>CM073770.1:75924352-76030642 GCA_037158775.1 Hetaerina titia
TACACAAATTTGAGCCAACGACAAGACTTACGCAGAATAAAGCGTAATTGAAAACTAAAATTGGCCGCATATTTTTGGGAAATTTGCGCATTAGTACATATGATTTAGGACTCAACCATTTGCAGATTACAATAATTATGGAATACCAAAACGCAATAAATCCACTAATGCGGAAGTAACTCTGATTTTACGCTCAGCCACATAATTAATTACCTAGTCTTGCACCACTAAGTATATATATATATATGTTAATCAGAGCAATGTATGAATGCGATTGCCAATCTCCTGAACGAAAAATAATGCTGGTGATGATCACTTTGTGTCATTCACTCAGGATGGGTATGATGTCGGTATTTTTCGGATCGTATGAATATAATGTTAGCAATTCATATATTTTCCATAGATGTGAATCGAAATTTCGCCCGCGTCCTGAGTCTGCCATTCGCGTTTGAATACCGCAAGAAAAACATGTGCAACTCATTAGTTCCGTCTGATCACAGAAATTTAATGAAATTAATTCCAAATTTCACTTATCCAAGAGACAAAATCATGTTCATTCCAAAGAAAAGCCCTGTTTTCACTAAGATGCGGCGTACCATTGCTCGATGCGCATGGTGCTTGTCTCAGTGTTTATAGGCGTGCCAATTGATCCGATGCCAAATAATCTCGGATGAGGCCACTCGTGAGCTACCAGGATAACTTTGAGGCCGCGCCGCCACTCGCGACCGGTCATCGACGAATAAAACCCTTCATCATGCCAGTATCACTAAGCGTAGTGAAAAAGAGAGCCAGACCATCACACGTTAGGGTCTCGTGAAGAATATAACAATCTTAAACATCTCCAGTATTTTTTCGTCCCAAAGAGGTAGTTTTAATATTATTAACACACTATTTGTTGTTCATAAGACTCCTATTCCTACCTTCACCATAAAAACTAGGTTTGATAAGCCAACAATCACCATGTAATTTTTACTCCAGAAGATGATTCGGTAGAAAAATTCTACCAAATAAAGCTTTGTTTCATTTATGCATTAATTAAGGTAGTAATTAATTGCATTTATGTTTATCTGTATGTGTTTTTAATAAAAAATTGTGTCCCGACACCCTATCACGCAAACTTGCGACAGCTGGTGGGGTATTATATAAATGTACTCGAGCAAACCGGTCCCATTGAGATCTCCCTTTAAAACCATAAATACGTGGACATGATTATGGTACGATAAGCTACAAATATAGGTTCTATTTTTACCCTGTATCATTATTTTAATCAGTATATTTCCAACCCATTTGGTGACAATCGTGTTGCCCTAAAGACCGTGTAATTTTCGAGTTACGCGAATTCGCAACTGTCGGTTTGCCAGCTCATCCACAAAGCTTAATGGTAAAGTGTAGTTGACACTGTTTTCACGTAGGCGAGGCACCGATATTCAAACCTCATTTAGGACATGAGCTGATTAGCGAAATAACGAATGATTTCATTGCTGAATGACCGCGAAAATCAATCATGAACGTAAAATAACTTCGTGATCTCGGCTAGGTTTCTTAAAAATTAGTATAGAATACCGCATGGCCGCGGCTTTAATTCATTTAAGCCACCCCCCCCCCCTTAAGTTGATCATGTAGCTGTTAATGAAAAATGGAAATAAAATTCCATAGGGTGAAGACGGTTGAATTCGAACTACATAGTCAAATTTTAAGGCCAACCTCAAAATACGAAAGCGCAAAGAACATGGCATTAGACGCTTAAATTTTCATCGGATATTCGATCTAAATTACAAAGTCAAGTCATATTGAGGGAAGAAATGATATTTTTTCCTAAAATATTGGTTTTTGAACACTGCTTCCGCTCTCAAACATTTTTACCACAACAAATGAAAAACATTTAGTTAATCTTTCAGGCAACCACTATGAAAATTTCGGTAAATACTTACCACGGAGCGAGACATCTTCTTTACCGGATAGTTACTTATCTGTCCTGTCGTAGCGACTTTAAGTCTGTCAGGCGAGGTAAAACTACGGAAGTTACAAAATATAATGAGAAATACATTATCCAAAAGATTAAACTCTACCGACATGAAACCATATTACTGATACCCACTTCTCTTTGTCGGTCCACACTTTCTAGACTATTAGCTCACATCTAAGGGGAAGAGTTGACGGAGGCCTCCATGGACTCTAATAACAATAGTCAGCCAGTCCTTCCGCGCAGGGTAATGCAGCCCGAGCCAGTCGATCCCTCCGGCAGAGAAGTAGGTCTATGTCCCCAACCCTGAGGATGGCGAGCGTTTATTTGCTCAGTAAAGGGTGGAGAATGCAAAACTCGTCATACGCAGGTGAGGATATGGTTCAGTTCGTGGTGTCCCAGCGCCAGTCGAGGGACCCGAAGGGCAAGAAGCATGAGCCCTCTAGGGAGAGAACCTGGTGTCTACGTGCGAACTGACTCGATGAATGAACGTGCCGCTGCGATAGTCAGGCCTGGTAACGCTCCCTCCTATTAACCCAAAGCTCAAGGGTTCAAGTCACATCTTGGGTATGGGTGTTTCGTAAACACCGGCGGGATCTCCCACGAGAAACTCGATGTCATGCCAAGAATGGCTGATCGGGATCCCAGGGGGCAAACGGGCCAACAGAGATGAACGAAGAGCTTAAGTTTAACTTTACGTACCAAAACCCGCAGAAAACATGCAAGTTGATTTAAATGAAATGCGGGAAAGACCACAACAGCAAGTTAAACATTCACCCACTGATATGGACGAAGATGCGAGAATTACACAGCGTCAAAATCGTTCTCCGTGACCGGGATTCGATCCCGGATCCCCCTATTTCTGGACGATTGCTTAGACCGGTTAAGCTGCTGAGGCGTTCTCTTAAATTCCGAGGTCGGAATATAAGTTCGAATCCCGGTGAAGCGAAAGATTTTACATTTTAAGATTTTCACTTGAAAGGTGATTTTCACTTCCGCTGCAAAGACCCAGAAAATATCGTACACGCAATAATAGGAAAATATACATGTATACTGAATAAATGTGTAACTACGCAACTGTATCCATGTGCATTTACTAAGTGCTAAACTAAATTAAAACCTAAAGTTTAGCTAACTTAAAGTTAAAATTTAGTTCAAGTACTTCATAGTTAACTACTCACAAAGCTGGAAGCATATGGCATGGAAAAAAAATCCTGAGTTGGATTAAAGACTTTTTAATGGTCGGATACCTAGAATAGTCATAGAGTTGGATCTAATGCAGTGGAAGTTACTTCAGGTGTGCCGCAGGGAAGTGTTATCGGACCTCATTTATTCCTTATATACGTTAACGACATTCACGCCGTTGTTAATAGCACGATAAGATACGCTTATTTGCCAACGGTGCAGTGGATTACAGAGATATCTGCAATCCAGAGGATTAAGCGACTTTAGCAAATGACCTAAATGCTAAAAAATGCTGTTACGACTCATGGCAATAACAATTAAACTTAAAAAAGTGCGTAGTGATGAATTTTTGGAAAAAAAGCAATTCCCTCCCGAACGCCTACTGCATAGGGAACACCGAAATGGAATGCGTAGACTCAATTAAAAATTTACGTTAGGCGTTACCCTTACTTACTTACTTAGTAAAAACCTACTTAGGCGTTACCCTTACTCACGATTTTCCCTTGGTGAAACTTATACGGGGATTATGTGGAAAGACTCACAAAGCTTAAAAAAATCGAATTTATTAGAAGAGTAAATGGGAAATGTGATGAAAAGGTCAAAGAGAAATGTTGTCTTTCGCTCTTCAGACCCCATTTACAATATACTGCTGGTATATGGGATCCTGATTAATTCGGATTGATTGCCGAATTGGAACGCATGTAACGTTGGTGAGCTATATTTGTGAAACGATGATATGACAAACTGAGGAGCGTATCAAAATTATGAAAGGAGCTGGTTTGGAAACCACTCAGTGAGCGAAAACTAACTAATAGATTAAACCTCCTGCACACATTGAAAGGATGTTTCTTTAGCAATGATGCTGAAGATGTGTTATTAGCCCAATCGTTTTACGTTAGGAAAGATCATGTCAATACAATTCGAGAGATTAAGTGCAGAACAGATAGATTTAAGATGTTATTTTTCCCAAGAACGTTTAAGGATCAGAATAAATTAACGTTTGTACGACCTCGCTAAGAGGGAAACGTGTTTTTGGTCATGGGTAGTATGGTGTGTAATAACACGCTGCCACACTCTCCAGTGGTGGCTCTCGGGCTACTAAATAAAACTAAACACTAAATTGTGTTTACGAAAATTTACTGACCAAAAGGATATATAGTGTCCATCCACGCCGAAAATAGGTCATGCTACACTGTCCCCCACCTACCTCCCGGAGGGATCCCGATTGAGAAAAGACACTTATCTTAAAGAGACTCAAAAACCTCCCAAAACTTTAGATTCCACTGTTCGAGCGCGAGACTCAATAAAGTACTCGAGTCCCAAATAATCCCGCCGTGTCGTCTTCTCTCGTGTGCCAGTCTCACCTCACAAAAGGACTGCACCAAAGCCCCAGGTCATCCAATCTCGAATTGAGCCACCACCCTCTTCCACAAGCCCATCCTCACCCCTCCCCTCCATCGCCCCTCTTCACTCTCCGCATTGCACACAGCCTTTCTAGCCTCACCCTCCCCGTCCGCCTCCCATTAAACCCTCCCCCGCTTCCCCTTTTCGCTGTCCACCTACGAAGAACGCCCGCGACCGCACCTAGCACCCTGGCTGGCTCTTCTTCCCGCTGACCTCACCTTACCTGACCTAGTCAAAGGATCCATTATATACTTCGAGCCCGGCTCCGCTACGCCTTAATGCGGCACGAATGTATTCAAGCTTACCTGTGACGCTATGGGCGAGTTGGGGCTACCGTTCGTTCTAAGGCATAATCCTAACGTAAATATATTTCGCCCCACGCGCAATCAGCATCGAAATGAATCGGACGGGATTAGTGAGGTAAAGTTAATTGTTATTTTTTATACTGGTGAAGCACACACGAATAATGTCCTCGTCAGCCTTGGACAAAACCTTTAAACAGCCTGGAAATAGTAAATTAGCTATTCGGGTTTTACATTGAAGAAAACGGTTTCCAATATGCTTAGGCTCCACGAGGAGGCACGATACTGCATCAGCGGACAAATATATCAAAAATAATTTTCTTTAATAGAAAAATTAAAAATGTTTCATTAAAACACTCAATTAAGACATTTTGATTAGTGTGTGTGCATATTTTATGCACACACACACAAACACTTATATATATATATATATATATATATATATATATATATATATATATATATATATATATATATATATATATATATATATATATATATCACCCAAGCTAGTTGATTTTTCGGGTACCAGATCTTCCTGGGAAACCATAACCGGCACAGGGAAAGGAACTGACCCCCCTACCCTGATGTGTGAATATTCACACGCCGTATAGGGCTTGGTACATGGGTGAGCTCTACCATCACCTACTAAACCGACCTCCGGGTTGATTACTGTGTTTATGGTTTATATATATATATATATATATATATATATATATATATATATATATATATATATTCATTCAAACAGAAATAGGTATAAGGAAAGGGGATAGGAAAACACATAATAGGCGAAGACAGGACATTTGGGGAAGGCGGTTTTTGAGCAGATCACGAAAGTAAAAATATTTCCCTATCCGGGATTTGAACCACGGACCTTTTCCCCTTCTTGTGTCCCGTCCATTTCTCCTTTGGTGGGTGAAACAGCTCCATAACGCCATCTCTCGGGCAATATGTATCGGAGCACTTTGGCGCTTTATAAGATCGCAGATCTCAAGGTAAATAAGGTTTCCCTATTAGCTCAACTGGTAGAGCATCAGCCCGGAAAGTGGAAGGTCCGTGGTTCAAATCCCGGATAGGGAAATATTTTTACTTTCGTGATCTGCTCAAAAACCGCCTTCCCCACATGTCCTGTCTTCGCCTATTATGTGTTTTCCTATCCCCTTTCCTTATACCTATTTCTGTTTGAATGAATATTTGTGCGCCGTATGGCGGGATTTTCAAGTTTGAATATATATATATTCAAACTTATATATATATATATATATATATATATATCGATGATGTGGAAGTACTCACGAGAGCAATATAACTTTTGAATATATATATATATATTCAATATATATATATATATATATATATATATATATATCGATGATGTGGAAGTACTCACGAGAGCAATATAACTTTTGGACGGCACAATATAACACAGAATAAAACAGATAAAACGTAAAAGGACACTCACACTGTAGATGATTTGAACTTTCGGCCTACTCCGAGGCCTTCTTCAGCTCAGACTGTCCTGAAGAAAAAAATATTTGTTCGCCGTATGGCGGGATTTTCAAGTTTGAATATGTGTTTGGCCAATGTGGCTCGTCTCTTCTTCTGGCTATGCGTGCCATGAAACGCACCATTCCAATCCTTTATAATATCGTATGAATGCTTTTCTACTATCCTTTCCCCTTCTTGTGTGCCGTCTATTTCTCCTTTGGTGGGTGAAACAGCTCCATAACGCCATCTCTCGGGCAACATATCTATCGGAGCACTTTGGCGCTTTATAAGATCGCAGATCTCAATGTAAACCAGGTTTCCTTATTAGATCAATTGGTAGAGCATCCGCCCAGAAAGTGGAAGGTCCGTGGTTCAAATCCCGGATAAGGAAATATTTTTACATTTGTGATCTGCTCAAAACCGCCTTCCCCCACCTTTCCTGTGTTGGTCATTTATGTGTTTTCCTATCCCCTTATATGTCTATTTCTATGTGCGAAAAAAAAAATATATATATATATATATACACGGATGCATTTACATTCATGTCAGTAGCTGTATGCTAACCAAACCGACAGTGCAGTATTTGTATTTGACAGGTCAGAAGACCTAGAGATCTCTCAATAGTTTCAGTAAGGTAACAGAAAAAATGTAATTAAGAGTAAAGGGAAATGCAATCGCCCAAAGCGGAAGTAAAAAATTAGACAAGTGGATGATGTCTTGGAAGAACATTTGCAAAAGATGGAAGTATGGAAGAAGAGATTTAAAAGAAAAGGCATGCGAGAATCCCGGCAGAAAGATTTTTGGTAATATGAGAAGAATACAAAAGAATAAATGTTTGCAGAAGGCATCAGAAATGGCCTCTGCATAAAATTTTACTCCTTTCCACATTGTCGCATGAGAGTGAAAATTGCATACGCCAAGTAGACATAAATGTCGGCCTAATGCGGTGCATGGGTGTTGTTTAGGGATCTTTAGTGGCAAGCATTGGAGAGACACGGTAAGAAATGAAAGGGTCATGAAAGAATACGGATGGAATGAAATAGTAATAGAAACGATAGCAGTGTTCGCAAGGCAGAGATCATGGGTGAAAGCCGTCGATGAGATGCGTGAAAAATAATATCAGAAGTCACAGAAGGAACAGGAGAACATTTATGAAAGAATGTATTAATATGAATGAAGTGAAAGGGCAAGGTAATATGGAAGGAATGTATTTCTCAGATAATATTTTCATGCCTTTTCTTTTATCTCAAGGAAGCGTACCACAGTTTCAATCGATGGCGTACGCTAGAGGAAAAAAAAGAATTTAAATCCCTTATTATGACATGATGATTGCCTTAAAAAGACAAACTTTTAGCTCGAGGTTCGATTTCCGAGATCTCTCTTTAAACACGGATCGCGAGAGGACTGACAGCTGACAGCTCACTAAGCAGAGGGATAGTTTAATTTGTCCCGGGTACTTCAAATTAAAAGTAGGTCTTCGGAGGATTTTTAACAAATTTTTTTCCGTGCAAAATATAGTATACGAAGGGTAAAAAAGCCTGCATCTCACGAATGACTCCCAACCACACTACTCACTCCAAATTCCTGATATTGCCTGCTCTCCGCCGGGTAGCCCAAACCGTCTATTCTAATCCTCTCTTTTCTCTTCGGGTAAATTTCTCCCAGTGGTCACTCCCTTTCACACCACCTCCTTGCTTCTCCCCATCACACCTCTGTATTTTGCACACACGCCTCTTTCACTCCCACCAAATTAACAACACTTTGTCTCCTTGTCAGTTCAACTCACTTCGTCCGTCCTTACAGAGAGAGAGAGATGTAACTTGAGTAAAGTAACAATGCAAGCTGACATTTTACGCTCTTCTTCCACACAGCCCATCCCAAAGAGAATTTTTTATATTACTCCAGCGTAAGCAAACTCGTAGAAAATTTTAGTGTTAAAACTAGTAACACAAATAAACTTTCCCAAAAACAGCAAAATATGATTTCTGCTGCATCGCAGTTAGGAAAATCAAGAAAGGAAGGTTCGTAACTTAAAATCAGGTGAAGTAAAATTTAAAATTTTTGGTAATCAATGGCCATTATTTGGGACAGCGACACAATTATTGACAACTGACAAACCACATATTTAATTGCATTCAATTTAAAACATAGACCAAGTAGTTTTAATAATTATAATTGTATCAGACGATGGATAAAAATAAAAGAACCCCATGCTAGAAGAGACTGAAACTGAAGAGAATCCCTATCGAAAATTCTAGCTGCTAACCGTTTACAATGGCAAATAAATACTTATGTACGCGAGTTATAAATGTAAAACCCACTCAATTTAACGTTCAACGCCGCTTCAGATGAGGCAGTGTAATATGTCAATACCCAAACGCAAAAGAGAGGAGGGCGAACCGATCAATTAAGTGGTTCTCCACCGACCGCCCCTGAGCCTTTTACTGTGTCACCGTAATAAGTCCTTTCCGCTAATATCAAACCCAAAACTTCGTATTATGAACAGCGACAAAACTTTACAGCTTATCGCACACAGAAGCGTACCTAGCAACATCACTTGTTAAATAAACATACATGGGACGAGGTAACGAGCGCGGGCAATTTAGATGCCTCGGAGCCGGTATCTACCATACATTTCAAAAAGTCTTCACGAGAATTTTTGAAATAGGTAATGATCACGATCACGAGAATAGGAAATAGGTTTTGTGCATCGACCATAGAGAGATAAAATCAAAACACTTTAGGCGATGACGAGATATTAAGAGAAAAACGACATAGAAACACTCAGTTAAAATAATCTGAAATCCGGATTAAAAAGGAAAATGCACATACGAGTAATTTTTCGGGGGAGTGGTTTTGCTGAGATATTTCGTTTACGACTTCTAAATGTCCTCATATAAATGCATTTAATTAAACACAGAGTGAAATGAATTATTTATGATATAATTTACTATTCGATGGCTTTTAAAATTTTCATCTCATTCATTGCTGCATTAAAATATCGTCAGCCTATTGCCATTAAAGCCATTACTCATTCAAAAACAAATGAAATTAATTGTAATGAGGGAAATATACCATAAATAAATATCGCATCAAGTTATATCTACTAATAAAACTCCAAGAACCTTCAGTGTTTTCAACTTTTCCACAAAAAAAGACTCTCTACTAATAATCCTACAGAGGTATTAAAATTGAATCTATGATCAGATGAATGTACTTATAATCAATACAATCATCCCAATTGCAACTCAATGAGAAAAATAATACTTCGCCTCAAAAATCATTGTAAACCCGATTTTTCTTTCAAAAACAATTTCTACACCTAGTGTGATTACTGCTATATAAAGGTCGTTCAACCGTCAGATTCCTCTACGTCTCTAGAATACTGCATTCGTGAACTCTATCCCTAGAGCATGTCATCTGACCTTGACAGAAATTGCAGAGACCCCACTCGCACCAATGGCAATAAACTTCAAGGACAGTGTCGAGTGCGAAGGAAACTGAAAATCACTCGGACCACATTTGCGTGTTTTTTTTCGCATCACCGCACAGGCGATGACACTAACACCACCACCCGCGCAATACAGCTCAGAGTGATTGACTTTAACTGGCATCGCGGACGTGCCATTTACAAAGGGGACTTTTTTTATAACCAAAAAAAAGTGAAGACCGAAAAACAGGAACGTAAAACTCGTCCGAGTGACTATTCCGTCAGTACCACAATTTTTAGGTTAACGACGTACGATATTTATTTTTTTTATTATTATTTTTTTTCTACTCAACCCTCCCCCGCCCACATTATCTCTTCCTCCCTCTCTCTCGATGGACTCACCACGGTCGTCGATGCGCTCGACTGCGTGTGGGTGTGTGTGTGGTGTATGTTTGCCGGTACCGTTTCGAGCGCTTCCAGCCCCATGGATGAGGTCGGCCGGTCTGTCCCAGGGAGCGCCATCCGAGAAAGGGAAAACGACGGGCCGACGAAAGAAAAAATAATCGGCTGACGCAATAAAGGCCGGAGATAAACGAAGGGAGGGAGGATGGGGAAAGGGGTGAAGCAATGAAAACAGACGGGAGGGAATAAAACCCGGGGGATCGTAAAGAGCGGGCGCATCCAGCCAGGCCCCTCTCCCGCTCTCGGGCGGGCCGCGTCGGGGGAAGGGGCGGCGGCCCCGCGCATTTAGGTCACGCGGGCTGGGACTGGCGTAGGCCTCCTCCTTTCCCTCACCCCGAATGTGCAGGGATGGCACCCGAGGAACCACAGGGGCGACCCTGAACGTCGTGGAAGGGTGTTGATTCGGGGAACGGCTGCGCTTTTTGCCTCCGACAAAACTATTCGGGACGTCCCGTCGTTCGAGAGGGAATGGGGGCGTTAAAGGCGCTATGTG
This sequence comes from Hetaerina titia, assembly GCA_037158775.1. Taxonomy (NCBI): domain Eukaryota; kingdom Metazoa; phylum Arthropoda; class Insecta; order Odonata; family Calopterygidae; genus Hetaerina; species Hetaerina titia. The sequence continues at coordinate 75,935,083 of CM073770.1, forward strand.
ATTGATACCAGGACACAGCTTCATTTCTAAACCCATCTCGTTGTAATATATGACGTAAAGCTACTAATAATGACGCCTCTTCAGGCGGAAACCAATAGCGCAGCTGTAAAAATCTATTCCATTCGACAACGTTCCCTATTCCATCGGCTTCCCGCTACATTTAATTCCCTAAGCACCCAGTATCCCTCCCTGGACCTCTCTTCCTCCCTCAACGCTTTCAGCTCCTTCCTTTAACACCAGATAGTAACTTAGCTCTCTCTGGTTGCATATGTGCTCTCCTGCCATATTGTATCGGTTCTAAACATTTTTTGTTAACTTTTCATAATAGTTTATTGCTTTTACCCGTTCTTTTTCTTGGTTTTTCTCATATGTATTGTCTGTCAGCCAACGTAAAAGCCTTTCTGCCGTTTTCGGCTGCTTTGTTAAATAAATAAATTACCTATTTTGACGCATTAAAAACAATAATCACGCTTGATATCAAATTTAATGCTAGTTTTAGGATTAAAATATGCGACAAATTGTTTTAGATATAAAATCAAGGTGTAGGCCATACTTGAGGAAACGCATAGTTTTCCGGCAACATGACGTCGGGTCAAAATAAAAACAAATTGATGTTTAGCTTACTGCCACATATTATTCGAAGATGCTAACCAAGCTAAGAGCTGCGTTGAATTTTTCCTGTAGATTTTACATTTGGGATAATGGTACCTGATGGCGTGGCCAGCAAATGCAATTTTCCACAAGAAATAATTTTTCGCTAAGACGCACGCTTTGATGTAAAATAGCAGGTACGAGTATGTATTCGCGAATACATGTGTAGCCCATAGAACTATAGAGGTTGCAACATTAAAAATTTTATGCATGAGAAAAGTACACTCGTACGTATCACTCGTACGTATATTATGTAGAAAGAAGATTCAGATGTTCCCTACCAATCTAAATGTCTAAGCCTTGCCTCCTCTCTCAAGGAGGATTCCAGCTTAATACCTGCGATGCTTATTCCCTTCTCGTAGACATCTTTAACCTTCCTAGATGATTTTCCATGAATCTTATCCAATTCCTAAACTAACGTTTTCTTCCATAGATCACAGATATTGCTGCGTATTACAAAAGAGGTCTAGGTAAAGAGTCGTAACATCTCGTTGACCTCTTTAACAACACATCTTGTTATCTATCCCCGTTTTTTATTGCCTCTGAATGACATTATGTTCGGCACACACCATTGAGCGACAAGGTGACCTTGCCAGAAACTCTCAGAGCAAAGGTCTACGAGTCGCAGGTGAGAGGGATTAGGAAAAGCCGAGAGCGAAAAGAAACGACGAGGGCAGAAGTCTTCATTCAGCTGCCAACGTTTCCTTGGCAGAGTCAATCATGGAAGTGTCGGAAGCTGAATGCCTGACCTGGTGGAACACAAAGCACATGCCACGAAAACGCCAACTCCTTCATTAGGAGCAGAGTGGCACGCGAGACGTGACGGAGAACAAACAATGCAGGGAGAATTATGCAAAGGATTTGTGAGGTGCTCTTTGCTCTCAAACTCAGAATAAAGAGCTTAAGACAACCTAGGTGGTATTTCAATTACTCAACACTGAAATGAACGTGCACTGTAATTATTGTTAAACCAAAAGTTATCAATGTCTTATTTCACGTAGTAATCAGCTAATAAGAGACTTTTACTATCGAATATGATATTAATACGAAATAATATTTTCTTTCCCCTTTTTTTCAATCACGATACTCACTTTTTGAATAATATTATCACCCATTCACGACACTCACAGGGATCTCCCGGATTACGCAGAGCGAATGACGATGTTATTATATACATTAGCGAAGATGGAATGATTGAATGGAGTTCATTTTCTAAATTTGGGGCGACAAATTCAATATGAATGAAAAACCTCAGGTCATAAGTCAGCCATGTTAACTGATACACTAAGCAACCGTATATTTGAAAAAATAACCAGGATTCAGGGTCCTAGAATCCATTGATTAAATTAGACAATGAGCTGCCCAAAACTATGAAAAATTGAGTCAGTACAAATAAGGAACGTTTTACTCCAAGGGGGAGGAGGACATTAAAAAAAATTTTTTAAGGAGTTATTTTCTCGATAATGCACGGCTGAGGTTGCAGAAAAATGAGAAAAAAGGTCTCTCAGACGCAGAAATTGGGAGTGGTCCGATGACAATAGCGATAAGGTGGACGAGAAAATGGAGCCAAGGGCGGAAAAAAAATGTTAGGGAGAAATGAAAGACGGAGAAGAGGACGGCAGTGAAAAGGTTACTGAGAGGAGAGCTGGGGGCACGGGGATAAAAAGAAAATTAAATTTTAGGACCACCACAACACCGCACGCACAACCGCCATTTTCATTCATTTTAAGGAAACAATGCGACTCGCAGCATTGTGAATCCGCAGAAGGGCGAAACACCCTTTTAGAGAGAACGAAGAGAAAAGACTGTGAGAAAAGGATTTGAGAAAGAAAGCGAGGAGCAGTAAACTCAGTATCACCTCTTTAGCATGCACGCCGAGACACACATTCGAACAAAAGGGGAGGAAAATTTCGCAACGCCGTAAAAATCGACCCGGTGCCCACGAGGAGAGACCTCTTACACACTCCAATATACAACCTCGGAAAAATTCTCCTCCAATGGGATGGAGATGGGCCGAGAAGTGGCGAGTAAGCCTCTGGCGAGAAACGGAGGAACAAGGCGGAGGACTTAATTCTGCTTAAAATTGGGTTTATTTTCGATTTAATCCACGAAAAAGAGTTACGCGAACAGTCTACAGCCAACTCTATTATGCTCTTTTAACTATCCCTTAAGAATAAATAAAGTTTTACGAACGAACACGAAATTCCCAGTTGTACCCTAAGCAAATCAGCTAGTAGCCAATAAAAAATACTTCAGGTGTTACACCCGAAGTTCCGATTGTGACCTTTGGAATTGGAGAAAGATCTGCATTAAACCTACGAGATGAGTGCTTTCAAGAGTTCTAAACGCCTGCCTAAGTATGTTAAACTAGTTCCAGTCGCCGAGATATTATTTTGTATTGTTTCCTAATAATTTATTTATTAAAACTTTCACAGCGCATTCATCTTCTTTATTTACAATTTCGATGCCTACGAAAAAACACTTCCCATATGTTCTCTTCAACTTTAAGTAATTTCCCATGTCCTGGAGACCTACAGCTACATTCATTCATCCATTATACTTTTCCTGGCCAAGTTACTAACGAAGAGTTGAATGCGTTTAATGTCCTCCTTCCTTTCACTGAAGAAAGTGATAGTGCCACAGAAAATTGTGAATGAAAGAAAATTTTAATTAATTAGCCACGCTTTCCTTTCACTGAAGAAAGTGATAGTGCCACAGAAAATTGTGAATGAAAGAAAATTTTAATTAATTAGCCACGCCTTAAATACAATACCCGAAAAGAGGAATCCAACCCATTAAAAATCTTTTCGTAAAGAGCTCATTGGAAAAGTTATTTTTCTATTTATGGCCCTGGAGTTAACTTAGTCCAATCTTTTGCTTTCTACGAAATCCCTAATTCATGTACTGAGGCAAGAAGCGGTCCAGGATCGCTCGGACGAAGTTCCACCAACTCGGAAATTTAAATGAGAGTACAGAGAGAAACGAACCTGCGACATTTGTCCCGCCAAGGAGACGCCACACACTCCGATCCAACCCGGCCATCAAATTACGAGAGAGAGAGGCCCTTTCTCTGAAGCGTCACGCCCAAACCGACGGGAAACCGAAGGGAGACTGGAGGACAATAGGGTGGGGGAATAGAGCGAAGGGCGAAACTACGAGCTAGCAGGGGAATGGGAGAGAAAAATAAATATACACCGAGATATATTCAGTGAATCGACATATGGTCCGGCCCGCACAGGCCTCCCGGTCTGCGTCGAATGACAATAAGGTCTTTAAATCATCACCTACCCTGGGTGTTGAGGCGAGGGCACCCACATTCGCCCCCACCCATCTCCACTATCCAACTGTCCCCCGCCACCCATCTTCCCACCCACGTAGTGCCATTCCCGGAGACCCCCTCCCCTCTTCGACCCCCATTGCACCCGTCACCGCCATATCCCACCCCCGCCCTCCTCCTCTCACCGCCGCACCCAACTCCCACTCGCCCCCTTGATCGTGGGCAGCGTATCACGCGGAACGTGTCCCTGGACCCGCTCGATGATGCTGGGCCCGAGGGGTAGTGGCGGAGAGAGAGAGAGAGGTTGGAGGAGAGAGGTACGGACGAGAGAGCGGTCTCTGCGGGTACGGAGGGGGAGGAAGGGATGGATGCTAGGTGGGAGATGGTCCAAACGGTGGGGCGGTTGTGAGGATGAGGGGAGTTATACAGCCGCCCAACACCCTCGACCGCACCCGCTGGGAGAGCGATGCGGGAACCGAACGTGACGGTGACGCCCACGGCCTCGGTTGAACCGAGCGCTCCGTACAGAACTTCCTTCGTAGGAGGGGTTCTTCTGGAGAAGGGAGAGAGTTTGCGGAAAGGTGGAGGAGCATTATGAAAATCCCTTTTACGGAATCATCCGGAATGCCTCGGAACGCGCATATAGAGGTCGGAGGTGGGCGGGAGTGACTGGGGGAGGAGGGCGTGGAGGAGGAGGAGAAGTAGGAGCAGATCCACGGAGAGCATGGGGGGTCTTGAAATTTGCGCCGAAAGCGAGAATAATGGAGCGGGTGAAGTAGGTCAATTACGGCGCGTCACTCGTGGGAGCGCGTCCCGTGGACGAATAATTCCATCGCGCCCCGCCGTCGGTTAATTTTCCTAATCGTCGCCGTCTGCCGGGCGTCGAGGGCTCCGCCACGCCAAAACAAGAGGAAGGAAGGAAGCTCGTTCGCGCGCGCGGCAGAGAGAGAGAGGGGCGGGCCTTCGACACGCACGTTTTTGCCCCCAGTGATCTGCTCGTCCAGCCTAACTCCGCCGCGGAACGTTCAGGGGCGCCTGCGAAGAACTGACAGCTTTGAGCAGTAACGAGTTTAAAGAATCGATTAGGAACTCCGCGGAAAAATCGAATGAGTTTTTCGCTGACACAGATGAAGCAGATCTAGTCGCGCATTCAGCTATATCTACATGATACCTTGTAAGGCACTAACATGATATGTGGCAGCGGGTGTATCTACAGCAAGCATAACACTATGTACTCGAAGAGTTGTGGGTACGTACCATGAAAGAGTGGTAGTCATAAAAAATAATTTGTCATATTCATTATTATTCATGCATGCCAAAAATTACTGGTTCGTGGGGTAGGGACCATCATCATCAGGCGATAATGCACAAAAGGGAAAAAAAATATTCCTAGCGTATAAGGAGATGATGAAACCAGTATCCACAAAGTGAGGAAAAAATAAACACAGCCACCATTGAAAGCAGGTATTTACATTACATTAGTAGGTGATACTACAACAAGGATTCAAGTGAAATTCATTGAACAAATGAATCGAATTATTTGAAAGTATCATGATATCAAGTGCATATGACCACCACTTGTCCTAGTGACAGGTAGCCTAACACCCACTGCCATACACTCCCGTAGCCTCTCGATATAGGAGGGTAAGATATTAATATTCCGTAATGAAGTTCATGGGGCCTCAATAATACACAGTGGATTGAGATAGAATGAGGAGAACTTTTATTTTACAAGAGAAAGAAATCAGGTATTTCTGTCCCTACAGTTGGATTCGTTTATGCGAATTTTATGAACTTCACGGGAATACATTCTGTTGCACTTTAATTAATAATCATTGTGCTCAGTTTCTTCTACGGCTCCGAAGAGGTTATGCAAGACGTTGATTTCAAAAGCTGAAAATCCATTACAAGGATACAACGTAACCGTGTTCTTGGAAGGATCCGAAAACGCAATCTCAAGAGGATTGACCAGTGAGGAGTTTTTGTTTAAATATGAGTGATGTACCACGGTAGTCTATAAAAATAAGTGAAATAGACGATGTTATAGTTTCAATTACGATCAATAAAAGAGAACCCTTTCTTTCTTTCACAAAGAAAAAAGATAACTCGAGCGAAGCCGATTTTCATGCAATTAAGTGAAGAGGGAAAACATTTTCCTCCTCGTAAGTAAATATTTTTTTGAATAAGTGAATCTTTACATAACGCACACAAGTGTGCGGTTGTGTACAAAACATAAGCTGGTTACTTTCATTTAACTAGCGTATTGATATGAATTAGTTCGTAGTGAACTGTAACAATACATTCGGTATCAAATGAAAAAATACAAAACATAATATGGTGATATGCAGGCACTTAACTACCCTTAACTTGTGTGACACAAATTATCCATTCTGTATGTAGTTTTCTTCTGTCGAATAATGTACCTGCCTACAAAGTCTCCCCTACATATTCTTCAAAAATTCTAATATAAAAATGAATTTTTAAAATCAAAGAAGATGTGCAAAAGTGTATATTCTAGCTTCCTAGGACACCTTACTAAGCATTCTCTTTGTTCCAATTACAGAAGAAATTAATTTCAAAACGAATTGGAAAAAGCGTAAAGTGCATGGAATAGTAATTTTCTCTTGAGTTTCCATAAAAATCAGACAAATTTTTCAACGATTTCAATTTTTATTAATGGGTGAATCCAAATAACATTGAAATTCATAATTAATATTGCAGATTTAACCATAATATAACGCAACCAATTAACTGAGTATTAATTCTCAATATCAAATCGTACCGAACAATTTCCGCCAAAATGAGTACTACTCGTATAAGATAATCATTATTAATACGTGATAAGAAGTCAGTTTCAATTTGGCCCACAAGCAAAATAAGAATGCAAGAGGTCTTCTCCGAGTACTGTCATACTTTATTGAAATTATGACCAGAATTTGCAAACGTACGTACGTCGTTTCCTTTCGGCGTAGGTAAGCAAACTCCAAAACTTCATTTTAGATTATATAGTAATCCCATTCATCACTTCCCTACATTCGTCTTACAAAACTTCCTTCTCTTCCGTCTTACGCTTTTTCATACATGCTCTTCAATTCCTGTGAAATCTTCCTCGTCAGTACATTACGAGTACTATTCAGTAATGTTCCATCACCTCACTAAACAAAATAATCTCAGTAAATTTGGACATAAAGCTCGACATAGCTTGGGAAAAAGAAAATACTTCAAACTGACTCCGGTTCACTTTTTTTTCTCATGCAGAGAAAAATTTCACATATATGCTATCAGGTTACTTAGCATGACAATTATTTTGTGACACTCGAACATAGCAACCGAATATTTCCTTCAAATAGGTTCAGATCAAAGACTGGTTTAGTCTTTAATTTGAACGATACTGGCTGGCTATCTAGATTTTCACCCGAATGAACTCTGAATTGTCCCTACGTTATCATAGCAGGGAAAGCTAAATAGAGATCTTTTTCCGAGGCATCTTTCGTTGCAACGCAACACGCCACTTACTGCACTCGGAATTTGGTTCCATACCAACCTCATCGTAACTGTTATGGAGTTATCCTTCCTATGCAAGAGACGTGACACGGGAGCATTTGACGCCTTTCTTCTTCCCCATTCATTTCATATTTGAAGTAAACGATTACTTGAGAACATAAAGTTTTCCTTACTGGTGGTATAGAGTGAGGACGATTCAAACCAACTCACCAATGCTGGTGTGTCAAAAACAACATGCTCCGATATGGTATCCGTAATAAACGTGTATCTATTCCCATACTGTAAAAAGAATAAACCCCGCGACCTCCAAACAAAAACCCTCGGAACACCCAGCCAGGGACAGGTACGAATTCTTTTGAGCCCAAGTTCCCCATTTTCCAACTGCGCAATAAGTGCGGTCGTAGATCCTTCGTGAGCCGTGATCATCAATAATCCTTCCCCACACTCCCCGCGCGGAAGAGGTCCCATAAGACGCCTGTGGAAGAGCTACACCCTCCCCGGTCCCGACATCTCACCCCCCCGCCCTCCCGCATTCGAAAGGACCCAGCTTCCCCCGAGAGGAGAGCTGGAGAGAAAGGATGCTGGAGGGGAGCGGCAGGGAAGGGGGCAGCGGAAAAGAGGGGGGGGCAGCGGCGGGGTAGGAGGAACTCTCCGTCGGAGGACGGACCCTCGGGCGGCGGCGACAACGACGACAGAGGCGGAGAACGAATCTCTACACTCTTCCCTCCTTCCCACCCATCCCCGCCTGCCATTCGGTGGCGAACGACGCAGAAGTCTATCTTCCTTTCCCCCAACCCCGTTAAAACCCTCTACCACCACCCCGATCCCAGTCCTCCTCCCCTCACACAACCTCGGTCTTGCACGGGTGCACGGAGGCACGCTCGCGCTTCGAGGAGAGGCAGAGTGACACGAAATGGAGCGGCGAGGGGCAATCGATTCCCATGCGGAACTAAGCGAGAGAAAGGGAGAAAGGAAGAGAGAGAGAGAGGAGGCGAGACAGACACGGATGGGAGAGATGGGGAGAGGAGCGGGAGTGGTTTTATGTGGGGAAGAGGAGAAATGTTCTGTTTGGGAGTTTTGGGGGATTTTAGGGAGAGGAGGGTTAGGGAGTGTCTCTACTAAGACGGCTGAGATAGAGAGAGTGCGAGTGGGGGCATAGGCTAGAGTGTGGAGGGTGGGGCTAGTTCGGAGTGGGAGTAAGATGGTAAGGGAAGACATTGGTGAGGGAAGAAATGGGGAGGAAGGAAATGGCAAGAGGGACGGGAGGTCATTCAGAGAGAGGGAGCATACATCTATACGGGTTGTAAGGGGTTAGGGATAAGGACGTGAACGAACTATGGGGGAGCCAGCGTAGGGGAGAGGAAGACTAAACCAGTAGTCTCCACGTAAAAAAACCCGTCTCGTCTCCCCACCCACCTCAATCACTCCCTTCATCCTGCCCCCCCCTCGCCTCCTCCGGGTCTCAAGCCCTCCCCGAATGCAAATACATGCAAATATGAACTTTCGTCTCCCTGCATAATTTACTATTGAAGAAAAAAAGAAGACATCGGAAGACTTCGATAATGGACGAGATAATATTCCTTAGCTGCTCGGCGTCCGACACATTAACAAACGCACGCGCTGTTCAGCATGGATCGGGACTGCGATTACGGCAAGGGTCGGCATCTGCACGAAAGGATGAACGCCCCAAACCAATTCACCTAAATGTAACGAAATCCAACTCCAAAAGCACTAATTGCACAGGTGTACAGCGAGCGTTTAAGATTCAACAGGGTGATTGAGCACCCAACGGGAATCTCTACCGAGACCACAGCAAAGTTTGGCTTTTGATATCGTATTGAAGTTGGTGGAGCTCACGTTTCGTGGCGTGTGAAATTCACGCGTCGAGGCAGGCAGAGGTGGGCAGCTATTTTGGCCCTGCCACTTGCTATTTCCCACGAAGATGAAACGCAAAATTTTAATAAAACTGTCTTAATCTCGTTTCTGGATTGGAGTGAATCTGGTGCTCGTGGGAGTGATTTCGGGTTCTTTTTTTATTGAAAAACCATCTTAAAATGAATGAAGAAAAACTTTGCAGATGTCACAGATTTTTTAAACCAATTTAAAAACGAATGCTTTCGTCAAACAGTCGACATCATCAGGTGATTAAACAGTGCTCGCGGTGACACAAATGTATGAAAAAGACTAGTATTCAACATAGAAACACAAAAAGAGGACACTCAAGCTTTGCTTGACGTTTGAGAGAGCATGATCTGTCTTCCTCGGTAGAGTCAATTCACTCAGAAAAGAACTATTTACTCTTCTCAGGAAGCGTCCCTCTTCTGTGTCATATTTTTAATATTGACCTGTCATATAACTGCACACACAGAAAAGAAGAAAAATATGTACACAGAGAAAAATAAAAAGGACACACATAGGGGTCCCTTAATGTTTCGGCCATCATATTGCCTTTAGGATGTGAAGAGGCGCATTAAGTATTGGGTTCTTATCGTTTTTTATGTGTAAATATTTTTATCCAGTAGTTTTATTGAGGCACCCAGCGTTTTCCTTGTGTTTACTGACACACATACGAGTACATATATATGTATATGTATATATAGACAGTAACACACAGCACGAGAACACATAAAAAGAACACTCACAATAATATCTTGATAATTTCGACGGACTTGAGCTCCGTCTTCTTCGGAAGATAAGATATGACTAGAATCATATCTTATCTTCCGAAGAAGACGGAGCTCAAGTCCGTCGAAATTATCAAGATATTATTGTGAGTGTTCTTTTTGTGTGTTCTCGTGCTGTGTGTTACTGTCTAAGTTTTTTATTCAACACTTCCGTGTTACTTCGAAGAAATCATCTATATGTATATATATATATATATATATATTCATTGAAACAGAAATAGGTATAAGGAAAGGGGATAGGAAAACACATAAAAGGCGAACACAGGACATGTGGGGAAGGCGGTTTTTGAGCAGATCACGAAAGTAAAAATATTTCCTTATCCGGGATATGACTCAGTCATATCTTATCTTCCGAAGAAGACGGAGCTCGAGTCCGTCGAAATTATCAAGATACTATTGTGAGTGTTCTTTTTATGTGTCCTCGTGCTGTGTGTTACTGTCTAAGTTTTATATATATATATATATATATATATATATATATATATATAACCATAAACACAGTAATCAACCCGAAGGTCGGTTTAGTAGGTGATGGTAGAGCTCACCCGTGTACCAAGCCCAACGGCGTGTGAATATTCACACATCAGGGTAGGGGGGCCAGTTCCTTTCCCTGTGTCGGTTATGGTTTCCCAGGATATATATATATATATATATATATATATATATATATATGTATATATACATGTATGTATGTATGTATATAAATATATATGCATGAGACGTCAACAATACATATGTGCGTCCTTTATTTGTGTTTCTATGTTTTAAAAATCTATATGTGTTTTTATGTGTTTCTGAGTCGCCCAGAGGTGGAGCGTCGGACTGACCGAAGGGTTTGGGTTTGATTCCCGGGGCACGCCTCTGGGTAGCTTCAACTTCAACCGAGCTGTGCGATTTTTTGGGTATCAACTCTTCCGAGGAAACCATAGCACAGGAAAAGGAACCCGCTCACCCTGAGGTGTGAATTTCGCATTGCACTGGGACTAGTACCAGGTGAACTCTACCCTAGCCTATGAAAATAGCCTTCAAGTTGGCAACGGTGGTTTTTGGTTACATATAAAATCATCTGATGATGTCAACTGTTGGACGAAACCGGTCTTTTTTTTAAGTTTTTTATAAACATCTGGGCAATCTAAAAAGTTTTTCATTCCATTCGAATCAAATATTTCGCCGACTCGAGGTAAACCCTACCACCTTTAAATGCTGAAGTTTTTAAATTGGCCGACGCAGCTCATTCGCGTCCCTTTTCGACACATCTGTGGGGACTATGACTCGAGCCAAGGGAGGTGAAGGCGTTATGGTGGAAGAAGGTGCGCGGAGAAGGAGAGGGTGGGCAGATGGAGGGAGCATAGAAAAAACGGAAGCAAGACAAAAGTTTCCACAAATCCTTCGAGAAAACTTTCAAAGCTGCCATAGGACGGGCGGGAGCCGGTTTTCTAAAACCATGAAAAAAAATATAAGCATCGCCATGAGGGTAAAATTAAAGCCATCTTCCGCCCAGCTACCTCCGATATTCAGCAAGAAATACAATGACGCATTTGCATAACGACGGGATCAGCGAGCGAAAAAAATCAATGAAGATAATGTGGGGACCACTTCATTATAAAAATGCAAAGGTGGGGAGTTAAAGTCGGATGGGATTAAAGTGAGGTCGCGTTTGACCGGAGAGGAAAAAAAAACCCTAAAGGCTGAGGTGAACTCGCGAAGGGGTCGACCGGGCGGATAAAAATACTGCAAAATGGGATGCCCACGAGAGAAAGAGCTGTTTGCAGAAATAATAACGGGGAAGGATTTAAAATGTGGAGAGTATGATTGTTAAAAAAAAAACCACCTTTGGGCTCGGAAACTGTTTTTATAAACTTTAAATAGGGCCGAAAAGACGTACGGGAGATAATACGTCCTTGATCCACATATCTAAATTCAGCTTTTGGAGAGCACGGGACAGAAAATTAATTAACGCAATTGTTTTACTGAAAATTCTGGATTATCCTCTCGGGAGCACTTGGGCAGCAAACAGTCTTGTAAGCTGACTAAAAATAACAGCTTAACTGTATTGCATTGAGCATCGTTTCACACATTACCCACGGTATCTCAACATCCATAATGCTGAGATACTTAAAAAGGAAACATTTATGTCCTTGGAGAGCGAATAACGTATGAACGTAGAAAGCTAACTATTAAAAATAGTTAACATTAATAGTTGGATAAAAAATGAATGCTGCTAAGAAGTTTCTTTTTTTTAAGATACGAGTGCAGTAGTTGTGTTAGTGTATTCAAATACAGTAACGCGACGGAATACCTTTGTAATAATTACTTTTGATGTTAATGGCTAATTATAATTACAATATCAGTTAGGTAAATATTTAAACATATCTAGACTATGCTTTATGTTATCATTTTAAATTATTCGGAGATAAATAGTTTTAAGTCAAGCATAAAATTCAAGTAAACCCTGATGATGCAAATAAATGCCTAAAAACATAACAGTATTCGAGGGAAACCAAATTTTTTGTTGTTCATGGGACTAGAGTTGTGCAAAGAACTTTATACCTTAGGTCGACATGGCATGAGTGCGTCATGAATGTACCCACAAATGCTCAAACCACGTTAGACGGTCGTGCCTGATTAACGCACTGATGTGGGGAACACCAGGCAGGGGTGAAGAAATGCAGCCGAAGATTACTTAAGAGCCCTGTTTAAAAGCATGAGAGAAATGGCTCGCGAAAGGCTCAGGGCTCAAAAATTTCTGCAGTGAAGCTGCGGGCGCCTGAACCATTAGGGTCACGGGGCAAATGGAAATCTGAAGTTGGACCGAGACCAAAAACTTGGGTGAACAATCGGCTTAAGAAATGTGATACGTATTTTATTCCGTGGCAAATATAGTTGCATGGCGTTAGAGGAACTTGTTCGTAAAATAGGTACAGATTTACATTATTTTTAGATAATCGAGTACATTCCCGTTTCGTTATAATTATTAATTTGGTAATAAATATCTTTGATTATAAAAGACATTAGAGGAAACTAAAGCGAAGAAGGGTGCGGGGATAGAAAAAATTCCGAATGAACTATGCAGGAATTTAGGAAACGGGGAAGGAAAAGTTTTTAATGTGATCACTCCCAGCATTTTTGAGGGAGGAATTTGGCCGGAAGACTTTTTTATATCAGTTTTGATACCCATCTCAAACAGGGAAATGCGGCAGTATGTGAGGAATATTGGGCTAAAAGTTTGATTTCAAGGCATTTCTTGTGATCATAAATTTTAAAAATGGAGAAGAGTGCAAAGAAGTTCTTTGGAAAAGATCAGTTTGAGTTTAGAATTAAGGATACGCATAAAGCAACATAAATAATGAGGTCACAAGTAGTAAGTAGCATACATTATTACCGAGATGCATTTGTATGCTGCTGCGTAGATTTCTCGATGGTACTCAAGAGAGTAAACTAGGCGCATTAATAAACATTTCACAGAAGATAGAAGTAGGCAAGAAATACGTAGATAACTTATCCGGTGCCTGTAGATGACAAGGACTGCAAGTGAATGGAGAGTCGGAATGGGAAGTACTAGGTGAGGAGTAAGTCAAGAATGCCCATTATCTCCCTTTCTTTTCTATGCATGTTTGGTGGAAATGGCAAGGGGGGGCATGGGAATGGCTGGAGTGAAAGTAGGCGGAGAACTCATCAAATCAATGAGATTTCCGGAGGATAAAGCATGTTATCCAGTCAGATAAAGGGTTACAACCATTACTTAGCGCGTAGTGTACTCATTGTGACTGGTATGGGATATATAATGAAGCATAATAAAACGAAGGAAATGAGATTCTCAAGAAATAGGAAGCATTAAAGCTAGGGGACATAAACTAGAAATGGTAAAACGGTTCACCTAATTGGTTTTGGATGAGGGTGGGGAGATTAGTGGGGACATTAAAAGAATAACTGCGTTGGGTAAAGGAGCGTTTACAAAGAGGTGGGAGTTGATGAAAGGCAAGCGAAAACTTTTATATAAAGCGCAGCTTTATACGGTTCAGAAATTTAGTTGTTGAGGCAGGAAGATAAGCGTAGATCAGCGTCCTGTGACATGTGGGTGTGGAGAAGAATGACAAAAATAAAATAGAGGGAAAGGAACACAAGCGACGAATTTCTAGGGTTGGTGGGAAAAAAGAGATGCCTTTTGGGAGAAATTCGAAGAAGGCAGGACAAGTGGATGAAGGAGATACTGAAAGACATTGGGATGCTAAAGGCGGTGAGAGGGTGGAATGTTGGGTAAGCGAGGTAGAGGGCGGAAAGGAATAGGCATTCTGGATTGAATTAATGAAAATAGCAAGTACGCGCAGCTAAAGAATGAGTAACTGTAATTTGTAGTACAAGGATATTTTTGCCACGCTACTTAGGACTTAGGAGTACAGTAGTGCCTAGTCGCAGGGTTCATCCTCTATTCCAAAGTTGCCAAATTTTGCCAAAATTACACAAATTGCAAAATTTGCCACATTTTGCCAAATTTGCCAAAATTGGCCAAATTTTTCAAAAGCTGGCAATTTTTTCAAAATAAATCTTCGGCTTGGAAACGCAGTTCGTCCAGGATCTGTTACGGATATTTGCTAAAGAGGGCTCATAAATTTCTATAGGCCGAGCCATATTTCCTAAATATTAAACCCAAACATTATACATAATAAAAGGCCTCATTGTTCCTTAAGGTGACGTACCGGAAGTCATAAGGATGATGAAACATACTGAAACCAAAAGGAGAAATTTAATTTCTCCGTACCAAAAAAAAACTAATACCACCCTAGTTGGTTCAAAACACTTTGGTTCTTATGCGACTTTTACTTAAAAGAAAGACTGGTCAATAAAAATTTAACGCTCCATAAATTAATCGTCCCAGCAAGCCTTTTTGATCTAAAGCGGCAAGCACGTAGCAGAGTGAAGTCCGGGCAATAGTTGACTTGGGAGGTTGATCCCAAAGGCACTCGACGCGTTTGTGTGGAATTGAGACGGAGTAGACTGAGAGAGAGAGAGAGAGAGAGGATGGAGTGAGAGGAGAGGAGGAGAAGGAAGAGGATGAGGTGAAGGAAGAGGAAGGCGCAATGCGGGGGATGAATGGTGAGGCAATAAAGGGAGAAGTGATTGATTAGAAGATTGATCCGACCCCCGGGGCCACCGACACCAGACCACAATGCAGTCATCACACCTCAGCGAACATCCCACCCGAATGGTGAACGTCAAACGGAAATGAGAATCTCACCCATAAAATGAAACTTCGTTTTGTCGCTTATCCAATTTTACGTTTTCTCCAATTCCACCTTTTTCCTTGGTTGGTTTGGCCTCCCTCACCGTGGGAGTATGGCACTTTTGTGTTTGATTTCCCGTAAATCCACCCAATCAATAGCATTGTATTATTCACGCCCAATCATTTTATACATCCATAGAGAGACGGCATGGGTTTTTCCCTCGGATGAGGTCTTGTGTTTTCCAGATTCTCCCCCCTCTCTCGTGTTGAACGCCTGAGTTGGTCCCTCTTCCAAGCTTAATTATAAGAGCAGTCTTTTTTATATTTTTCTTAACAGGAAAGCTGTACCGAAATAGCAAAATAACATTGATTAAATATTTTGTTTTCGTCTGGCATTTTCCTTTCAAGAAAATTCCAATCGAACAACAATTTTTTCATTTAAAAGATTACATTATTAACTTTAATATTTAAATCTTCACGAAACTTTCAGCGCAACCCATATGAGTAATTGAAAGAAAGGTTTGCAAGTAGTCAGTAGAAAATGGCCCCTAAGCACAGTAACTGTACTATACAAATCGAAAAATAAAGTTTTTCTAGTCCATGTCAATTTTTCAATAAATGTTGTGATAAATCTTTTGTAATAAATTATGTTTTTATTGTGGTTCAATAAATTATATTTTTAGTTGTGTGTGGTTCCTTTAATAATTATTGCAATACACTGCAGGAAAATATCCCAGTTTCCCAAAGAATTCCCTCAGCAATGGTACTCACTATGCAAGCAGTGCGGAAGAAGTCTTTTTCCATGGATTGAAATGCAATTATTTCATTTCGTTGATTGTTGAAACCAGACGATACCGATATGATACCAAAAAACATTGGTTTGAAATTATTTCTCTTCTCTTTGGGATTCATACCTGTCAGCGGTAAAGGAAACTGGCAATCAGTACAGCCCGTCACAGAACAGTTAAATATCGACAAATCCAAGAAAATGAAGGGGAATGGACTGTTACTTTTGAAATAGAAACCTACCCTACCTTCCAAATACTGACTCAATAGACTATTCAATATTCGCACGCATTGAAATTGTGAATGAATAAACGGCGAAAAAATAATTAATCTTTGCGGATTTCGATTCCATACTCGAAATTGGATTTAAATCCTATTGCCATCAAGAATATAATTTCTACCAATCTCGGACAACATTTTCAGACACGATCCGATTTTCAAAGCATGTTCTTCCTGGTGGGATGATTGGAAGTCCTTGTGAATTATTTTCGATGAATAGAAACTGAGAAATAATAGCTGTACGAATATTAAGTAATTTAAGCATTAATTAATTAAGTAATTTACGGATTAAGTAATTTCATTTAGTAATTTAATTAAGTAATTTAAGGATTAATAAAACTGCATATTTAAATGGGGAAATTTTCTTTTTACGAGACATAAAAACGGAAATATATCGTAGTGGGAGATTTTATTAGTTTCGTATAGACGTTAAGGACGACTGCGAGAAGTGCATGTGGTAGAAATAACCATTTGATATTTTAAAAATGCTGACAATGGGAGGTTTAAAAAAATTCACACTGAGAATCGCTTCCCTTTTCACTTTTTAAATAACTCATTGCACTGAATGCCCTCAGACTGGAATACATACACAGGTTTAAGTGTACTGTAAGTTTAGAAAGTATAACGTTTCAACAATATAAGAACGCCTAAAAAGAACACTCACACGTTATTTCTTAATAATTTCACGGAATGTAGCTCCGTCTTCCTCAGAAGAAACAGTAGTACTGACCAGTATTACTGTTTCTTCTGAGGATGACGGAGCTAAATTCCGTCGAAATTATTAAGAAATAACGTGTGAGGGTTATTTATAAATATATTTTTTATATATACATAGAACACACACACGAAGGAGGAAGCACAGTTATGAAGAAGGACTTGGTGTACAGTAGGCTGCTGGATTGTGTTTTGTTAGGAGTCACAAACTATTTATTTGGTAGTTGTGTCCAAAAAAACCTACCTTAACCGATAGATATCCTTATAACAATAATAATATATGCACATATATACACAAACATACATACTTGTCCTGAAAAATCTATTTACCGTAAGGTGTCACATAATCCGTGCAGTTAGTTGTAAATTATTTTTGCAAAACCTACAGTTATTACCCAATTTGAAGAAGATGAGATTTAACAAAGTTGAGTCTGTTTCCAACGATACATTTATGCCTTATTAACATCATGATTAAGAAAATAAACAATGATTTTTTGACATTAGTGAAGGATTTGGTTTGATTAATACTTATTAAGAAGTTGGAAAAGTTTGATCGAGAAAAATTTACGAAGAGCATCTTAAGAAATTCAATGAAATAAATAAAATGTATGCAAAATAGATGGATGTTTGAACCAAAATATGATCATCCATCATTATGATCTTACAACAAACCACTGGGGTTTTTGATGGAACAAATTGCATCCACACGCGCCGCACAGTAGTTCTGTTTTGTCAAACGAGACTTAATATATGCCAACTCTCTTTAAATGTCACCCTACGTATTCAGAGCACACTTGGTGACACCCTTCGCAGCTCGTAGCGGGAACACTAAATGCGTCGCGACGCAGATTGTGGGAACTGCCGCATTAATGCCTTTCGAAGAGAAAGGGAGAAGAGGGGGGGGGGGGAAACTCCGAATCCGGAGTTTGTTCCCACAATTGCTCCACCACTCCATATCACCCGCGAAAAGGAGCCTCAAAACGAGAGCAGGTTCGCGCCCACGCCTTCGACTTACACGATCGGACCGTGGACAAGTCTCCCACACCGATAGCGCCACCGCCAGGGCCCCAAACTCCCATCCTCACACACCCCGGCGTGTTCTCCCGCCATTCGATTGCCTCCGTCTCCCCCAACCCCACTCCACCGGTTCCCCTTCATTCGCCAACACCGTCCTTTGACTCCGCGCGCTCGGCAATTAAGCAGCGAATTCTGAGCGCCGAGCAAACAAACCCTCTTTCTCTCCCTCTCTCTCCCTTTCCCGCACCCTTCAAAAACGCCTTTCCCGAACCCTTTCCCTTCACACACATACGCCCCTCCGAACTCTCTCCTTTTCACGTTCCCACCCGGCCATCCCGCTCCACTTTTACATCCACCCATCCTTTCTCTCGTCGGGCAAAAAAATCCTCCCCCTTACACGCCGCGTCAACGCGGGGGAAGGGTTGGGGAGGGAGACCGATGGAACGTGTCATCTGCTCTCGTCTTCCTTCCCCCGGCGTGACATTCCGCATCGCACGGATCCCTTCCCACCGCTCATCCCTCCGTGCCTCCGTTACATATTACACCCGAGAGGAGCAAAACACCCGCGTCCACTCCCCAACGCCATGAGCTCGGAGCAGACGAATGGGCGTGTGCGAGGGTGTGGGGAGGGACGCCGCCGTTCACAGAGTGATGGTACCGAGCTATGAATTGCTTTAGGAAGCGCTCGTTAAAGTACCAGTACCAGGGGGTTTGAGCCTTTAATAAAGCAATTGCACCGAGTTTTGGATTACTTTATGAAGTGTCCGTAAAATTACCCAAAGGTGCCATCTTCGAAGGGGGGGGTGGGGAATGCATACAGTTTACACGTACGTACTTGTGTGTGCTGAGGGCTTAAATGGAAAAAAGGACATTAGAGAGTCACCAGGATTAGTCCAGCTAAAGCTACAATTCAGAGCTACTGTCAGTAATCGCTAGACAAAACTGATAGGCATGAAAGAGATATGGGAGTAGCCCGTAGTGAAGAAACTCTTACCAATTCGTTTCCATGACAAGCACTCGACACATGTGCTAACATCCCCTGATGATGGTCAACACGTTGACCAAAATATCAAATTGCGAGAAGATTCTCTTCCAGCATATAGTTATTCTCTTAAGGAGGAATGTGGATCTTCCGGTACTAAACCGTAATTGCTCACGAATCATTATCCGCAAAAGGTAAATGCTTGAACGAGCTCCACAATTTTCGCTATATCAATTTTTAGGCTTTTCTTACTGAGTGTCGAGCATATTTTCCAAAGACCCAGCATACTTTGAAGACTCATTCAGTTCCTGATCGCGCCTTAAGTAGGAAGAACGATACCCTCAGCATTTTGAAAATACACACTACACGCAGCAGGAAGCTCCGAAAATATTAAATAGCAAAAACAAAAATTAATGAGAAAAACTTTAATCAAAGGGCTCCAACAATGTCCACGAATGGCATTGAACGGAGTTTTATCCTGCTCAATCCACTAACGCGAATTCTGCAGAGACAAAAAAACGTGCGAATGGTAAAATATGTCAACATGTTATTTCTCCTCTTGGGTACACTAACGTGCCGAAGTCAGCGGAGTATAGATTAGGTCTGAGAATAGCAAGGTTCAGATTACCAGTAGGCCATGAAAATATATCCAGAATAATTCATAACACTGTTTCAATCTTAAAAATTTCTGTTTGTACTTATGGCAGTAAGTTTTACCACCCTATACTTTTCAAACAAAGCTTTTTGTTCTCGGGCTGTCTGTTTTGTAGACATCCTCACTCCTTATGCCGTATCTTTCTCTCTACCTATTCATCACCCGCTCCCTTCTATCACGTACTCCCCCAACTCCCCTCGTCCATCCCACACAAACCCACTCCGACCCGGCTGCTATCCCCACGCCCACCATCCACGGAGATGGGAACATTAGCATAAAATGCAAACGGAGGGGGAAACCCGAGCGCGGCGGATCGCCCTCACCCGATGACACACGTCCCTTTCCGCCGGGACGGGAGCCGCAGCGTCGAACAACAACATCGGGGAACCCGCTTCTGCAGCCGCGCGCCAGGGAAAGTTTTCAACTTTTCAGACTCCGCTCAGAGCCCGAGGCGATTTGGACGCGATAACGTCCAACCAAGCAAACGCGTGTGGCCGACACCGCGAGGTGTGAACGGTCGTCGATATTTCCCCCTCCGCCAGGTGTGGCGCTCCAGCGACAGAGAGGGACTACCCACCCCCTACGTATCTCATCCTCTGGTACATTCCGGTCGAGGGGGGATTGTTGTTCCATGCGTTCGCTTACCCGATTTATATGCATACATACGTAATTAGCAAAAAAAAAGGAGAGGCCAAACGCCACGCAAAAGGCCACCGCGGGACGGGGAAATAGGTACCAATGTCGCATGAGCGACGCAGAATAATAATTGTGAACGGGCAACATCAGTAAATTTCAGTGAAGCGATTCCGCCGAAAGGGATGAATACCTTCGGTAATTAAAGGCGCATCCGTGATGGAACTGCGAGGAGTGTTACTGCAATTTTCACCGGCGATGAAGCTTTAAATGATATCAACTAGCTCAATTAAACTAACACGGCAACATGAAAAGAGGAAATTTCCCTGTGCAATATGACCCCGCGCAAAAAAACACCATGCATTACGCGAACCTCTTTCGTTTCAATATTTTACCAGAGCATTTAAATACGTTGTAGAAATACAATTTCCCTCGCATCGAAATTACACTCTACTTTCCAACAAGCACGGAATTAAGCTGGAACATATTTAATTTAATTCAAACGAATGCCGGCCACTTCAGTTAGTATTCTTCGGATTGAAAAAAATATGGTGAACAAATTGTTCTGTATTTCTTAATCCCTCATTCCTAATAAAGTTAATAGATTCGGTCCATAGGGGGAAGCGATAACATTTTTAAAATAACAAATTTAAAGCAATAACTCATTGGATAGATGACAAAGCATTGAGACACTAGAAAATGTCACTGCATTTACTTAGGAGAGCTAAAGCCAAATTAACTCCCGTTTTATTTTGACATTACTCACTCATTTTTTAAGTGGACTCCTTCGCTCCGAGAACGGCCGCCGAACAATTACCCATACTATTAAGTAAAACGGTCGACGAAGGAATATCCTCAAAATTTTATCAAATGTAGCTGAATTTTTGAACATGAGAAACGAAGTGATGTGGGGCAAGGATGTTACACTCCCATATCATAACTAATGCTCATTTCTAAACTTTAAATGTGAGAGATGATTACCAATTGATGTAATATTAAAACCTTACCAATGTGCTAATTATCTATTCTAAACTATTAAATCTGCAACATTAATAATTGTTCCGAATACATTCAACGGATTCAGGCAAGAGACTGGATGTACTGGAAGTTCGTCATTGTGAGAAAAACAAATTTTCACTTTCCCACTAGTTTAATGGTAACGTACAACTAAGTTTCCATCTTTCCCCTCCATGTCCCCGCCTACCTTGCTCCTTACTCCTTGCCGCCTTTCTTCCTCAAACATGTTTGAATACGACACATTCACTATTTGACACTACGGTTCTGTCGAAACTCGTCGTACGTTTCTAATAAACTTGTGGAAAAGAGCAAATTTGTTTTATCATAACATTAATGATTGTTATTAAAGATATTATACAGTTCTGTGTGTACATGAAATATGCCAATGGGCAGAATAGACACCATTTAAAGTTGTATTTTATTTCAATTACAATTTTAACAATGATCAAATATTCATTATGATTTTTAACCTAAGACACACTAAGTCTCCCTAGATAGAACAATCAAACACCTCTAAGGACTGCATTTAAGGTGGAACATACGAGTAAAAAATATTAAACCTCCGCTGTCGCTAAGTCAGTTGTCCTACAGCGAAGTTTTCAAAGAATATTCTGAAAGCTTAGAGCATAAAATTGAAGGCGTTAATTATTTTCCACCGTTATGACAAATAAAAATAATGCCAGGCCATCTGGAGAGTCTGAGAAAACCATTGATCACTGTATAGTATTTCCATCATCATCAAACACTAAAAGGCAGTGCCTTGTCCCAATATCCACGTAAATATTCACCGCTGCAAAACGCAATATTCACTGCTGCTTCGTTCAGACTAGCATATGATCTGAAGTCCATCTCATGCTCCTCCATGTTCTTGAAGAAAGCAGTTCTGGGATTCTTCCCTACGACATTTCCTTCAAATATGTTCTTCAGTAATTGCTTATACCTTATTATGTCTTCGATTAAATTTGCTCTTCTTTGTTCTATTGTCCTTAAGAGCGATCTGTTTTCTTTCACTTCTGCTAACACTTTTTCATTCTATCCAGCTTGTTTTCACCTCCAAGTCCGCATTTCCATTGCTTCAAGTTTTTTTCGTTCCGCGGAAAACTATAATTTTCGTGTTTAAAAGTTTATCCCGTGATTCTACGAACACTAAAGATGAAATAAGGTGATACTGTTAGGAAACAACAGCGTAAGCATTTGCAATGTATTCTTCATTATTGTCCACCAGTTACTTTAAAAACGTAATATCTGTATCATTGAACTTGACAGTCAAAGTATGTGCCAAAAATAAACCGCAAAAATAGGATAGCCAAAGAAATATATACAGAATACAGAAACCATTCCCAAAGCATTCAGGTATGCAATACATAACTTGGTATTATATATAACTACGGCAAATAAAATCAAATAACGCTCGCTTGAATATTTTTTGGATTCTGAAATGCAGAAATTCATTACAATGCGAATCCACGATCAGTTTTACATTTGAACAATTGAGTCAGATGGTCCCCGAGACTGAATTCAGAAAATAATATTTTCCCGTCCGAAAAGTGACACCTATTGTCAGACACATCTCGCTAAAATAAGGACACCAAACGATGGTGGTCATGCTTTTCATTTTCTACAGAGTCGACGTATTCCTCCAGTGCTTTGAACGGAACAAAAGAAATCATCGCAGGAAAAAAAATGTCTCCCGTGGACGCACGTATGGATCCTGCCGTATTATTAATTAGATTCACAGGTCGAACAACGCGGGCAGAGTCAGATCGTGGTTTGGATAGGAGCCCCGACAGCAAGGAGGGAAGTTCAATAACGGCACCCGTGGTGAACTTTACATGTGAGCGAAGTTGTGTTTCGGGAGAATCGTCCGCACCGGTGGGTGGCGAGGGAGTGGACAAAGTCGAGGGGGGCGAGGGCATGGCGATTTAACAAAAAATGAAAAATGCGCCTCCGACGGAAAATCGATAGAACGTGTAGCATTAAATCAAGAAACTTTTCCTTTAAAACAATATATATAATATATAGCATATAATATATATATATTACATATATATATATATATACACACCCCTGTATATATAGATCGTGTTAATAAAATTGGAGAGACTAAGTGTAGAACAATAGACAAGACCAAGACATAGAACAATAGACAGACTTAAGATTTCATTTTTTCGACGAACGATAGGGGATCATAAGAACATTGTTCGGTTAAAATTATTCTGGTGTGTATTCACCCCCTGGCACACACCCTGGCGGTGGTTTGCCGAGTATATATATGTATATATATATATATATATATATATATATATATATATATAAAACAAATAAATCAATCATATTTCTAAAAATATTTTTTTCGGGAAACAGGCGCTTCGTCCTTATAAATGAATTCAAACGTGAAGGAACTGCAGCGGGCATTCAATCCCTCGAATGCAAAACTTGTTGACGGACACAATAATGAAAAATGCGCCAAAAATCGCAAGAGAGAGAGAGAGAAAATCCTTTATAATGGAATATTGCTCAGGAACGCAGTTTTTTTCCCGCAAATAAAGCCTTCTCCCGCGCTATGAGAGCGATAAATTAAAAACGGGTCCCTTTTATGCGTGCAACTAATCTGTTTGCTCAATCTATTCGAGGTGTAATGTTTAACGCTCTCCCTTAACGCTCACCCACCTCTCTTCGAGTTTTTAATTCATGAGTTTACGTTCGCCCTATCCTGTCTTTCCTGAATAACATTTATGAGGTCCATTTCTGTGGCGAGAATAATTACCGGGCAAGTTCTATGGGATCCTATGCGTCTCATTTCATAAAACGTGGCTATCTATTCTCACCGGTAATTAAACATCGACTCGGCGCCCACGTCAATGTTTTGACGGAATTGCCTTTTTAATTCCCCACGTCAAACACAAAAGCCGGGTTATTATCTCGCAGGCAAAGCAAGCGATGTGGTGGTCCTATTCAAGCAAAGAATTCAATTTTTTTTCTCACCACTTCACTCCCTTTGTATTGCTTGAATTTTTTTTTATATATTTCGGTAAATCGCAATGAATTTTGCGCCGTCGAAAGCACGGCGGCTTTAGCCTTTGGCATTTTCGGGGTTGGAACGTTTTATAAGGGCGAGGAGGGAACTCTCCCAGTGTCACTCACGGCCATGAATTTTCGGACTGCGAACGCCGTAAAAAAAAAGGACAACATAATATCAGCTTCCGCGCGTTCGGTCTCGGTGATGTTGGCTCGTGTTTTACGCCGCGTCCGCCAAACTGTGATGTATTGTGTGTATGTTTGTATGTGCATCGCAGGGGTGGGAAATCCTCAAGGTCGTTCCCGGGAGATACGTTTAATTCGTGTGGGTTTTCGACGATCTCGTTATGGGTAGAAACGGGAATACTTTGCACATGCGCCGGCGAGTATCGATTGTTTTTTCCCCCGACTTCACGAGTGATTTGCGCACGGAGGACTGCTTGTTGACGGATGCGAGGTCGTTATTCAAAAAAATTGACGTCGGGGAATCGTGAGGCAGCAAGCGGTTTTAAGTCCTGTCAATATGGTCACGCTGTCATTTGCCGCAGGAGAAACTACGAGGGAGACATTAAAACCATAAATCACAACGTCATAATTTGCACGTATAAGAATACATAGCACTTAAAATAGACGGGCGGGGAACATACATGCAACTTAAACTTATTAAAACTCTTTCATTGAAATGGAACGAAGAGAAAACGTTATATTTACACCAGCTCGACTGAAGACAGCCATGATATTTTTCTGGTGAATAAACACAAAAAAATATTGGTTTATATTCCATGTAATAAAATAAGTTCCATTACGATTAAATAGTCGGCATGTGTTATACGAATCTGAAGCAAAATTATACGCATTAAATTATACTGACCCGTTTTTTTCCTCCAAATTACTTTTATCGTAAGGAACATTGTACGTGATCGTAGGGGTTGGGATGGTGCGGTGGCTAAAGTACAGTCTCCCCACCGAGAGGGTTTGGGTTCGAATCCTGAAGACAACAAATATTTTTCAGTGGTATCCCGATCCCTATTTGAGGTGCTTTGCGGAGAGCACTTGTGACAGGCGTCATACCCACGACGTTAAACTGCGGACACCTTGGCGCATTTCGGCAATAGTAGGCTAATCCCGACGCAGGGTTTCTCTCCACCCTTCCCTTCCCAACCATCCCTAATGGCGCAAATGACCTTAACTGTCGGTCGCCACCCATAAAAACTGGACTAAAACTGGCGTAAATGACTACAAATCTATTTTTGAACACACAGTGGCATTGAGAAACCAATAAGTAGTGTTTTTTAAATGGCACAAAAAAGTTAACTATTCGCCGCCAAGAACCAAGAGGCGTGCGAGGCTCTGGAGCCGCCATGGTACGTGTATGAAGAATACGATACATACCCAAATTATGGTCAAAAACATTTTAAATAAAATATATATATATATATATATATATATATATATATATATATATATATATATATATATATATATATATATATATATATATATATATATATATATATATATATATATATATATATAAGTAGGAGAAAACACAAGAAGAGTTTGTTTTTGTGTTTTCTTACTTGTTCAGGCATACACTCGTGCATCAAGCCTTTTTTTATTCGGGAAACAAATATGGAGGGTTTTTAAACCATCAAATTGAATCATTTAGTTTTCTCATTTTGTTAAAAAAAATTAATTATGCGTTGTTTATGAGGTACCTTGCTTTCTTACATATTGCCTTGGTTCATTTCCAGACACTGGCGACAAATTTGAAATATCCAGTCACCTTTATTCATGTTATGCCTCGTGACGTGATGGAGTGACCTGTTTCATAAATCTTTTTGCCCATGGCTGAGTTTTCAAAACAGCGGTTTTTGAAGCGCTCTGAGATTTCTTTGAATCTGACGGTAGTTTGCCGTTTCGTACATCTTATGCAGCATTTCATGCATTCCAATTTGTAAATGGAATTCTTTAAGGTCGATGCTTTTGTCTTTAATGTTTCCGAGGATTTTTATGAAGTGCTGTGCTTTTTTGAACATGTCGTTCTTGACGCTTGATTTTAAATATTTCGTTTGGATCCTTTCTTTACTTAGGATAGAATGGGACCAAGATAAATATCTTTTCGAAGTTGTCGCATTGCGGTAAGGGCTGTGCGTATTTAAGTCAATTTTCTCTTTATATGCGCTACTATTTCATTTAACGTTTCTTACATCCGTTCCTTGTCAGTGTTTGTTTGATATGCTTTAATTCATTAGCGTAGAAGTAAAGACTCGTTAAGAAGTGCGGTGAGCAGCGTTTGAATATAAAATACACGACCCCTTATTTTTTTGCGATAAGGGAGATGTGGATCGGCAATGGTGTATTTGTCTGCGTGCGTATTTACCCTGAATACAACACGTATCGGAGTACATTTGAAACTTTTAACGGCTTTTGTCTAGGTACAAAAGTTAGAGGTTTTTGTAAACATCCACTGTTGAATATTGATGACGTGCGTATTGAACACACTATATGTATTAATATTTTATATTTTTACATATACCATAAACACAGTAATCAACCCGATTTCGGTTGGTTTAGTAGGTGATGGTAGAGCTCACCCGTGTACCAAGCCCGACGGCGTGTGAATATTCACACATCAGGGTAGGGGGGCCAGTTCCTTTCCCTGTGCCGGTTATGGTTTCCCAGGAAGATCTGGTACCCGAAAAATCAACTAGCTTGGGTGGAGCTGCAGGTGCCCAAAGTGCCTTGCCCGGGAATCGAACTCGGGACCCTCCGGTCAGCAGTCCAACGCTCTACCCGCTAGACCACCGCGACCCGCTTTTTTTACATATACATAAACATGAATTTGAACATTAACTACGTGCCCCAATTGCTACTGTCGCAATTAGAAAATGTCTTCAATTTATTTAAGCCATGCTTAGAGGAAAATGAAGTTAAATGAAGCTTTTTCCCTCGGTCGTTTTTGAAGGAAATATAGAATTGCGTTGACAACGAAGCAAGTGAGAAAGGATTTTCCATTACTCTGGCTAGATCATGAGAACCACCTTTTAAAGGACTCATCAGGAAAAAACTCATCATTTTTTTCAAAGCAACAGCAGGCATGAAGCAAATGACATTTCCTTTTTTTCCCTTACTTCATAAAATGTAAACTTGACAGAACTATATGATCCAATTAAGCTTAAGTGAAACAGGAAATCTGCTTAGAACTGGAGAGGTTTCCTCTCAGTGTATATTCTTCGCGCGAAAGTGATTTTTCAAAAGAAGTTTGTTTAATGCCGCGTGAATATGAGACGAGGAAGGCTTCTTCCAGCAAAAGGAAGCGTCTAAGAAAAAAATTCTATAAAACACCTTATCAAGTCTGTAACAATTTTAATGCATTGATTTGTTGAGTTCGACTTATTTCTAATGATCAGCAGAAAGTTTTAATCGAATTGTTTCTCCAAAACTTTCTAACTTCAAAAAAGTATTCCTGTTATTATGCACTAGAGTAAATTTTGAAATGTATACACAATAAACGAAAAATTGACACAACTGACTCCAGGACTCTCGTCAAATTCAGCTCGTCACTATACTATCCATATTTTTAAGTAGGTGACTTTCACACACTCCTCACGATTAGTTAGCTTTCAAAGAATATTAATGATTCCACGGCAAATTTTCAAAGAAAATTTAGGTCTAAGCACTTACTTCGAGCTCAATGAATTCCTGGGAGACTACCTTCGAGAGGAGTTTAACGTTAAACTCCGAATAACATAGCTTTATATCAAGAAGGGTATTTTGATATGTCATAAATTCACTTGAATGGTATGAGAGAGAAGTTTGCAAATACTATTTAAAAATTCTCCTGCATCAAAAAATGCTATCATTTTCCTTAGTGGTGCTGCGGTGGGGTTTTTCTAATGTCGGTTACAAACACTGTTGGAAGGAAATGCATAAAGACCTCTTACGAACGAAGTATTTTCGCTTATCTTAAGTTTTTACGACTTCAGAACGGATCCCCAGACTTGTGCTCCAGTCACGCCCATTCTCTTCTGAGTTTAATAATCTTTTCCTACTGCGTCTCCGACAGTCATGGCGATGGAAATCACTCCTTGGGAGTAGGAAATTGCATAATCATCAGCTGGCTCCCCAGTAAAAGGTACCTCATGAATCTGTTGTTTTCCAAAATCACATTTGAGGTCAACAATTCCCTGAGACGCAGAAGTCTAAGATTTTAAGTTGTAAGAATACTTGAAAGAAAAACGTCACGCGGCAAATTAGTTGGAATGGTCCCAGTATCTAGAGGCGTTCCAACTCAGGAAATGGCGATTTTTTTTATCATACGCAGTATACAAACCCTATAATAAGTTAATACTGTCGTTTCCTTTACGTGATGCGTATTCGTTGGTTCTAAAAATCAAATTGATTTCAAATCGTAAACATTAAAAAATCCTATGGATTCAATTGTTTCAGGCTCAACTTTGTGGAAGTTCATGTTCATTTAATGAAGAATACAATGTATATCTCCACTGTTCTTTATTTCCGTGCAGTAAAAAAATCCTCCTTATTAAATTAAATATATTGACATTTGAAAATTAAACAATTTGGCTTTTCCACTTAAGATTTTTTATGCTCATGACCTAGGTTTCGTTATAGTATAACATCATCAGGTCTATATACCATAGGTCTGCATACCATAACGAAACCTAAGTCGTGAAAATAAAAGAAAATAAGTGGAAAAGCCAAGTTGTTTAATTTTCAAATGTCTATATGAAGATTTTCCACCAAGTTACGCCATGAACTTTTATTTTTTTAAATTAAATATATTTTTTAACACTACCGTAAACTAGACTATAGATATGACTAATTCACATAACGCTCTCGAAGAAAGGATCGCTCCGTTAACTCAAGTGGGGTGCCTTGAACTCCTGTGCTTCCAGTTTTGAACACCACATGTAACTATTGGCCTGGGATAGGGCTTATAACACTTACAGTTGACCAAACCTATAAAACTTATGTTTAAATCCGAAGAGGGATTAATCTAACTACGACATGGTGGGATATCAGATGTGCTGTGGTGGAAGTATTCCACCAGAAGAAGAAACACAATTGCAGTTTCCCCCTAAATAATTAATTGAGAAAAAAAAATAAATTTTTTCCATTATCCAAATACCCTTGGCCGGCGCAAATAAAGGCCATGAATAAACAAGGTGGAGCATCAACCCGCGCTGACCGAACGGTAGGTATCCCATGCATGCAAGAAAAATTTCCATTACAAAACATCAAAGGAATCGTCCGTTTGAGAACACTCGCGGGAATTCCCACCATCCGCCCAAACTACTCATCCTGGGCGTTAAACGAATCAGACCGCACGAGGAACAAAAGAGCCAAGAGATGTCACACGCCTTCCCCATTCGTTCAGCCCCTACGAAATCAGACGCTGACCGACAGACATTGTTCATCTCATCCCAACCCCCCTCCCTCCGCTCAGCTAAGCCAGACTCCGCACATTTCGGTTCCCGCGGACTCGAGGATTTAAAATTAAACTTACGGATTTCGATTTCCGAGCCTCTATCTCCGCCGCCGAAAAACATATTCTTCTCGGACGGGCGGGAAATGTCTCTCACAAGACGCGACCCCTGAGGACTCCCGGGGGATGATTGACGGCTCCACCTCGACCATCCCATCCCCTCAAGTCCCCCCTCTCAAATCCACACGCGCGCGCACCGACGCACGCACCCGAGCACCAAACGCACGCTCACTTGCCCTCCCTTCCCCCACAATTCCAATTTCCTCCTCCTCAATTCCTCCCTCTGACTTCACTCTTCGCGTCGAAGGGGCTCCCTCGCCCCGTTCTTCTCTCCAGTCCCCTCTACCCCCGACACGCGGGTTCGGGGTGGGGAGGGGAGTCAAGCGGAAGGGAGAGGCTTTTCGGAGGGGTCAACTAGCCTATTGTGTCCATCCTGCTGTGCCCTTGGACACCATCACCATTCCTCTTTTCCTCTCTCGTCTCCATCCACCCTCCTCCCCGCCGCTCCTCCCCTCGCTCTCCTGTTAATCAAGCGGGGAGAAAGAGAGAGTGCTTCTCCCGTCTCACTGTCTCTCCCTCCCGCCGTCTGTGTGGGAGGAGGGGGAAACCCTGTGGGGGGGGTGGAATGAGAGGGGGGAAGGGAGGAGAGGAGGAAGGACTGCGCGTGGCGTGGATCTGGGGGTGAGAGTGGTTTGTCGTTGGAAGTAGGGGGATTCGGGAAGCGGAGTCGGAGGAAGGGTGAGGAAAGGACCTAGTTTCATTATTCCGAGACAAAATAGTCCCATGGTGAATGGCACATATATATATATATATCAAAAGAAGTTTGTGTTATGGGCCCCTAGACCCTAGTTTTCGGTGCACCAATCTGGTGTTACACCGAAATGAGACAGGTTGGCGATTGGGATGAGATGAAGGATGCCAAACATTGCATCGTGTTTTGGGGGGTGGACCAACGGCAGTTAATAAGGTCGACAATCGTTTTTAAAAGAGAATCCTCCCGGTTCCCGCGACGCCGTGTAACTAGAAGTAGATCATTCAATCTGAGATCTGATTTTCCCCGAGCCTTGTTTGGGTGCACGATCCCTCAAGGAGTGCAGGGGAGGCCGTAAATGAAAAACACGAGAGTGCACGACAGAAATCTTTTCTTCTTCGTCGGAGTGGAAGAAAAAAAAATTGGCGTTCTGCACGCGTTGAGAATCCTGATGGCGATTGGACGGAGGCCGCCGAGATATTGCATGTTTCCTTGAATTTGAAGAGGAGACTATTATTGTCAGAAGGCCGCCAGGGTACGCTCCCGGCATACAAATGCATAGAAACACGGCGAATGAATGGGGGATAATCTCGTAATCACAAATCTACACATGAATCGGGAGGGAGGCACGCGCAAGGGTGACAGATGGAAGATTCGGGAATTGCTATTTTTGGAAGAAATGGACAGCGCACGGTCCACCCACCCCTGTCTCCTGCATTGTTCCATATTTATTTGAGGATGGAGTGATGGGGTGAATGACAAGAAACCAGACGCGGCCTACTTGGGAAACGTTCATCACTTCCATTGAGCATGTTGAACCATGAAGAGCCCAACTAAAACCTTGGGAGAGTTTTGCGCTAAGGAATAAATAAACTGCGAGTAAGTGATGAGGAAGATTGGTTTAATTAAAAGAGGCACGCATGCTCCAACAAAGAGTCAGCGATGGTAGGATGAATGAAGGTTCTAAATTATTGCTTCCACAAGCGCGCAAGGCTTCTTGAGTATCGTCTGTAGACTGAATTAATTCGAACGCATCTCTTTACTTCGCTCTCCTTCGCCCTATCTTCAATAAATTATCTATTCTCGAGAACAAAACAAATTCAATCGTTACGAGAGACACCAGATGAGTTGCACCCCAAGTGAAGTTAATTATTTGCCTTACACAGAAAATTTTCTCTGCACCGGTGTTCCATTCTAAATGATTAAAACTAAAAATAATTAACAAAAAATTAGTGAGTTGTCTGGTCGGAAGAGCAACAAAACATTTTTTGGAATATTTTGCGCAGAATTCCTATTATTTCCCGTTGTGGACCTCTGAAGGAAGTGAACTCAAATAAAAATCACATCTGACGCATAAAGATCTTTCATCAGATATCACAAAAGAGAATACGCACTCGTACAATCTTGTCACAAAGGGAAGCCTCAAATTTAACTCGAAAACAAGTCTTAGATCGCGTCACATCTTAGAAAACTGGAACCATTCGAAGGAATTGAATGCAAACAGACGTCCACGGAGGGCAGCGCAGGGAATGATAAGACGCCCGCTATCTCGACTGCATCTCAACCGCTCACGGAACACCCACAGTGCTCTCAATCCTTTGATTATTTTAACGCAACGAAATTGATCGCTGGAACAGTTCGGAAATCTTAAATGATATCTCCTCTTGTCGTTCCAGATGGTTGACTCGGAGAAGCCGAGGACTGGGGCACCAAAATATGTCCTGGTGTTTACTTCCAGGACTGATGAAAAGACTTCCTGGTAAGAGGTCTCGAGAGGAGATAGATAAACCTTTGATGCGGAGGGCGCGTTATTTATGGGCGTGAGATGTGCCCCATTACGCGGGAGGAGGGTTAGAGGGGATTGTATGAAGGCGGGAGGAGACTGGATGCGGTCAAGATAGCCGTGAGGGCGAGCGGTGGCAGCCAGGGGCTTTGAATGGAGCGGAGGGCGACGTGCGGGAGTCTGACCGAGTGAGAGAGAGAGAGTAGGCGAAAGTGAAAGACGAGGAAGGGGAGAGAGACCCACACGAGAGAATTACGTCATGAGAGTGGTCAAAAGGTGGGAAGGAATTGGAAAATCGTGTGAGGCTGAGAGTGGACGAGACGGTGAGAGAGAGAGAGAGAGGGTGAAGTGGCCAGGAAGGATGCTGAGAGCCTTAAAGCGAGATAGGATGGGGACGAATACGGGAGAGCAATGGGTTTGAAGTGAGGAAAGGGTTCGCGGGGACGTGCCGGGGGAGAGAACGGGAGAATAGAGTGAAAGTCCCGAGGTGGGCAAGGTCGGTAAGGGATCATTTCGGGACGAAATTGAGACCGCCCGGCGCGGGGACGGAGGGTGCGACTGTATTGGGCAGGAGAGTTCCTGCATCCATTTCACTCGGGTGAGGAGGCGAGGAGGGTTTGGAGGATGGCTCGCGTGTTGGGCGAGCTGGTGACGGATGGGGAGGGAGTGGATGAGAGTAAAAGACCCCCGGGCGGGGAAGAGTTAGAAGCGAAGTGAAAGTGATAGGGTGAGAGGGTATAGAGTCCCCCTTGTGCGAAGCCGCGTCCCATGGGTGAAGTACTCGCTACCGATACGATCCCCACCCCCGTGGTGCGGGATTCGACCCTCAAATCCCCTTCACTCACCCACACGCCCCCCCTCCCGGCCCCCAAAAGTCGACCACCGAAAATCGATTCCGGCGAATCGAACGTAATCGAATAGGACAGAGATCGTGACCGACAGAAACGTCAAAAGAGAACTCCTCATTACCTTGTTACGTGATCGAGTTTCGAGGGTGGTTGGGAGTCCGAGAAAGTTTTATTCCTTTTTGAAAGTTGACCCGTTGCTTTGTTCAAATCGAAAACCACTGGCTAACAAACTCTTTGGCCCCTTTGGTGTTCCCGGCTGGAGGGAAAATCATTCTTGAACGGAATTCCCCGTCTCCGGCAGAGTCAATTCGCCGTGAGTGGAAATACAAACACACTCCTTTTTTCCATGCGCATGAATTTTATCGCTCACGACCCAAGTTTATCGCGGCGAGACGTAATCATCGGACGGAGATCTTCTCGAAAATTTGTCTCGAAAGTACTTATGCACACAGGTTTATGGATAAGGTTACACTTTTCGGGATTTGGGGAAGGGAGAAGACCGAGGAGCGGAAAAACTTAAGGCAAGGGAGAGACGGGAGAGGTTGAAGTTGATGATGTCATCATCCAGACGTCCCAAAATGCTTGGCTGGCAGAGATAAATGCTTTGTTGGCAGGACTTCGCGATGGAAACGGAACATGGCAAAAATATCGATACGCCGATTACGCACACGAATCACTTTTCTAACATCGCCGTACTCATCCCATGCCGCATTTTTCATCTAGGGCTATGCGACGCGGCGACATTTTATCGGTGACCGTCCTAGTTCTTCAAGTGGAATGAAATCGACAGAGGCGAGGGAAGAAATTTATAAATGAAAATCCGACATCGACTGCCCGCCAAGACTGTCGGATGGAGCGGGGCGTAAAGGGAATAAGTGGATAAGAGTTGATTATCTAGAGCTTTTTGAATGAAGCAGTGCTCTCTCTGATTAAATGACCTCAGAATTCGAAGGTGGAGACCGGGCGATTCCGCCGAATCAAAGAGTGCCAGTGAAACGGAGTGGATGATGTCATCCAGGAGACGCAGAAAAGCTTCTTTCTGGCTTTAAAATCTATTTTTGCACTCCTCTGCTAAATGAACGAATATTTTTGCATTCCCGAGAGCTCCAGAGCCTATTTCCCATCGATGAATCCGAATAATTTAGCGAATTTAGGAAGGTAGCAACGCAGTGCGAACACTGGTTAAAGTCGGTTTTATCCCATGAATACCTCTTCCGAAAAATTCTAAAGATGAATGCCTTTGAGATCGCTTCATGGAACAAAATGAATTGCCTGAGATGAGGAAGTTTTTCCGCATCGGTGAATATATACTTACTACGTTCATTGTCGCCTTGCCTGCTTCCCCGTGTAAAAATTATGCCGCAAACATTCTCGAAATTCGCAGAAATTCCCACGGGAGCGTCTTGAAGCAAGGAAGGCTTTGTGCCATCGAAGTTATTTTTTTTCACGGAAACACCAAATATTTCCCCGGGTCAGGGTTCTCAGGGATGGGAATTCTTGAGCGACAGGGTTCTCTATGGAAGAAGATAACCAAGACGGTATGCTAGATACACAAGGGAATACAAGGACCCGACACCATTCCCTACCGGAATGTTGGATGGACATGTGACGGCAGACCTCACTTCATGCTGAGCCGCAAGACGTGAAATTCGCATGACCAGGGTTAAAGGAACCACTCCCGATCCCTGTGTCATCTGCGGTTTCCCACCAACCAAGCCCTGGTAGCCAGAAAATCTAACCGACTGAATTTCTTACTTCCCCTTTCCAGGAGGAATCATCTGGATTTGAAATCGTGGCACTTCGGGGACTAGCTGAATACACAGCCACACAAGCTGCCGCGCAACCAGGGATTTTTTAGGAGAGGGTAGAAAAATATAATCCGTCACACACGGCACAGCATAATGGCTAAGGTGGACGAGGGGTTGTGATGGGAGGCGATAAATTATTCCAGAAGCAATAAATTATTCCAGCACTCCTTTGAGCGTGCCATCTTCGAGGAGAGATAAAAGGGCCTACTATTTCACCTTTTCCCTAAAATGATACGACTTAAAGGCGAAGTCCATGGCACCCGGAGAGCTTCAAACACTGCTGCCAAACAGACCGCTAAAGTCCTTTCAAGTCCTTTGCTGTCTGTGCACAACACGCGGAAGGAGCTCCTCTTTCGATGTTAGGCCGACGTCGGAGCAATTTCTTATTTGTTCTGCCGTTTCCAAGTGAAAAAGAAGGTAAGTTCTTCGAAAATACTATTAAAGGTAATTTAAGTGACAATTGACAACTTAAAAAAAAAACTTTTGTTTATGATTATTAGTATACAAACTAGATTTATCATCGGCGAAAAACTAAAAAAATAATTCCATTTGCATTCTTTCACCAACATTATATGAACCGGACGACAATGTAAAATTATTTAACCTGTATTTCATTTTTTGCCAAAAGTCAAACTTGTAAACTAGCATATTTTAATTCTCGTTTTGGAAGGAGAAATAACTTGCATGCGAGATCAAGTTCTTGAAAATTTAAGTCTAACTACAAGCCATAAAAATGTGCCTGCTAACAAAAAATATTCCAATAACAATCTGGATGCCAAAACGCTAACAAAAGCAAATTTTCACAGGAAACGATGCATATAATATTTAATATCACAAGTAAAACGGTATTGAAAATACTTATTGCATCTGTAGCTTTGATAAACTATGTGGTTCATGGTTTTTCCTGAAAATAGCGACATCTACGAGAACATCAATGTAAAAAACTAAGCTCCGTAGTTGTATATTACTCTCGTGAGGAAATTAGAGCAAGAGATCTCGGTAATAAACGTATTTTACACCTTATAGTTCCTAACTACACCATCCAAGCTGCGAGAGACGGACAGACGGCTATATTCCAGTATATGAGATATTATACATGGGACTAAGTATTCCGTTATTTAATACATATCTACGCACGCACTTATCATAAACGTGAAAGCATCGCGAATTACGTATTCGCCAGTCTGAGCAGAGAGTATATAGTACGGCAATGATTGCGTGTTCAACACCCGATTACGTTCCACACGGGCGTATAAGAATTACGTGGAATACATATGAGTCAATTATCTATAAAAAAGCGTGCTACTTCATTCATGAACTTGAACGTAGCTGCTGGTTTACATTCTTCATTCTACATGGTATCCTGGAAGCACTATGGTGTGTGGCAGCGGGTGATCCAGGATGCTACATCAAACTCATAATTTGCTTAATTGTTAGCTACCAATAAATATGTAAAATATGTCATATAATGGTGATAATTTTAACCACAGGTACATGCGCTAAGGCATCTCAGTACGAAATACTTCTCTATGTATGCGAGACAAACTACTGGTAATTAGAATACAATAAAACAAGGATTAGATAAAAAGTAAAGTGATGACAACTACGAGTACTAGGCTACCTAGAGTTACATAGTACGTGCTCATTTTACCGCAGTCGTTTGTAGTTACTCTGATCCGTTATCTTTACCGGGAAAAATGAATTTTCAATTCTATCGGTTCTATATTTATCTATCGGATGGAGGAACTAATAAGGGAAGCTATCGAAGGCATTCGATGAGAACTTGGTGCAAATATTCTGAAAGAAGAAATTTAATAAGTTGGCCTTTTCTGAACTGCTGGATACTCTTTCGCCTTATCGTTCTTCAGTAAGTTAACTATTGACTTATTCCCCTAAACCTCTCTGACATAGGGACATGCTTCTGGATTTTCATTTAAATGTTCAGCTACATTTTTTCTTTTGAATTCTCTTAACGATTTTCTGAATGTATTCTTTGCCTTTGCCCTAGAGAACTTAAGCGTGGATAATCTCATTCCGTTCGTCACTAAAAACATCATTCCGTGTATTTTTCATGTGAGCGTGATTTTTTGACGCCTTTTTTTGAAGCATTTTTCTTTGACACCTTAGCGATTATTCAAATATCGCGTTTTACCATCTAGGTTATTCGTGATCTTCTATAAATTTTCAACGATTGAACTTGTCGACTGTTGTGGAAATGATTCCACGGACCCTCGGTATTTCAGTGTTTACCACCATTCTTAAAATTAGCCGATGAACAGTATAACGCCCATTTTAAGCCACTATTGTCCCCATTTTAAGCTTAATTTTTTTAAGCTTCGTATTTCTGACAGCACTTTTATTTTTATTACTTTCATTTTTAATACTGGGAGAATGTAGCGTTTATTACTTTGTGGTTGTTAATTTTTTAAGGGTTTCCATATTTAAGACATTTTCGGGTACGCTCTTTACTGATAAGTCAAGAATATTAAAGCCACTGGTCAGTGAGGTGACCAGTTCATTCTATGGAGTTCGAGGTAAAAGAATGTATAAGAGACTCGCAGGTACGTATATTTTTCT
Organism: Hetaerina titia; assembly: GCA_037158775.1. Taxonomy (NCBI): domain Eukaryota; kingdom Metazoa; phylum Arthropoda; class Insecta; order Odonata; family Calopterygidae; genus Hetaerina; species Hetaerina titia. Next base: position 75,972,797 of record CM073770.1, read on the forward strand.
GCGCCCTGTTTTATTAAAACTACGTATGCTCAATTCAATAGATAGAACATTGAATCTCCACCAGTTTATGTATTCCGTTCGTTGTTTTATTGCGAGAAGCTTGTGGTCTGTGTGTTTAGCTACACTACTGAATTAACGCCAGAGTTCTGTGTTCTGTAAAATGCGCATTAGGAGATTCTTTTGGGTCGAGGACTTAACATCAAACGCTCTCTAAACAGTTATCTGAAATTATCGCCGCACCGCTGACACACGAGTACTCAACTTTAGTAAACAGACCCGCCCCAATTTTTATTTACTCAATATTTTCGGTAAACGGAAAATGATGTTGGTAAAATTTCGCTGTCAATGTATCGTGGACATCCAGTTTTCAGTTCCAATAATTATGTCTGCAAGTGCACTTCGGATAAAGTGATGTTATTCAGCTTATTTAATTTGCAAACTTCGTTAATTAATTACCAACACATAAATCGTTCCTCGGAATCAAGCTTGCTTGAATTTTATTGGGAAATATTTCCTATTAGTATCTAATCCTTCGAACATATTTCTGTTCACTACAATCTGACCTTTATCGTTGACCTATTGTATACCTCACCAGCACTGACAATCAAGCATAAAGCTAATTTCTTTGCCAAAGAGCAATAAAGAGACTCAAAATCTGAACTAAATGCAGACCTAAGTCTAATACGTGCCACTGATATTTTATCAGTGTACTCGTACTTTCAGCTGCCGCTCTCAGATTTCTCAGACCCTCAATGATTTACGTCGTGAAGCAACATGGTAAGCTTCCTTTTTACAATATTTAAATTGCTTCAGCCTTTAATCCTATAAATATAATAATAAATGCGTTAAAATAAATACATGAATATTTCGCAATCAAAAATGACACGACCACTTGGTGCCTCAAAGGAAAATTTTCTTTGATGTGTCGAAAAAATTGCCATAAACCCTTGTCTATTATAAATATGCCAAGTGTTTGTACGTCTTCCACCGTACTACTAATTGCGGTTGCATAAAGGATTAGAAAGGACTGGCCCTGTAAATCAAATTAAATTTAAATGGCTCGCATATTTCAAATGCTAGAGTATAGAGAGTCCTTATCAAGGGCCCTTTTTCCCTAAAATTTTATTTCATGCTCTTACACTGGGCGAAAAATAAGTATTTACAGCAGTAAATCTTTTTACAGCCTACGGCTCTCCGAAAAACCGTACAGCAGGAGATACTCATCAACATCGAGTCCTCGCGTCGGACAGCTTTTCCTCTTTGCCCCTCTCCTCCCTCCCCACTCCTACTCATTGAACAAAGGCAGCACTTATTCCCCCGCTCTGTTGCGTGGTTACCTCTCCAGTTCAACGCGCACTCGTCATTTACCATGGTTCATTAAGCTGACCCACTGAGCACGGAAGAGGGGAGGAGCCCGCCGCTGGGATTAGCCACCACTTAAAAAAGGCCAGACTCTTGCACCGAAAAAAGAGTCCAAGGCAATTTGGAGGGAGCACATACCAGTACCCTACGATCTCATGCATCCGGTTTCCGGGAAAGAAGGCCTTTCACAGTCAAATAAAAGCGAACCCGGAGTTTCAGCCGGGAATTCCATTAAATTAGGGGGATCGTGCTAGTAATCGTATTTTTTTCTCCCACAGTCCAGAATCTGAAAGTTGAAATTCAAATAAAAATCGAGCTCGTAAAATTATAGGCGAGCGACCACCAGAATTTACATTTAACGATTCTTACCGTTGATCGAGTTCAATGTGCCAGAGGGATTGATTCTCACAGTTTCATCCTTTCCCATTAAAAATACTCTTTTCTGGTAATCCAAATCAGAATCAGATAAATGATTCTGAAACACACAATTTTTTCCATTGAAGATTTCTAAGGTTTAATCTTAATTAAGTAAAAGACAAATATTAATCTTTAAACATTAAATTTGGTTGTTATTGGCAAACAAGTAATAAAGTCATTTATATGGAGAGAGCTCATGATCGGGGCTGTGGACATAAAGGAGAAAAGACTAGCGAATTATAATAAGATCAGGTGTTTCCCCGTAGTATTTCGCACGACAATTCCTCTCGGGTTTCCCCCGGGTGAGACTCTCAATTACGGCCGACGTTTCGATGATCGATTTTGGCATCTTCTTCATGTCAAGATTGAAGAAATTCTCTTGCCCTGAAGATGATGCCGAAGTCTAGCATCGAAACGTCAGCCAGAATGGAAACAGCCCGTGGAAGACCCGAGAGGAATTCCTACACAGATTAATAAAGTAATTATGCACAGGAGCTTGAGGCTGTATGCATGTCCAAGATGTTTAGCCGTTGAGAAATGAGAATGATTACCTTGGTTAATGCTGAATGAAGAATCGATGGTTTCAGGCGTTATTTTATGGAATCGGTTCATACTTAAGCGGATAAAATGATACTTTGTAATTCCACAGATTTATTTCACAAACACACGACCCGGGTTTCGACGTACAACGTCATCTTCACCTGAAGATGACGTTGTACGTCGAAACCCGGGTCGTGTGTTTGTGAAATAAATCTGTGGAATTACAAAGTATCATTTTATCCGCTTAAGCTGAATGAAGAACAAAAAACGACGAAATCTCACGGATTAATGACGAAAAGAACATACAAGGTGCAGGATACTCGCAAGCGAGAGAGACGAATTGAAGGAGATAATGAAAGGTGTGGCGGGATTCAGAACACTTCGATACAAGGGATATGGAGAGGCGAGCGAAGAAGGCGGAAGAGGAACATAACGCGTTTCGTACAGATTGAAAGGGATTCGAACGAGGGACTGAAGAGGGGAACGGAGTAGGGTAGTAAACGATTTCAGCATTATTCAGAAGTATAACAGAACCTCTTTAGGGTGAGAAATAGTTTTCGGGAAGCACCCAAACGTATATCGGAACGATAGCGTGCCTATAAAAGAAAATGATAAGAGATCGTCTTCGTGCTACGCATTTTGAGCTCGAGTGCTCCCCAGCAAGGCGCGAAGGTGCGTCGGGGAGTACGTTCTGCTTGGAATGGGTGCATCCCATGGCGTTGCTAGGGGTTTCTACGTGCGGGGGAGGGGGAGGAGGGAGTGACGTAAAATGTTTGGGAGCATCAGAATGCCCAAGATCCTTCACCCCTCTCCCACCCACTCGCCCAGTCATTCCTTCCGGTGTTGAGGGCGGGGAAAAGGGGCGCCGAAACGGACGCGGAGCCAATCGGGTAGAAAGATGCACGCACGCCATCCATTCCTTCCCTCGGCTACAAAAGAAGTACAGGGAGAGCATTTGGGGGGGGGGTGGTAGTATGGAGGAAGAGGGGTCGGCGAGCGAGTGAAGGGGGGGAGGGAATTTAAGGAAGTTCTGGGGATGAGGGGGTGTGAGGAAACTGGAAACGATGATGGATGAAAATCCTCCGCGCATCGATACGTGCCTGAACACGTCCCCCACCTTATGCATCGAAATGATTTACAATATTTCCTCCCCCTCCCCGCTCGACCACATCGAGGCGAACATTTCTCACTCGGGGATTAACCCTCCTCTTGACCTGCGCCAAGCGGGTCAAACGTGTCCGGATCCGTACTTCGCACGGTCGTAATTTCCGATCGAGAAAAAAGTGCCGAAGCTTTACCGCACCCGTCGACTTAATCCGAGCGCACGCCACCCAGATCTACCGGAACAATGCCTCATGAGGCGGCACAAGGCGGCACTGGAGACGAGCAGGTCCGTTGACGCGGCCGATCTCCCCACAGACCCTCGGCCAATGGTACGCGATGACCAAACGGCGGGTGTCCTTCAGTTTACCCCGAATTCTCAACTAGTGCGTCTCGCTGCAACAGCTAAAAGAAGCTGGAAAATTTATGCGTGCCGACCATCTCGCTACGCCCATTTACAATTTTTACTGCGCCCCTAACCAACCTGTTCCAAGAATAGCGAGACCAAAAGACATGGCAGATTTCAAGGCAGTTGCTTCGAAGATATGATAGACCGTGAAGATCCTTAAAATTTGCGACTTGGACGGAGTTGCTCGACGCAAAACAGAGTTCGGAGCTTGGAAAACTGTAAACAGATGTATTTCGCCCATAAATTTCTCCCCTTATTTTTCCTACACCCACAAGATTTAAGCGGTTTTTTGCAGCTCGAGACACAGTTGTCGCAATCCTAATGGTCCACCGTCGTCGGTTGGTCGTCGGAAGAACTTTAAGCGAGTCCATTGTTCAGTGGACACGGAGAAAGCTTCCCCCTACGCCCTCAGAAAAAACAACCGTCGAATCATTTGCCTTTTTCTATTCCACGCATACTTTGGATACAGACGGTACTTCACTTTTAGGAGTAGTAAAACTAGCCGAGCAAAGGAGCTCGAATTCGCCGGAATTATGACCGTGGAATGCAAAAAAAAATAACCGGCCGCTTGCGAAACTGCCCATCGCCTAAGCTCATAAACAGTGGAGAAAATGTCACAGGCACAAAGCCATTAGCCTGCGGCACGTATTTTGGCGTCTGTGGAAAGCGGAAAACGGTCCGTGGAAGCCAAAACATGTCACATACACGCTCCCCCGTAAAAACGCCTTCGTATGAACTCCAGGGACAACATCCACAAAACAAAATAAAGGGAGCGCAGTTTACTTGGGAAGACGTAAAACATTTCGAGCTCGTTCCTTGGATGCGTTCCATGCATTCGACCAAGGCAAATTTCAAACATCGATACCGCATCACTTAGAAGTGGACTGAAGGAAAATCGCTGTTTTCAACTCTTTCGCACAAGCAAAAAACATGCGTCACGCAGGGGGAGTAGTCCTGTCCAGGTCTGCCGTCTCGACTAAATCGATACGGGGTGAGCTCCGATGTATCGCTGACCGGCGCAAAGATCCTACCACGAAGCATTGGCAATCACCTCGCCCACCACCCTCCCCCCCTCCAACACGCACGGACGAACGCCAACACGCACCCCCGCCAACCCCCACATCATACCAGCGCCCCTCCCGGCAGCGGAGAGGAGTGGGAGGCGGGAATAAGGGGAGTAAAAGATACGGTGGAGGATGAGACTCTCTCTTGCTTCTGAAGCGCAGCGGGATGATATTCTTTCTCGTCTCTCTCTCTCTCTCACTTCTCCCTCCTCCCCATCCTCCTCCTCCACCGCCTCCGCTCCCTTCTCGCAGTGGAAACAGCCATCCATCAAAGCATCCAGCCAGCAGTCTTCCCCTTCTCTCTCCCTCCCACCCACTCGCTCCTCTCCCTCTCACTTCTCTCCCCTCTCCCCACACACACCCGAACTCCCCCGTCTCGGCACCCACAACCCCCTTTCGCCCCCCTCCACCCGTCGCACCGCCCCGCATTCGCAGTCTACCCTCTCCCGAACCTCCTCTTCCCCCCCCCTCCCGGCAACGTCCTCCTCATCAAGCAGCCAGCCTTTCCTCGCCCTCCTCGACAGAGAGGAGTCGCCAGTCTCTTTTAAAGGGAACGGCGATGGCGACTGCCCCAGCTCTCCATCCCCATGCTCTCTACGCAATCTCCTCCCTCTCGTCCTTCCGATCTCTCCCGCGTCGACCACGGCTGGCGTGCTCTTCGACGCCGCTTCGATTCGCGCGCGACGCGGCCTATAGCGCCCAATCGCTGATTTGAAATTTAAATTCCGTCACGGGGAGGGCGTGGTGGAAGTTTTCATAACAACTTGAGGCTTTAAGTGGATTTAACGCGGGTATATCCAATATGTGGAATTTGAATGATGCGCGCGCGTACAGAATAGGCAAACAACAATTCGGTCCCGTAGTGCATAATTTATTTAAGCACAACGTGGATGGAGAAACGCTTTAAATGGTCCAGAAACACATGAAACAACCATGCAACGCGTAAAGAGCTCTTCAAAGAGGAATGAAGGTCATTGAATATCATACATTTCACCTTGAACGAAGGATCGAATGTCAGTTGCTTTTCATGATTTAATTGTTCGTTGAGCATCTAATTAGACGTATGTCAAGCAATTTTTTCCATTTTAACTTCATCAGTTCTTCCACTTCAATATGCGCTCTCCACATCATACGATAAACGGTCAAACATGAAACTCAAGTTTTGTTGACATAAGATGACGTGAAGAGAGAGGCAAGACTGATGGAAAGTGATCCCTGACAGCTGCCAAAATATTTGGCAAGGATCTTACGTTGTACGCCGTCATCTAATGGACAAGGGATCAAGTTGATTACGAGCACTAGGATTACAAGACACGAGGAAACGTTTGAGCGCACAGCGCAACCATGCACTGGATTTTTTGTATAGTCTGGTACTAAGAGTAGTCATAGCTGGAATTCGCTCAAATGCAGTAAAATTTAGATCAGGTGTGCCCCAGGGAAGTGTTATAGGACCTCTATTATTCCTACTTTACGTTAACGACAGTGACTCAGTAGTCTCTAGTAAGATACGTTTATTTGCTGACGATGCAATGGTTTACCGTGATATCCGTGATCCCGTGGACACAATAGCTTTATCATATGACCATAATGCTTTACAACGCTGGGGCAACACTTGGCAATTAGAATTTAACTTTTAAAAATGCATGGTCATAAATATTTGGAAAAAGAGCATTTCCCAGCAGAACGCCTAATGCATTGGGAACACCGAAATGGAATATGTGTAGACTCAATTAAATACCTAGGCGTCACCCTCACTCACTATTTCTCCTGGTTGAATCAAACACAAACGAGGAATATGTGGACAGGTTAGCAAAAAATTAGGATGTATTTGAAGAGTACTTGGTACATGTGATGAAAAGGTCGGGGAGAAATGTTATCATTCGTTGGTCAGACCCCATTTAGAATATGCTGTTGCTATATGGGATGCTGATGAAGTTGGATTAATTGCCGAATTGGATCGCTTGCACTATAGAGGAGCTAGATTTGTAAAAGGTCGTTATGATAAATTTGTTATCGTGTCCATAATATTAGAGCAGCTAGGCTGGGAATCACACTCGGAGCGAAGGTTAAATTAGAGATTGAAGCTCTTGCATAAAATGGAAGGGAGTCCTTTAGCAGTGATGTTTAAAATGTATTATTGCCACCATCGTAGTACGATAGGAGAGATCATGCTAATAAAATTAGAGAGATCAAGTGTAGAACAAATAGATTTAAGATGTTATTTTTTCCGCGAACGATAAGGGATGGAGGGGATGCATAATAACATTGTTCGACCGCGGTAGGGTCATGTTCGGGTAAAATTATTCTGATGTGTATTCGCCCTCTGCCACACACCCTGGCGGTGGCTTTCAGGGTATATACATAAATAAATAACATTGTCCGACCGCGGTAGGGTATTAATTGGGTCAATATTAGTCTGGTTTGTATTTTCCCCCTGCCGCACACCCTTGGGGTGGCTTTCAGGGTACTAAAATATCAATTTTTAAATAGTAGACGGATACCGTCAACTTGGGCGATAAATACACCCTTGAGAAACCATTTTCCTTCCAAATTCACGCTAAATAGGCACGATAACGCCCGAGTTTGTTCTAAGTTCATTAACATATGCGGATCGACTCAATCCGAACAGAGTGAAGCCGCATCCGAAACATTTCACGAGTTCAGAATCATTCCTCAAACGAGAACGCACAATTGGTACTGTTATACGAATAGGCCGCCCGTGAACTTAAAAAAGAGCCCACAAAAGTCCTAAAATTCATAGAATCCATCGATTTTTTATTCATTTGCAACGCTTTAGCGTGAAAACCCCTTACATATCCCAGTAAGATGGTATGAATCACTCCACCTTTAAGGTTAAAACGCCATAAATAGTCACCGGTAGACGTAAGATTAGGGAAGGGAAGAGAACAACTAGTACACACAAGGTCACCCTCCCCTACTCAAAGGATGTCGAAACAATTACGAATTCACAGAGCGGGACAACCAACTCGGTCACACACGTTACACTTTGGCGCCGTGGGCTTTCGTTGACGTCGCCTCTCCGCGACAAAGGAGTTTAATTCTCGCCGGGATGACGTTGACGTGGGGCAGCCACCCCTCCCAGTCCCACCAACTCACCACTCTCCCTAACCAGGGGAGGGGGGGGATGCCTTCCATTGGCGGGAAAATTCCTCCGAGGAAAACACACCCCCAGTGTATTTGCATACTTTGAATCGTTTCATTTCCCTACGAACGCAATTCATTCCGTTCCGGGGGAAAACTCGCAGACAATTGATAATTCAAAACTATTCCCGCGCACAAAAAAAAGAAGAAACAACATCGCAATTCTCCCCCGCGAATTAATGTCCTGAAAACACTGAAAAACAAGGGTTTTCGAGGGCGGGGTCGTCGACAAGGGGACCAACAGATCTCCCCTCCCCCCAACCCTCTCCCTGCAGAGAACCCTTATCGCACACGTCATAAAACATGGCGAAAGGCAAGGCACACCACCGACCGTGCTTTATGAGCTCTTGATAATTTGCAAGGCTCTTTATTAGACCTCATGCCCATCCTCTCCGAGCCGGATAAATCGGGGTTGAAGCATTTTCATTCGTTTCGTTAGGGGGAAACTTCAGGGCGGTGGATAAGACCGCTTGATTGGAAACCACCGGAGAAGAAGAAGACGGGAGAAGGGGATGAACGATAAGGTCGACGACTTCATCGGCGACTGACTTCAGCTCAACTTCTTAGATTTCCGCCCGCGCAACGATAACGCACAGCGGATCCTAATACAACGTGGCGTGGCGAGAGGGAACGACTAACCCTCGACAGTAGCGACGGTAAGGCAGGCGAAAGGGAAACAGGGAAGAAGGCTGGGGGGATGGAAGGAGACTCCTGAACCCACCCAGCCCCACCCGCTTTCTTGGGGGAGAGCGATGGGGAGAAGGAAATCGGGATTGGCGATGGCTGGCGCCGAAAAAACACGAGGGTGGCGGCGTGGGCGGGCCAAGGGTTGGACCGAAGAAGGAGGGGGATGGAAGGAGAGAAATACAGAATCCATGGGTGGTGAGAAGGGGAAGGGGTGCTGGGATTGAGGTCTAGAGACGAAGAAAGAGGGGGATATGCGGCCGGGTTCTGGGACATGGCCGGGATGTTACCGGGATGAGGAGGGAGAAGGATGTTTAGGTACGACGCCGTGGCTGTATTACTTCGGGGATGCATCGAACAGAACGATCTGTGTATATTAGCGCCAGAGTGAGGTCCTAGACTCAGTTTAGGATTGAAGACAGCGGTGCCTTGGCTGAAGTATATCACTCTCCCCTCTGTTACACTCCCCAAGATAGCAGCAGGGCTAGCACGAATCGAAATATACTTGAAGGGAGAGGAATTGGAATGCAAAAATTAAATATACGAATGAAAACTGCATCAGTTATTTTGGAATACAATCGTGGGAAACAGCACCTCAACTTGAGTGAACATCACACAGTTCATGAATAATTTAATATACAGGTGTATATTAAACTTGGACAGCAGCAAAAAATATAAGAACACTCACACGTTATTTCTTAATAATTTCGAACAGAACTGTTCTGTTCCTTCCTCCTCTTGAGAAAGGTGGGTAAACCACCGAAAAGTTGAGACCCAGGGAGTTCCTCTTTAATATGTATATATATATATATATATATATATATATATATATATATATATATATATATATATGCGGGTCGTTGTGGTCTAGTGGGTAGAGCTTTGGACTACTGACCGGAGGGTCCCGGGTTCGATTCCCGGGCAAGGCACTTTGGGCACCTGTAGCTCCATCCAAGCTAGTTGATTTTTCGGGTACCAGATCTTCTTGGGAAACATAAGCACAGGGAAAGGAACTGGCCCCCCTACCCTGATGTGTGAATATTCACACACCGTCGGGCTTGGTACATGGGTGAGCTCTACTCACTCTATCTACCATCACCTACTAAACCGACCTTCGGGTTGATTACTGTGTTTATAGTTTATATATACATATATATATATATTTGTATATGCATGCATATATATATATATATATATATATATATATATATATATATATATATATATATATATATATGTTGAAAACGGCAAAAGAGGGGAGAATGTTAGGCAAACGAAGAAAGGGTAGGAACAGAATAGGGATGTTGGACAGGATGAAGGGAGGAAGAAAGTACACAGAGATGAAGAGGGACCTGATGTAGTGAAGGTTGCTGGATTGTATTTTGTTAGGTGTCACAAAATATTTATTTGGCAATAGTGTCCTCACATAAACCTACCTTAACCGGTAGATTACCTAATAATAATATGTTTCCAATAGATATATATGTATATATATGGTATGTATGCGTACACACACACATATATATACACACACATATTTATACATACACGTATGCATGTACGCACACACACACATGCATACATAATTCTCCATGACATCACGTGTTGGAGAGGAATGAGGTATGTATAGATTGTTACCAAACTATTTGGGGGCTAAAATTTAAATAAATATTAAATTAACCTATCCAATGACCGGATTCAAAGACTAATACGAAATTTATCCACTATTTTATAGGTGTTTCATTATTCCATTTTTCGTTCCAAGCATGAAGACTTCCTACTTAATTATGAATGATCAACTCGTCCAACTAAAGCGTTCATGTTAAAAAATACGAGTCCAAATACTGAAAAAAACCGCCTTCATAAGGCGGTATCATCCCATATGAGGACATCGTGTTCTAGAGGTTTCTCGTGGTATCCTATCACGACTTCGGACTTAAGAAGGTAATAGCTGAAAATAATGGCTAAAAGTGGAAGATTATGTAGGTAGATAAACGCTCCGATCGTGACTAAGGGGATCGTTTCCCAGTCACTGAAAAGATTCGTGCCCTATCATTACGTCAAACTTTTTATTTCGGTAGAGAAATGTAGGTGTCTACTTTCGTAACCCGGTCAAAGTCCTCCTTTACAACAAGAGATCAAAGGGACCACTTTTCATCGGGGTGTGTTTAAGTCCGTACCTAAACTCTGATGCCGAATATAAATTAAACAACATCATCTATGCAGAAAAATCGATAAGTTTCTCCGGTTCCCTCGGAAATAGAACCAGGAGATCACCGAAAGGAAGAAATTTAAGGGAATTTATCGATGAAATGAACAGTTACCCATGGCTGATTGAATGCTGCCTCTGCTAACAAACTGACAATCGGATGAAGCTGTTAGCAATGAAGCTCTTTTAAGCCGAGTGTTTGCCTGCAGACTTTTGGCGTGGTAACATAGTGGGTAGAAAGCTTGGCTCCTAACATAAAGGACAGACTTCAAAATCCGAAAGAAGTCGCCAGATACCTTCTTCAACTAATAGGTGTATTTTTTCTGGTACCAATTCTTACCGGGCAACCGTAGTGGGAAAAGGAAAGGAACTGGTTCCTCTATTTGAAGTAAATGCCACAAGTGATAGAGTACAATACGAGGAGATCTGCCTTCATTCCAGAGAAACTTTGGGACCGACAACTGTAATTATATTAGATAATTTCGTGAAATAATGATGGTATATGTACCTAATGCCATGCTAAAAGATATAAAGGGAAATCTGAACATTGACCGATAAAAAAATAATGGGATGACATTAACTTGGGGGATGAAACTCGTCGCTTCATCTTTGCAAACGCGATGAATCATAATTGTAATGAAAAAATGGTCTACGTTAGCGAAGTTTATGAACCATCAAGAATTCAAAATCAAGTGAAGATGTATATTCTCCCATATAAATTAAAACAAACACTACCGTCCGTACCGAGCCCGTTAAAGTTACTCGAGTGCGACATAAATGTCTAAATATTTTTACCGACGTGCCAAATTGATGAGAGCCTTGCGTGATGGATGAGAGGGGAGAATTTTACTGACGCTCCGCACAATCTAACTTCCGTTAATGGAGGTCGCTGCATAATTTTCTGGATGCCTTCCTCGTGACGCGCAAACGGCTGATGCGCGCGAAGACTAGGTGGAGAAGAGAGGGGTACGGACAGGGACGGAAATGAGAGGATACCGCCAGGTCCGGTGCACACGTGAACTCCCAAACCCGAAGAGGGCCCGTTTCGAGACCCTCCCGAGCCCTAGAAGGGTGTGGGGGAAAAGAGCGACGAGTAAATCGTGAAGCAAGGAAGGGTTCGAGGCAGAGATGGATAGAGAGAGGCTGGGGATGGTGTTGGGGAGAGACGGAAAGAGTCTTGGGAGAAGGGAACGGGGAACATCGGGGCGTCCGAGAGGGCGAGAGGCCAACCAACCCACCCACCCCAAGCATTCCACTCCGCTTTTGTTTAATGTAGCGGAAAAGATGAGGAAACTGGGATGCGACGTTCCATTAATCGGCGATGGTTGCCCGGGAGTCGGCAGGAGTGGGAAGGAGGTGGGGATCCGAGGTCGTGGGGAAAAGTAGGGAGGAGAGAGAGGAGTGGGTGGTGTGCGGGATGGCTCCCCCGCATTGGTGCGTGCGCCCTCCATGTGAATCACGGGATGGGCCTCGCCCGAGAGAGGAGACCGGGAGGATTGAAGAAGGGGAACCCCGTGGATCGAGTTAAAGGGGGCGTAAGGCGATGGGGAGGGGTGGAAGTGTGGATGTAGGAAGAGGAGGGACTTCTGGCAGAGCGGGGGGGGGAGCTATGGGTCCCGAATGCGGTCATTTGGCAGTAACTCACTGTGCCTTCCACGGGGATCCCTCTCCCACCGTCGCCCCTCTTCGGAAGATCGCAGGGAGGATAGAAAGCGGGATGGACCCCCCGCCCCAAAAGGTTACACTCCCTTTAACTCCACAGCAATCCCCCCCCCCCACTACACCCCGGATGCCAAACTCGATAACAAGTTGAATTATTCCTGCCGTTGGCGCAAGTGCCGGGACCATATTCCGTGACGGTCGACCTCCGTGGTAGTTGCTCCGTGCCATTAACGGATCCCGAAGCACACACACATATACAAGCATGCCCTCTACCCTCCTCCTCCCCCGCCGAGCTAATGCGATTAATGCCGCACCAAGGTCCGGCCTTTATCCTGTCGATGGGGCGTGCACAAGGACACACACAAGGGAATAGCAGGTCCAGAGCGTCCACGGGAGTTGTGTCGGGGTGTCCCGGAGGAAGGGAGGGAAGAGCGAGTCTGGAGCGGCACCCTCCGCACGCCCACTGAAACCCGCTCACGTCGGGGTTCAGCCGTTCCGCGGAATAAGTCGCCCTTCTCCACACTGCTCAATTCCGGCTCTCCCTTCCCCCTCACATCCAGCACGCTTTGTCGCTCATTTTCCCTTAGTTTCATTACGTGCTTCAACGGTCGCAATTGATGCCTCTAATGACGCCGAATGATACGCTTTGAAATAAGAAGGGCAAATGGCTTGCCATTAAATCTCGCAAAGCAGTCTCCCTCCCCCCAACCCCAAACGCCACCCATTCAGAGATCTTAGGGCGAGAGAGGTGCGGAGGGAGAAGAAAAGGGAGAACCTGGCGGGCAGTCCCTCCCCACGCCCACGAAAGAGAGGGAACTTTTGGGGGAGGGAATGAGGGGAATGACAGGGGCGCCGGGGGGATTGGAATGGGAATGAGGAATGGGAGGGTATACGCAAAGGAGGAGAGAGAGAGAGAGAGGGATGCACAAGAGGAGCGAGGGAATGCCGACCGGAGATTTAGCGGTTCCGGGGGAACGGGGGAGCCGAAAAGGGGGGGACGCGATGAAAGGGAAGAAGAAGAAGAAGGAGGAGGAGAGGGGATGGGGCGACGAAGGGACAAAAGGGTGAGTATGGGACAAGGGTTCGGAAGTTCACGGCACGCGTGGGGATTAGGTGCGGCGCACAGTTTAACCGACTTCGCACACAAAAGACAGAGAGAGTACAAGGGGAAGCCCCACGACCGCAAAAAGGAATCACTGTTCTCGGGCAGTTGTCCTTAGGCGCCTCGCCCCACGGGAATATTTACAGTGAAGGGAGTCTATCCAAAGAGCGATTACGGATTCGGGGCCAAATGATTTGTTCACCGCTTGCTGCGATGTGGCCGTGGAAGTAAGAACGCGACTTACGAGAAGAGGGAGTCTGCACCCGACGACACTTTCACGCCTAGAGGCTAACTCCAAGGTTGGCGCTTCCAACTATTGGACCGAAAGCAATGAGATGCTGATGTGGCTACAGCACAAAGCCATTGGCTCAGGAAATAATCATTAGAAGAAGTCGACTGCTAACCTACGATTTCAGACATCCAAAATTTTACACCATAAACATGGCTACTGTCGTGGAGTCGGAAAATGTTAAGGCTTTGATACCAGCTTTAACACTGTTAAGACTATGCGGTTGAAGTTAATCACGCAGTTAATTTGTTAGAGAAAGTTAATCAATACAATATTGGAATAAATATAAGCTCGCAGTGGGTGTCAGACGCTCAAATTCTCAACGATAAACAATTATATGCGTGGATACTTAATTTTCATCGAGTACAGAGAGATATTGTAGAGAATTGAAGTGGCGTTTTTTCCGGGATTATTTATTTTAAATGTTGGATCGAGTCATCGCACAATTTTTTACAAACACAGAATAGCTAACAAACGGAAAAAGGTCGCGTCTTCTTCTCACCTGCATATGCTCCATGGTGGCGCAGTGGAAAAAGTAGACAGTCGCGCTTTGTCGACAGAAGGGAGAAGGATATTTTGCACGTTCTTCTCTTCCTAAGTATTCTAAACTGGAAACTGCTTAGTGGCAAGGGGTCTTATCTTTCCACGAAATTATAAAATGAAGGAATTATTGCTACCGATAGCAGGCCCCATTGCCACACCGGTGACTATTTCTTTACGCTTCCATGCAATGTATAGCATAAAGCACCCCCCGCCCCTTAGATGGTAACTGGGATATAATAGAGGATGGAATGCAAGCAAGTGTTAAGGGTTAGCCCCCCCTGTTATTACCTTATGAATAAGCTACAGCCTCACCCCTGTACAATATGCTATCGCATTTAAATGAGTCTAAAAGATAAATTTACAGGATTGAATACATCGTGAACAGGGGGAAAAGGTTTTTATGTCAAATAAGCATTTTCATTACGTTCTCGAGGCAATAATGAACACCCAAGGAAGGATGATAATCAAGGCGAGCGACACTGGAAACATCGTGGCGTCAGCGATGCAGAAGGTATGAATATTCAAACTTTAAAATGAATCGGAGCACAAATTGGATAAAGCGCGGACATTTTCAGGGTGGTGTGTGTGATAGTTGGGGGAGGCAATCGATGGACGAGTACCGCATGGAGAGGAAGAAAGTACGGAGGCGACAGGAAAGAGTCGTAGACGGATTTACGTCGAAGGCGGGTAGGTAGAAGGGTGGAAGGGACGGAGGGTTAGGAAAGAGGTACAGAGATGATTGGGAGGCATGGGTTGCTGGGACGACGGCGGGGAAAAGGGAGAGCGACGTCGACGGGGGGAGGGGATGAAGTGAGGGCGCGGACCGAGCGGCATAACACTTTACGGAGCTCACTTTTTAAGCATTCAAAAACGAATTGGCCCGGTCGTGGGTGTACGAAGTCCCGGCAGTAACGGCGGCATTACGGGGTGCCGTGAGAATCAGTACTTCGTCCGTTGGATGGGACGCTACCCCCTACTACTTTGAAGTTAAGTTAAAATCCAAATTGGCCCTAAATCGTACATACCGATAAATTACCCACCCCTATTCAGGGGTACAACTGGCCTCAACTATTCGATAAATCTACAATTAACGAATATAACTTCGTACTACTTATTCAGTGACACTGAGTTTGTTCTGGGGTACCTAATTGTTTTCCGTGACGTCTTCTGACAATCTAACGATAGACACACAAATAAATGTGTGTGCGTGTGTGGGTCGCGGTAGCCCATGGGTAGAGCGTTGGTCTACTAACCGAAGGGTCCGGTTTCGATTCCCGGCCAAGCCTCTCTGGGCACCTGCAGCTCCACCCAATAAATGTGATTTTTCGGGCACCTGATCTTCCTGGGAAACCATAACCAGCACAGGGAAAGGAACATGCTCCCCTAAATTGTGAAGTTCACACGTCGTCGGACTTAGTACGGGTTGAAGTCTACTATCACCTACCAAAGCGACCTCAGGGTTGATTCGTGTGGTTATATATAATATATATTAACAACCATTAACACTTACACACATACATGCATACACGCACACACATATATATATAAATATAATAACTTAATATATTAATAATATAACTCGTACACATGTGTGTAGACAACTTTTATTGTTTGCTCAGTTGGTTGTCCAACGATAAAGTCAAAGTACTGCGGACGATGTCACGGCAGTAACCTTAACGGAGTCATCCGCTAATGCACAATATCCAAATTGTTGATTTCATTCCGACAAATTCATATTGAGACCGTTTGTTTTACATCGTAGAAATTTTTCAGGTGAGTCAAATCAAAAACAGAACTCCCAGCAACCAAATTTTCCATTTTGCAAGCGCAAGTACTCCACCTAGATAATAAATTACTACGATCACTCGTAAGTTTTTAATTGTAGAGTAAATTCCTCGCATAAAGGTCAAAATGTCCATTTATCGCATTGGTGATTAATTTGGTGTGATTTAAATATCAAGAAGGATAACGGATGCCCTCTAAATGTTATTCTATTGCGATTTTTCTGAGGTGAACCGAAATTTATTCCGAATTCAACTCCAACCCAAGGACTTCGATTCAAAAATATCCGAACGTTTAAAATCTTCAACATCTCTCCAACATAGGAACTATCATGAATCTTCACTGAGTGATTCAAGGTGTTGTCGCAAGGGACACCCCACGCACCAAGACCTTGTTTGCCTCGGTGACACTACACGACACCATAACATGTCACTATGGCATCTCGACTTCATCCTGCGCACACCGGGGAAACCACAAATGCGACACCGACACAGAGCGACAGAGTCGACATCCGGTGCACAGTAACCTAGTTCGATACATCTCGAAGACAAACTAACGATACTTAATCGGCATCGATGCCAAAGGTAACAGGGAAGGGGAATGGGAAATTGAGAATGTTGAGGAGCGTATGACAGAGTTCTTTACCCATGTGACCCCCTAGGCATGTAATACTGGCATATTAATTCGGGTATCCTACGGATTAAGGTAAGTTTTCATTTGACACAAAGACTAACTACCGACGCTTTTCTGAAATTTGGGATGTGCAGTAGTAAATTATTGCTCAGGAGATAAAAAACGAGGCGAAGAGGATATGGATTCGCTACATCGAGCTACAAAAATAGCATCTTTACCGTCAAAATTCGCATATATCAAGACCTAACAGGGAAATGGCCGCTCCCGAATGGATTGCTAAAAAGTTGGTGTAGCGCAGGCCCTTAAAATAAAAGGCGAGAGGCGAAGGGATTGCGATGTGAAACACCGGGGTGGTCCATTTAACAAAGCGGCGACGATTCATCAAGACGACGGCGATTTTCGATCCCCACTACGCTGCGATGTTCGAATCCGAATATCGCACGGCCCTGCACGTGTGCGGGTGGATGGATAGGAGGGGTTTGGACGGAGGGAGACGGGAGATGAGGGTTGGAGCGGCGGCGGTGGCGGCGGGTGGCCACGTCTGCAAGCCGGACGCGGGGGAGGAGTGGGAGAGGCCTTGTGAGCAGGCGATTTCCAGTTTGCTTGCGGTCGAGAGAATTCGAGGGGGAGGATGCGGAGTCCGGGGCGGGGCAGGCGAGGGGTGACGCGGGTGTGGGGAGAGGGCCGAAGCCGTCGCATGTAAGGGCCACAGGGACGTTGTTGTGATGCGGGTTTTCGGGCCAGGGAGATGAATCGAACGGAAGGGGGTTTGCGGGCGGCCTCCCAGAGGACTGATTGTCGGGGGATAGCGGCGGAAGGAGGATGTGGGATGGAGTAATGCGAAAAAAAATAATAACTATAAAGGAAGGTGAGATGATTGTGGGAGAAGAGTGGAATATGGCGGGTGGCAACATAAATCGATGCTTCAAAGCGAGTCCAATATTACTTCGGAATTACATATCGTCACTGAGTCCGCTCTACCCTCCGAATTCGATTCTTATTGAGAACTCGATATTAATTACGATTTTTATTTTTAGTGAAAGTTGGATATAGTACATACCGAAGTTGATATTTATTAATATTTCGATCTAATTTTAATATCTTCAAAAACACCAACAGTTGGCACACCGAGTTACTCTTTACTATTGATATTGATGAAGATAAAATATCTCCACCATAAGTGATGAGCATGTCCTCGAAATATAGTATATATCGAACGATTCGATACACATATTCACGCAGCACAACTTCACAGTTAATAGCTTCCGGGGTACAGTCGAAAAATCGCACCTGAGATCCAAATCTTACCAAGGCAGAGAAAAAAATCCAGAATCGAGAGTCCCACTTTTTGATGAAGTCCTTCGCGATGGTTTGTTTCCGATGCCAGTACCTTGACGATGAAAAATATATAGTCTCAACCCACACCTTGTGATAAATGAGAATCAGGCGGGAATTGGAGGGCTGATGGAGGGAATGGGGTTGACCTGGCGATAAAAATTACACTCCCAAAGGTGGGTGAATAAAAAAGAGAGCAGGGTTTTCCAAATCCATCCACTGGAACTTGATTACTCGGACGAACACCGATTGCCAAGCATGGTAACAGGTCCCCGTAGTGTCATGACTCCCCATTGTGTCATCGATATTGGTAAATTAAGACGTATATATCGACTTGTTACGGTAAAACTTCACTAGAGTGCATGCAGTTAACCCGTAATAGTGGGGAGAATTGTCTCATTGCTCACTGTTCTCAAACGACGAATATTATGAATGTGTGCTTGTATATGTATGCGTGTGTGTGTGTGTGTGTGTGTGTGTGTGTGTGTATATATATATATATATATATATATATATATATATATATATATATATATATATATATATATATATATATATATATATATATATATATATAAACACAAACACTAAGATAATAAATATTACACACACAGAAACATAAAAAAGGACACTTACAGTGGATATTTACGTTTCGACGGCACGGCCGTCGTCATCAGACGATGACGACGGCCGTGCCGTCGAAACGTAAATATCCACTGTAAGTGTCCTTTTTTATGTTTCTGTGTGTGTAATATTTATTATCTTAGTGTTTGTGTGTTTGTGCGTCGCCGGAGAGCGTCATTTTCAAGATTATATATATATATATATATATATATATATATATATATATATATATATATATATATATATATATATATAAACTTGATAACTAGCACAATAAAAGGAAACGCGCAAAAGAAAAGCCTCACTATTTCAGAATTTTGGCAGTGATCCTACTCTAAATCAGTACGAGCCGTATCTCTCAACCTTATGTTGGTAACTGGGACCGCATTAAAACAAAAAAGTGAGTCTTTACATTTAAATTTCCATTTGTGGTTTGCTCTGTCACATTTTTGTGACGATAAAATTATACCTCAACTTTGGTGAAATTTCGTTTGGCATTAGATGTGCGCGGATATGGTCTGAAGTCATACGCGAGCGAATTCACACAATCAGATTTGAAGAGCCGAATCCTTTCCCTATGCCACCTACGGTTTCCATGAAAGACAAGGTACCAGAAAAATCACACCTAGGAGGAAGTTAAGAGAACATTCAGTGGAGTCGCCTGGATTTGAACCCAGTCCCTCTTGACAATTTCCAAACGCCATACGCTGTAACCCGACGCGCCCCCCTCGTAATTCACTGGTGAGTTACGAGTATCATTTCGGCGACCAACCTAACGCGACGATTTCTTCGCGCGAACTAGGTATTTTTGAAACTTCGATTTACGACATGAATCGACTAGACTTTTTAGAACATCGCGTATCAGCAGTGTAGTGAATTAATGTGGAGCGAGGGAGCGTTCGGTCGAGGTTGATAAACGCCTTGCCCTCTACGGAGGGTTTACGTGATTCATGGTACAACCCGCAGGGATCAGATAAAACTGCGGGGCCGAGAGCCACCTCCTCACCTCGCCGCTCTCCTCCTCCGCCCGAGAAATCTCCTCCCTTTAAAAAAAATTGCAGGATGTTCTGCGAGACCTGCGATTTGATACTCTTTAACTCCCGGCCAAAGGTTGCAACTCATCATCTGATAGGTAGGGCCGCGGGTATGTGGTTCCAGAGAGGAGTGGAGGGAGGGGGGATGGGAAAAGCAGACATCAATCCCAACGCCTCCATCCGGTAGATTGTATCTCGAAGCGGGAATGGACGAGCGAATTGGTGAAACATCGTTTTAAGACCTTCCGGGGGCGGCAAAGTAGTCGCTTAGCACCCTGAGAATCGACCATCGTACGCGAGCGACGACCTTCGGACCGGGGTAGAACGAAAATTGCCCCGTGAAAATGTGTTGGTTTCGGGTCCTCCCCAGAATTCTAGCACCGCTAGCAGCTGCGTAAATGTGCGGATAAAAATTTCCGTTATCGTAGAAATCGATTCTAAAACAGTGTTGTTGGGAAGGTTCCATCAATGGGATCGACCCATATTCCTGCGGAGGGGAAAAATAGCTGAAATCGTTTGATGATCATGGATAATCATGCGTCATGTTTCCCTTCAGGTACGAGACCTGCAGTTAAGGAAGCACCTGTGACAGAACCAATTAAGAACAAAAGACATAATTCCGACTACCATCAAATGAATTCACTTAACATAACTTCACTGAATAACTAAACTTGGTATTTTTTCTACAATAAGCTTTATGTCACTACTACCAGTTGTGACGAATAGGCGACAACATCAGATGTGGTAATGATGAATGATCGTAATAATAAAAAAAAGTTTAATGTGAAAAAGTGTAAAACTTATTTAGAGGTATTCCGTGATCATGGCTTTTCACAAAGTAGAACTTGAAACCATGGAATTCGAATTATGTATTTTTATGTGGCACACACAACGATAACCATTTTGTTTACTCAAGTGAGGCAAATGTATGTAATTTATTTCGCATTGAATTACTAATTTTCTTCTACCTTGATTTGCATGATATTTTTTGTTATGTACTAAATACGAGTATTATCTCTTAATGGTATTTCCTTTTTATTTAAATCAGGTATTTTATTATGCTCATGAAAATAGAAACATTATGATGGCATACATATACAACCTGTCTACAGGTATATTCCAAATTTTTTAAAGATATTATTTCTATGTAGAATATTTGTATTTTTTGACCTAGCCTCAGGCATTTTCTCTAGGATTTTTTTGCAATTTACTTTTTAGCATATTAATTTTTGTAGAACCAGTGCATCCCCAGACTCTTATACCATAGTAAGTGGCTTATACCAAGAGTAAATAGGATTAATTATACATTCAATGCGAGCTTCAATCCACTTGTTTGCAGGTTTCTTGCCTTTATATTTTCATCTCTCGCGTTCGAATAAAGAAAAAGGGACCCCTTAACTATGAATACTTTATTTTTCTTTCTTCTTTGAGAATGCTTTATCTCTAAACTCCTCTGTCAACATAAAATGACTGAGCATAAGATGAAATTTTAATGATATTTCTATAAAAGATTCCTTCCGTCAAATGAAGGTCTATAAGATCTTAATAATAAAGACCTAATGTTATTTTTATTGTGGAGGAAGAAGCTTTACTGTAAAATGGACCTTGAGCAGGTAAGCACATTACTGTGTAACCGTGGATATCTTCGTGAGCGCATAACACAGAATCACCGGCGGGAAGCAGCTCACTTGAGGGAGTTCGTGGGGCGGAGACAGATAATTTAACTGTCAAAACTGTTTTCATAGGATTTTTTGCCGTCTCGCGCATGCAGTAACCAGGGTAAACCTAAACAGCCCATAATCCGTAAATCCAACTCAATTGAACGTCGCGAGCGTACACTTGAAGGCGTCGTAAGTCTTCTGAGAGGAACGGAGAGAAGTTTTCGCTCTGTAGACCTGAGGGATCAACTGAATGGGTAGGTTACTAAAGGGTATTATGTTCCCTCTGCTCTACTACTTTTAACCATAAAGAAGAGCTCTACATCTGTCTCGCTTACGAGAAAGAGGAGAGTTGCGAAAAGGAATAAAACAGAGGAGAAACGAAATGCTTCGTGCATTACACAATGCCTTTTCTCAATTAATTTTGAATTTTTAAACGCAATTTTTTAAGAAGCATTGTCATACTGTATAACATGCTTTTTCCAAAAATCTCAAATGCTTCGGTAAATAAGCGGATTCAATTGTGCATAACGGTTTCAATAAGACAAATAGAGAATAAAGAGGGCGGCGAGAAATACGATTTTGTGAGGTGACGTAAATATTTACGAAAAGAGAAAATTCTGGGAGAAACAGCCTTATCGGTATTGTACTTTCAAATTTAAATGAGCACTACATTCGTAAAAGCTATGCTCATTACCCGCCAGATAAATATCTAAAGTTTATCAAAATAATCGTCGAATACAACACGATTGTCACATCCAACGCGAAGAATTGTCGAACCAATGGTCGAATCATATTGTCGAATCGAAATCCAATCCATTGTCGAATAAAGCACCAAGAATTGTAGGATATAACAGAATCTTAACAGTGTGTCGATCAAACAATGGATTATTGATGTGATTGGAACGAAACAAGGAACCACGACAAAAGTGATGACACCAATTTTTCTCACAATTTATATTTCTAAAAGTAACTTGAGAAGACATAAAATACAATACCAGGAATCCTGTCGACTTACATTTTAACTTCAGTACTGGCGCTTGTACATCCGCGTCCTTTTCAGAGCACTCAAGATGAACGTTTTGCGGGTGAAAGATTTTTATACCCTCCCAATTGGAAAAGTGAGGCGACAATCGAATTTAATGGAGTTTCGGACAGCTCCGATTCTCACACTTTCGGGTAACGTAACAGCAACAAGCGTCGGGGAAGTCGTGGATGGTTGAATTTTTCGGGTAAATACGTCCAGGGGCACTCGTTAATGCGAGTTCTATTCCGTTCGAAAAAGATAGATTTTCTCTCACACGGGAACCAAAAACCTGATATATATCTGGAGTCGATTCAAGAGATGTATAGACACAGAAATGGAAAAGTGCCAAAAGGAAGATAAACCAGATTTCCAAAGGTCTGCAACGGAAGATAAGAATGTGCGATCGCATTCGTGCGTTGAATGGAATGGGAATCGCTGGAAATTTTCGAGATAACTTTTAGAGCTGGTGGATAAACTCGCATCAAGTAATTTATATAAAAATTCTTCCATACCACAATTCTCTCAGCAATCACGAATATACCATGCGTAGAACATACCCTTGAGGGGTACCCTTCTATATAAAGCTATAAAGTTTCCTTACAAGTCCCGTTGATAACAATCTTGATCGAAAAATAAACCTCTATAAATCAGATCCCGTGAATTTCGGGCGGCTGATTAGCACTGAAACCATTTCCATTCCATTATGAAGCTTTGTGTGAACTTTCTACAGGGATAAGAGGCTGAAAATTGAATAGCAGCTTTCATCTTCTGCCTTATGGAAAAAGAACATTCAAACTCCTGTTTCATGTAAATATAGAGTGAACGTAGCTACGGTCCTGAATCCACTCCTGTTTGGGAAAAGCTTGCGGATATCTCTGTCACTGGTAAAGGATATGGAAAAATAGTACTCCACCGAGACAGAAGCAAATTAAATGACGCAACTGCTAGTTTCTGTACTTGGAATAAACGAGACAATTTCACATTTACTCGAAACGTCTTTCACAACACCCCACCATGGTATCACTTGCGACACACGAAAAAGAGCAGTAGGTAAATGCTTTCACGTATGGTACTCCTCCAAATTTTCAACATGCGCCTACTATGACACGAGAATATAGTGAAAAGTGGATGGAGAACCACTTGTGAATTGAGTTGTGCCCACTCGAAACGTTGGAAGTCATCTATTTTTCTTCCATTCGTACAAAGGTGCGATTTCAACACCATGAAACCCGAAGCATATAAAAAAAGAATGTGTGTCAAATTCTTATCGCCAGCTTACGTAAGTGGATTCGTACCCACACCAATGATTGAATGGGCACGAGGATCTCCACGCGTCATACATGGTTCACCACCACGGACGGTGCCGCAACCGACACTATTAGATGGAATCTATCTCCCTATCCCTGAATCTCAATTCATCTTCCCGCTCCCCCGACTCCGTTGAAATCTGGAATTGGGTCGGTTGGGCTGGAACAAAACACGGATTGCCTGCCGATCGTAGATGCATAAAGTTTAAAAATAAAACAAGCAACACTCCCCTCCATTCCACGGCATCGTGAACTTCTTTCGGCAGGACGGCCAACAGCCCACAATCTCCCCGACCGAAGTTTTTTGGCGATCCGCGCGTGTAGCCCGGGCTAATAAAACGTTCGCTCTCGGCCGTGTTCCGGGCGAGGCGAGCGCGGGACCGCGTCCCTTTGACGCACTGACGGGAAAGGATGAGCCGCCTGGCTGCCGTCGTTCGCCTGTTACGCCACCTCGGTGCCGTTAAGGCCATTGTTGGCCCATAACCGGGTTAACGCCGACCTAACCCCGCTGAACGCGCCCCCTGCACCCCAAATAGGTCCCCACACTCCCCTCCACGCCCTTATTCCACACCTCGATTCGCTTGCTTTCACTCCGCGGGCGCATTAGCAAAAAAAAAAGCGCCGAAACCATCAAGTGGTTTAGGTGCATTTTTCGGAGGCAAGGACACAGGAAACCGACCGGGCAGGGAAAAAAAATTATGAGGAAGAGTCAAAAAACGACACAAATCGCCAGAGCGAGAAGGCAGCAGTTAGCGCGTTGAGCGGAGGTTTGGGGGGAAAGGGGAGGGAAGTGGGATGGGAAATGGCACACTTACGGTGGCGATCATTCGTCTCTCAACCTCCCCGCGTCGGCTTCGGATATCATCGATCGCAAAATCCAATATTGGCATAGGGCGACGAATTTTTTCGCCACCGGCACACGGAAAAGGAGGCTTACCTGTGAGTGAAAAAAAAAAACAAAAAAATATTAGAATGGTCGAATAAAGGATAGCGTCTCTTGGTGGGGGGAGGGGGCATAAAATGATTAAGTACACTTTTAGAGGAAACACCCTTCGATAATGTTTGCTCGAAAAGTTTCCCACAGAAATACCCACAGGAAGGATAGGAATTCATCTCGTCAGAAATGGCTGAGATTAGTTCAACT
Organism: Hetaerina titia; assembly: GCA_037158775.1. Taxonomy (NCBI): domain Eukaryota; kingdom Metazoa; phylum Arthropoda; class Insecta; order Odonata; family Calopterygidae; genus Hetaerina; species Hetaerina titia. The sequence goes on from CM073770.1 coordinate 75,997,885, forward strand.
GACCAGGGCGTAGATTGCAAAACTTAGAGTGTTTCCAGTTTTGAGTTTGACTACGTGAGAAACTAAGAATATTAATGTTTATATAAGAATATAGATAGAGATAGAAACACAAAAAAGAACGAACGAAAGCTCGATAAGGGAAAATGTTTTCACCTTGGAATCCAGAACGTACCACCTTCCCCACTAGGCTTGTATTCGTTCTTTATATCATATCATATATATATATATATATAATTTATTTATTTATTTTTTCTTTTATATATTTATATATATACATATATATATATGTGGGTCGCGGTGGTCTAGGGGGTAGAGCGTTGGACTACTGACCGGAGGGTCCCGGGTTCGATAACCGGCACAGGGAAAGGAACTGGCCCCCCTACCCTGATGTATGAATATTCACACGCCGTCGGGCTTGGTACATGGGTGAGCTCTACCATCACCTACTAAACCGACCTTCGGGTTGATTACTGTGTTTATGGTTTTTTTTTATATATATATATATATATATATTCATTCCAATGGAAATAGATGTAAGTAAAAGACGTACACAGGAGAGGTGGAGGGGGGTGGACTCGAGCGGATCAAAATTGCAAAAATATTTCTTTAACCGGGAATAAATAAATATTTATAATTTATTTGTATTTTTGCACTTGTGATCTGCTCGATTCCGTCTTCCCCACCTCTCCTGTGTTTGCCTTTTATATGCATTCCTATTCCTTTACCTTATATCAACATCCATGAGAATGACAATTTTGTTCACCATTTGGCAGTTTTTCGTGTTTGAATGTGTCTGTGTATATGTATTATATATATATATATATATATATATATATATATATATATATATATATATATATATATTCATTCAAACAGAAATAGGTATAAGGAAAGGGGATAGGAAAACACATAAAAGGCGAAGACAGGACATGTGGGGAAGGCGGTTTTTGAGCAGATCACGAAAGTAAAAATATTTCCCTATCCCGGATAGGGAAATATTTTTACTTTCGTGATCTGCTCAAAAACCGCCTTCCCCACATGTCCTGTCTTCGCCTTTTATGTGTTTTCCTATCCCCTTTCCTTATACCTATTTCTGTTTGAATGAATATTTGTGCACCGTATGGCGGGATTTTCAAGTTTGAATATGTATATATGTATATATATATATATATATATATATATATATATATATATATATATATATATATATAACATATTCTGACCTAAAGAAGGTCTCAGAATTTGATTTGCGGGGAATGGAGGTGTAGAGGGATTTATTATCCATCGGGAGGGATCTATTGTGGCCTTGAGAATGACCGTGTTGTGAGGAATTGGGATTGAGTGTAAATGTTCCAGAAAGTGGTGCGAATCTTTGATGAAAGAAGGGAATGATGTGACTATGGGATGAAGGTGGTGGTCTATTAATATCGGAGATATTTCAGGAGGTGATTTGATGCTGGAAACAATGGAGCGTTGCTGGTTTTGTGAATTTCGGTTAGCAAATATAAATGGGGGGTCTTAGGATTAGGTGGAGAAAGAATGGGCGATTCTTTGGAAGAGACCTTTCTTGGGACCAAAATTGGATAGAAAAGAATGAGCATTCTTCTGATACGAAGGGTTATGATCTTGGGGCAGGAGGGCATACCGGGAAAGGTCGTTTAATTGGCGTAATACCTCAGCATCGTAGACTATTTTGTTTAGAACGACAACGGATGACCCTTTGTCTGCCGTTGTTATATACGGTGGCAGAAAAAAAATATATGTATATATAATATATATATATAATATATGTATATATAAGATATAATCACACTTTAAATATCTGTTTATCTTTAACCCAGTTTATGCAATACATTTAAAAATTTTACAATTTATATTATGAGGGGAAAATACAAAATTTTGGAGGAGAAAAGAGAAAATATAAAATGTATATTTTCAAAATTTTCACAATTTCTCGTTTCTCCACCAACCTTTTGTATTTTTTCCTCATTAGCTCCTTCACCTCTTTGACCTGAGACTCAATGGCATGTCTTATAAAATGGCTATTTTTAAAAGGTAGAACCTTCTCCATTTTTTTATTTTTCCGCGATGCTCAATCTGTAAAATTATTCTCGCAAAATATGGAGAAATTTCTGGGGTACGGAGTGGAAGGAAGAATTTTAAGGAGGCTAATAAGGAAAACCCGTATCAGATAAAAGAGATAAGAGTGGAAAGTTGTTAATAGCACGGAAGGGATTCAGTGAAGGTGAAGATAATACGTAGGAAGACTTAAAGATAAAGTTATTTATTATAAAGGGAGGTGAGCGTTCACATAGACATAGAATGTGACTCAGATGAGGATGGGTTGGATTCAGGATTAGTTAAGTAAATACTATATATAGGGAGACAGAGAACCTCAAGGGAAATAAAGGAGAACGAGATTGTGCGAATTGGTAATGCCCCCGCATGATTTTGGAAAATTCATATCTTATACTTGATGTACAAAGTTCTGGAGTCAACAAAACATTATTATTATTATTAATTAGGAAAAATAAAAGAAATTTCTTAAGGAAGGTCGCATAAGGAAGGAATTCAGGGAGAAGATTTCGGGTTAGAGTACAAATATTGTCAGAAGAATATTAATCTTTAGACTAACAATTATTGAAGACAGTAGTCTATCGATTAAGGAAGGTTTTTCATGCTCACAGGAAACAATCATTGCTACACCTTAAGCATCACCTAACACGCCACTAAGCACTGTAAGACACTTAATTACAATACAACGTCCTCCCACTATGAATATACTAATCACGAAGATAAAAATCTATTTTTCCAATGGTTTGTCTAGGCTTGTACATAAAATTACAAGGGTAACTTTTCACTTTTTCCGTTGGTTCCTCCCAATTCTCCTTCATCCACTTGGCTAGAGCCTAATGGTTCCGGAATCGATTCTCTCCTCGCCTCCCTTCCCCCTCCTTGAGACCCAATCTATCAAATTACCACTCCCCCTTTTCTTTTCGCTCCGCCCTTTTCTTGGATGGGGGCGTGGTACCTGTCCGCTGACCAGAAGGTCTCGGTCTCGGTTTCAAATCCCGGGTGATGCCTTTGGACAACCACATCTTACATCCGAGCGGTGGGATTTCTTCTGTACCACAACTTCGTGGGAAGCCGCAGACGGGCCCAGGAAAAGGAATTGCCCACGCCCTACCACCACCTTCCCTGAATATCATACTGCTTTCGGGTTCGTCCTAGAAGAGCATTACTCTTTCCTATCGCAAACCAACCTTCGGGGAAACTAATACCAACGGGCATTTGTCCGCATTGAAATTATATCCTGTGATATATATGTCACACTTAGCTTTGTATTGATATCGAATAAAAATAATGATATCATATCTTAAAAAAATTGGACTACATTTATTAGAGCAACTGCTTTCAAAAGGAAGCCTAGTTTATTAAGTTAAGAAATACGCAAATGACAATAAAAACAAATAAATTATTAGAATATGTAGGGTTATAACAAAAGTGTAATCACTACTCAGATGAGAAAATTGCCATATGCCCGATCAAATTCTCCAATGAGTGTAAATACATATACAAAACAAAAATTAATCTATAACGTTCTAAGCGATCCTCAGGGAGACTTTCTTTTCATGTTTAGGCTATGCGTTATTTAATGCTACTACATATCAAAATTAAACTTGTAAATTAGGAACAATTTATAGGTGCCTTCCCCTCTTAGGGGACATAATATTGGTGATTATAAGTTATGGGAACAAACAAAGAAATTCCATGTATCGAAGAGGAAAGTTCATGATTCAGTCGCCATATGTCGATACACTCCAATGCAGAATAATCTATGCGTAAATGGATTAACAGGTACTTCAATTATTTGAATATGGTGATACTATTACAATACAAAACTAATGATTAATACGAGGAAATTAGAGATACAGACAAATTGCTTGATAACTAATCTTGACCGGCATTGAAGTTACCTCCAAACTCCATTGCGAATTAATAGTGCGATGCCGAGGGGCATCAAACACTTATTTAGAAATTAACTTATATTATTTACTACCACTACTGTACATGAACTAAAATGACGTGCAAAATTCCTAGACCGCTAATTAATTTTGGTTCATTAACGTAAAAATATTAAACATTTATTTCGAATTGGTTGTTTGAGGCGTGACTTTATGGGGTTGATTCATTCCATCGGCAAGTTCAACAGCATCATCAGGGACTGATGAATAGTACCTGAAGAAGATGTTGAACGGCTAAACCCGGGTCGTGTCGAAATAATAAAGTAAATAAAAGTAAAAAAAAAATTTTTAATGAGTCTTATTTTCCACGAGTAAAAGAATTTTTTTTTAGTACATGAACTCTGAATTGGGCTAAACTCCGACAAGGTCAAAAATGGAATAATATCCGAATCTTTATAAAGATAAATCCATAATTTAAATTCTTCATAACATGAGTCCATGGCCTTCGAGGTTAGTGCTGAATTGTAGTTCTTAAGGTGAAAATGGCAGATAAAATGAAAAACGAGCAGAAATCATGAGAGTAGAGAAGGAATAAGGGCATGTGAAGTATTATTAAGGAAATATGAACCAGTTGGATTAAACACACCTTAAATAATGGACTTTTGTAGAAATATAATAAACAGAAGGTAGGATCCCATGAGGAAGACTGAGGAACAAATACGTAAACCAAATATTGAGAGAAGCCAGATGGAAAACCTTTAATATCAGGGCAGGATTGTCGCAGCATAAGAAAGTACGGAGAGCTCAGTTATTGGAACACTCAAATTTAATAGTGGAACAAGTAGAAACTCACGTATTGGAAAACTCAAATATAATAGTGGAGCAAGTAGAAAATTCAACTGGGAATAATTCATTCCACTTTTTTTCTTTTGCGACAAAATCTGGAACGGAAGTTTATCAAATAAAATATGATATAGCACAGTCCAAATCAGTTTCCAAATGGGCGACGTAACAGTAACCAAAAGTTTTTTTCGTATTCCCCTGTTAATTAGTAGATTTAATAATATACAACTACAAACAAAAAAAAACAATTTTACGAAGCAGATGAGCCGGACATAGATCCAAAGCGGGAGGAAATGGTATATGTAGAATAAACCCACAACCTGATTTTAGTGTATAGCGGTTTATGTGTCTATTGCTAGAGGTGGTCTGACAAAAATTAATTTTGATCCAACCAGCAAAATACAGTACCGCACAGTTTGGACAGGGACGCAACGCTAAAATTGAAGCTCAAATAATTATAACTCTTGATGATGGAAAGACTGTGTATGATTAAAAGTATAAAACGTTCTGACTGACGCAGGTTAAGTAAAAATGATAGAGTAATATTTCAACAGACAAGTCAACACTTCGCAAAACTGCTGAAACCAAAAAAAAAACAAAAATACTAAATGAGATAGTTCTACCGTCTCTTTTTCTTTTCAGGAAGGAGATATTTTCTCGATTGAAAAAAAAATGTGCAGACATACATTTGTTAAAATGAAGGATGAGGGATGAGAACAAAAATAATGGATCGCTAAAAACCTGTGAGCCACGTTTTAATATTTGCAGATTTTTTTTCAAACTGAGACTTTTCAAAGAATAAAATATTTTTTTTCCCGAGTATTTCCCACTTTCAAATTTTCTCATTCCGTTGCGTGGTCGTTGCACTCTGCAACCGAGAGGCCGACGGCCTCTGAAACATCTCACCATGATATATCTACAATGCGTTGCTCATAATCAATGCTGTGAGAGTCATCAGCAGGCAAAAGAGATGGCAGGCAAGGGACTCTTGAAATTACTTTAACCTTTACATAAAATATGTCTCATTCCACTTTCCAATTAATTTCACCCGAATCCCTCAAAAGACAGCCAAATTCTGCAACTCCATTCATGAATTACATTTTTTCGTGCGCGGAACAACATCGGCAACGCGGTCCGAAAGAACCTCTCAGGAGAGAGGAAATGAATCGTGACTCACTGAAAAAATTATTACCGAATGAAAGTTATCCGTTCAGCTTAAAAAATAATATACGTTGGACCGATATTTCTTTTGAACGCCTCCCCCCCTTTCTGCTTACGACCGAAAGATGCCATGAAAGTTGCTATGCCTTCCTTACGCGGCATGATTCATCGCAGTGTCTCTTTCGCTAAGCAATAAATATTTTACAGTGTTTTCCCCATCCAATTACTTCCAAACGGCCGGCCATGCTTTTATGTTTTTCATAACTGTGAATCCTGCCCAGAACTACTTCATATCCCCGGCCCTCTAAACCTCCCCATCTTCCACACACCCCTACCCCGAAACCTCCCACGCCATCTCGCGAGCTACCTTTCCGCGACCCCCCCCCCTTTGGCCCCCGCCATCTGGATTAAATGGCACGGCCTCGGGGAGGCGGCACTTTGACCCACATATAAAACCGAAAGGCGGGGGTGGAGAGAGAGAGAAGGGCGCGTGTTCCCGAGATTCGGTAGAAGCCTTCGTGGGAGGCCGCCGAGGTAATGCGGCTCACAGCGGATTAATAAGTCCAGGGGATAAGGGGCATTTTATTAAGGGACGATCGTACATCATACAAGAGGGCATTAAGTGGGTTTAGGAGGCAGATAATTAAAGGGAAGTAGCCAAATAACATGCACCCACCCCCTCGGCCCCCACCGCCCCACTCGGGATTATGGCAGTGGATCCGGAACCTTTCCGTGTCGCAAAACCCTGGGGCGCATTAAGAACCTTTTGTCGCCGAGCGGAGAGCCGCCACCACACCCCCTTCATCTTCAACCTCCCCCTTGGAGCGTCCCCTCACCCATTCTCCCCACCCACACCTCTCTCCTTGGCCCTCGAATCCACCTTCAACTCCTCCCCCCTGCCCCCTTGAAGCTCACACCGCTGACGAAGATGGCACTTCACCGTGACTTCGCGGTCGTCGGGCGCAAAGCCTCGCTCCCCCTCATCGGCTTTCTCGAGTGTCGTTTCCGTCGCCTCTCTAGCGCCGCGCCCCCGGGGCCGGTAGGCTCCCCATGTGCCCGCAGAGGGTCCCCGGTCCGAACCTCAGTGAGGAGTCCTCTCTCCGGATCCAGCGGTACCGAGGGTGGAAGAAGACGGCGCAAATTGCCTCGGCGCAAAGGCGTAGGTAGATTAGCCGCCCGCGCGCGAATATGCGGTTTTGCGGGACGTATCCATTAAGGATGACAGTATCCATTACGGGCGCCGGTATAAGCGGGGCGCTCGCCCCCATGATCTACCATTATAGTGAAGCAGACTATTCGTTTAAGCCGGCTCCGCTAATGATTATGTGCTACAGAGCATCGCCGTGGGAACCGTGATGGGGGAGAAAAAGATAGCCGAGGCCAAACGGAAAGAGTCATTCCCACATGCCGACTGTGCATTTTCACCGAAAGGAGAATGATGACGTGCGCCCCTTATAGTGGGCATAAAATATTGGCCCCTTGATAGAAGTGTTTCCTGGCGGTGACACTCGCCCCAATAGTGGGGACCTGAAACCATTCTGGATGGCACCAGAGCAATGTGAATAATTCTGTCGCATTTGTTTTTCGCGATTCAAAGTTGATGCGACTATCCCCGAAAAGGACGGAGGCAAGTCACGCTGATGGAGACCGATAAAGCAGTGTGATATTGACCATGAAATCGATTCCAAAGTGTTTATTTCGGTATATCTGCGGAACAGTAGACAGCATTTTCGGTTAGGCGATGATACAATAATCAAAATCAATGTACCTTTAACTACAGAAAGAAATTCTCCTGTGAAATTCATTCATGTTCAGCGATGGAATTAACAGTACTACGTTTCTATAAATGACATTTCATTAAAACCCGCTCAATTAAATTATAATTAAACTAAATTCAAATTCACATAGACCCTGTTAAATATCCAGTTGATGTTGTTATACTGTAACTGATGACAATGCCTATGTCACGAAACCGTTGTCGTGCATCATATTTTAAAACATGAAAAGTAGTTTTGTTCATTACATCACTCATTACCATTAAATAAAGGCTATCTACATTTTAATAGAGGGTTTAATTTATGGTATGAACAGGTTTATATGAGGAGCAGTAGTTGGGAGCACTACAGCCCAAAAGACTCTGGACGTAAATGGCTACAATCTCGAAGGGTTAGCACGCAGGGAAAACCAAATGCATTTGGATGAAAAGATAATGAAGAAAGCAATTCTGTAAAAAAAACGGTATCGCGCGTCTGAGTGGACTATTCAAGCCTCCGGATGAATATCGCACTAACGAATCAGTGCCTGTCAAATTCTCCGCTTGAAAAAAAACCGTGATATCTTTCAAGAGATTAACCGATATGCTAAATGACTTTTCAACCTTGGTAAAATTATTGCAAGCCGAAAACGAAGGAGAATGAGGTGAGATTTCAATTAATGGTGGCTGGGAGTTAGTGGCGTGCCTCAAAGGCAGTATGGAACACGGGAAATGGCAATTCGTGTACCGCTTGTAGATATTGGGAAGCATTCGCCGCCGTGCGATACATTAAAACAATAGTATTTCCACCGCCAGCGACACTTTTTAATTAATACATAATACTTCTAAAAATATAACAATTATCGACAGGTTAGGTAATAAAGACAAGATTTGAGGAATAAGTACGAAAAACCTATAGACGCTACGAGTATATACTTTGTTCTCTCGAGCAATTCAGGGCCTTTCTAGAGAGAAAGAGGAACGACAACGCTCCGACTTCTCCCTCCCCTTTTTCACGACATGACATGGTGGGGCTAACGCCATTTGCCCTTACGCCAGCCTGCAGCGTGGAAGATCTGTACGTGGTATTACGTGGACGTAGTGAAAACTCTAAATTTTATTTTTTAATTAGACATTTCTCAAAAGAAATAGTTTTCATTAGGAGATTTCGGGGAAAAAATATTTTTTGGCTCATTACTTTCTTAAGTAATTCTTAGTGCGTCTTCTATTCTTGACTTCACCTTAAAATAATTATCACTATTAATATCTTAAGTACTCCATTAAATTTTCCATTTTTCTAATAAAATAATGTATATTCGGCTCCGACGCAGAATAAATGGAAATTTCTAAATAAAGTCGTCACAATATATTAGATGTGAGCGTGGTCATTTTGTCATAAAGCATTACAATAAAAATTTTACATGCTAAGTATGATTTCATTGGAATATTTCAGTAAGCGAACGTATGAACATGAAGTTTTCGTTTTTTTTTAATATCCATCGGGTATTAACTCGCAGTTTTCCTCGATCCTGAAATCGTTCGGCGTAATATCCATTAATGCGTTCATTCCGTGGCGGTTAATGCCCTCAGAGACGGTACTAAATGGACAAAAAAAAAACCGTCATCCCCGAACCCGGTCGAGAGCGAATGCTTTCAGGTACGGAAGCAGCAAGGGAAGACCTCCTCGACGACTTTTCAAGTTCACTGGCACTTGCTGGACGTGGCGACGAAATGAATGGCAGAACCGCTCCCGAGCTTGCGCGCAAGATACAAGACGACGGCGGAAATGCAGGGGAGCGCACGCACGCATACATGCCGAGTTTCTTCGCGTGCAGTCCACTCGAGGGCGGATACCGACGGGGGAACGAACGGAGGGTCGCAGGTGAGAAGGGAGACGATGGAGAAGGAGTGGGAGGAGGGAATGGAACAACTAGGAGAGATTTGCCGCGGGGAGATGAATGAATGAATCATGACGGTAAATAGATAATGAGGCGAATCTTCTCGGATTCCGCCATTTATCACGAGGAGCAGTTTTAACATTGACCCCACCACCGCCTACTGTTGCGATACGGTCGTTTTTCTCGTACACTAAAAAACAATGCTTCCCTCGATTGTTTAACCACCCTAACGGAAACACCAGTTTCCCCAATGGCTGAAAAAAATGCCTTCGATTCTTTAAATACCAACAAAATATTGCCATTTTCCGGTAGGATAAAAAAAAACTTCGTTTTTATAACTACCGCCACAAAAATGCTGTTTTTCTCATTGGCTAAAAAAATAACCCGTTGAATCTTTAACTATCATGTTGTCTTTCCCGTTAAAGGCCAAAAATATGCTCCGTTCCTTTGATAACCACCACAGAAATGCTGTGTTTTCTGATGGGCCAAGTAAAAAGCATCGATTCTTAAACATTCGCCAAATTGACCAACCCCGAGCTTCATGTTCAATTCGACACCAGGCTCTTTGTTCCAATGAAGATTCCTATGCCTTCCACACTTCGTTGACCTGTCATGCACTGAGTTTACGGCGGCTCAAACCATCGTCTTAAAGGGGAGCTGAAGTCATATCATTCTTTAACGACTGAGTCAATTTATTCTTGAAACGTAGGTATTCGATAGTTTAAAATGGTATAAGAATTTTCAACTCGGTCCGGCAGGTGGTTTGATTAGAAAGGTGATGTTAGCACTCATATCTCGTACTGATCCTTTCCTTTCCCTGCGCCACTTTCGGTTTCCCATGACGTCTTGGCATTCAGAAAATCTCAGAGAAGCTGGGAATGTCCAGGTTAATCATCACCTGGATTTAAGCATAGGTCAGTAGCCGAAAACTCTACTCACTAGGGTATAAAACACCACTGTTCATTAGCTATGTAGTCTTCATTAAATTAACTTTCAAACTGTGGCATTAAGTCTAGAACTTATGCGTACAATTCGCATGTTCCATGGTTTCGGTATCGAAAACACGACACTTCCGTCGCTGAATTTAAAAACTGTCCGAATGCAACGTACAATGTAAATACAAAATACCATAAGAAAAAAAAAGAAATTGAAATTAAAATAAATTTAAAATAAAAATGGCCAACGATTTACAATCATATCTGACACAATTTTTCCTTTTTTATACCAGATACTTCAAGTTTTATTTCACCGGATAAGAGACTTTCTATCCTCGAATCGCCTTGAATAGCAGATGCTTCAACGACGTTTAACGATTCAGTGTTTTTAGTTGAGGGAGATCCATGGATGTGGTATGTCGTCACTACGTATGGTCAGATAGATGCAGTGGTGCAATGAAGGGGTCTAATTATAAGAGATGGAAGCCATAGATTTTGGGTTTCCGTTATGACCTCAACGGCGCCCGAATATCGATTGGCAAATATCGGCATCGACGAAGCATCACCGCAAGGGTGCTCACCGCATGAAGAAAAAAAAACAAGAATCCAGAGCCGTCCTGAAAAAAAAACGTCAACGACCGGCTTATTGAAACGGGCAAGATTAACGTACGATTCATGGCATTTAAATGGTTATCTTTCGATCAAAAAGTGACGAAGCGAGTTTTAAAATCCTTCATCTTTTTTTTTGCCCGTGCTATGCGCAGGAAAAGGGACCTGGAGCCATGGCGAATGTTGATTTTCAATGTCTCTCGTATTGATCGGCATCTAACTCGTTATCTCGTACCTCTCCCCCACCCCCGCGCCATACCCTATTCCTCGACATCTGCATATATGTATATTCCGCAAGCCACCAAACGGTATGTGGCAATGGGAACGAGCATCAGTGGAAAGGGACGGGGAAAGTGATAGGAATTTAAGGGAATGGATTAGGACGCTGGAATATTTTTGGTACCGCAAACGAGTTTCTTCCGCGAAGAAAAGGAATGCTTATCTAACACTATTGATTAAGACAAAATTTCTCTACGTCCGTAGGCCGTAGGATAAATATAAAATTGTCTAAAACTTTTTACTGAGCGTATGGATTGAAACCAGCCGCTTAATTCTATTAACTGATTACAACCTTCCGTTCTCTGATGTTTTTTTTTTATCCTGGGTTGGTTTTAAATGTTGATGGGAAAACAATTTAAGGAACCGGACTGCTCTGCGTTAAATTCGGAGCCACTAGCGAAAACTTTACCTCGGCCGAGTGCTCCTTGTATATGGGACAAGGGATGAGCAAAAGAGGAATACAATACTACGTTTAAAAATTTCATGACCGAAAGACTAATTGTAGCTACTAAATTTTAGGAGGTTTGCCAGTATCGAGGGCAAGAAACATAGAGAAAAACTTTTCTCTTTATCTTCTTAGGGGGGGAGGAGAGAACCAATGCTGATTTCTAGATTAAAAATGCGCCACGTATCACGAGCGCGGCAAGGCAATATGGAGTGCTATTTGGAGCCTATCAGATATTCAGACAGAATCTAGATCACAGAAAATATCGACCTGGATTAGAGTGAACACCTGGGGCGCAATCGTCAATTTCAATTACGCGCGAGTCTTATCGTTATTAACGCAACGGATAAAGAAAACTCTGCTGCCATTATTTCATTTTTTTTCGGAACGTAACTCATCATAACGCGTTTCGTGGTTCTTCATCGGAACTGGGTCGTTAGATGCGTGATGGAAAATTTCGCTGCGGAGAAAAATCGAGCTATGTTTAGCTAAAGAGTTAATGCGCAAAAAAAAAAGATTCCCGATGTCGCCTCAGGTTTTAATGCAGATACAATTTTGCGACCTGAAGGTTCAAAGATTTTAGCCATTCTTACCTTAACGTAATGAACCTCTCCTCGTTTGAAAAAAATAAACAGAGAAACATCAGAGGATTCATCAAAGGAATGATAAACACCACTCAAAATTTCATTGACGGGTGTGCATCGTCGACACACGAGAACGCTAACCGCGAATACATTTGCAAATGAGAGCTGAAAATGTGCCACTAATAATGATTTTCACGCGAGCATATCATTACCCGTAAAATACACATACCAATACACTCATAAAGGCTCCAATGTTTTTGTAAATTCTTGGAAAATGTACTTATGCCATAGAATCGAGGGATTTAAAACCATTCGAAGTGATATTACTTCAGAGTAAGGTATTTTCTATCAAAACACAGGGCTTCACAACCTGGCGGTTATATCACGATAGTCAACTTTTTATGTTCCTGTTGGATGGTCAATGAAGAAGCATTTACACGAAAAAAACGGCTCAAATTTTTAGGACAAGAAACATGGCTAAAATACAACCCTGTCATTTCTTTGCAGTGGGATTTTTCCTCTGCTATGCTCAATTTTTAAATTGAATTTTTCATAAAGGCAAAAAAACTCAAAGAGGCTTACAAATCTTTGAACCTGGACGAGCTAGCATGGACCGTGATTCACCTACTGGCATGAATAAATGAAACGTTTAAATGACTGACTACGCCATTCGCTGAGCCAAAATGCGGCTATCGCCATCAATTCAAGGCTTACAACTGCACCAGATCCCATTCCGGATCGCATATGGGCCATCAAAATTCTTCGTATTCCTAGCACGTCCTCGTGAGCCGGCTGCTTTCCGGGTAACCCATATAAAGGATTGGCGGGAAACGCCGTTGCACCGTCCGAGATGCAATGACACATCGTCACCACGTTGCTTGCCGCCGGCCTGGCCGTTTCGGTCATGCCGCCGGCACGGGGTGGTGTAGGGGGGGAACTATGGTGGGCGACGGCAGGGGGGTTGCACGGAAGGAAGAGGACGTCGCACCTGCGACTGGGGGACACGGAAGCGGAAGGAGTAAGGGGTTGGGACAATGGGGTGGAATGTGCGGGGGGGGAATAACGTCCCGAGCTACGCGACACTCCACGAATCGATTGTGATTTTCCGCGTCCATCTAAGTATGAGGTAGGCTGGCATCACATCGCGATGACGACGAGTCGAGTCGCAAATCGATGCGTCGCGCGTGAGATGGTTCTAATAATTGGGGCCAGGCGTTGTTCCATTCCGGAAATTGGCTCCTGCAATCAGGAAAAAATATTGAAGCGATGCGGTTATGCGGTTGGATTTTTAGAGCACGTTTTCCACGCCGATACAATAAATTCAAACTCTATGTCGTTCACGAAGGGAAAGAGAGTAGCGTGAGAATCGCAATACCTTAGAAGTGCTGTCAAGTCGTAAAGTCCTTCAACTGCAATTCGATATACGACAATCGTCGCTCATTTAACACGCACGTGGAAACTTTAATCGCTACAATGTTATATTCATGGACCATTGCGATTCCGAAATCGAACACCGCTAAGTTCCAGGAGCGCAAGTCCCGACCGAACCTTTGGCCTTACCGCAATGGAGAAATTTCGTCGTTTGGATGACGTCACTCGATTCGCTTTGTCGCCAAGCTGTAAAGTGTCTTTTGAAAATAATCCTTGCTGATGAAAATCTTCAAACGAGCGTTTTTCTAAGTTATTTTTTTTTCAAACAACCTTTTCTTGTTACTCGACGAATGAACTTTCATCGCAGAAGAAACGGAAATGGTTGAGCCCTTTAATTCGCCTCAATTTGCTTTTAGAAGCTGATGAAAAAGAACAATTACGCAACAATAGGAGAAAAATATTCTCGTATTATACGAACTCCTCCAGCTAAAGGGCACCATTGTCTGGCGTTGCTGAAATAACCTCGAAGCACTTTAATTTCTTGTTGGTGCCGGACCTTCGAGTAGTCCGTTTGAGTTCCGTTTTAATTCCCACAACACAACACAACAAGATGTGGCCACACTCCTCAGATGAATATAATTATACCTTTTTATGCTCAAGGTGAAGAATACTTTCTGGATTCGCGGAAAAGATTATCACTTTCAAAATCCATTACTAAGCTAGCGAAATGTACCTAACAATGCAACAATTTCAGAGTGTAAAAACCATTCGCCTTGCAATGTGAATGTACTGCAATGCACATTTAGCGGATGACTCCATTGAAAGTTATCGTCACGGCATATCTTGGAAATGTACCATAGTGAACAAAATGATAGCATTTATTGGGCGATTAGACAGAAGAGTGGCTCAATAGGGATCATCGGTGGGTTAACTCTAACTTGCGAGGTCTAAGTGAGACCTACTCTCATTGCACAAGAAAACCTTGCTGAAAGCTCAATTTTTATTTATATTGTACTTTGAGCAATAGCTAAGCTTTGGTAATTTTCAAGAAACTGTAACAGTAACTTTGACGGAGTCACCCGCTATGTGTGCATTATAATTCAACAATTTCAGAGAGTAAAAATCATTCGTCTTGACCGGGATTCGAACCCGGATCCCTCGATATCCGGCCGAGTGCTTTAACCAATTAATGTGCTCGGTATTTCGTCACAACATCTTGTTCCTTTAAAGCCCCCAAATTTTCATATGTTCGGTATTTCGTCACAACACCTTGTTCCTTTAAAGCCCCCAAAATTTCAACGTCTCGGTAGCTTAATTGGTTAAAACACTCGGCCGGATATCGAGGGATCCGGGTTCGAATCCCGGTCAAGGCGATTGATTTTTACTCTCTGAAATTGTTGAATTCTAAGCTGGCGGTGGAATTCTAGCATAACTCAGGATCAATAAACAATTATCTCCACTCTTCGAGCTAATTTACTACGACAGGGATTTTAGTGATTGAATATCAACGACAGATCTTCATCTCCATCACCTGAAGATGATGTAAAACCACTGAAACATAGTTCGCGATAAAGAGAATAGTAGTTTATTGCAATTATTGTTCCTTGGCCACTTTGGGGATTAAATATCAATAAAAATGCATCAAATGCTCCAAAACTGATATGCTTCGAAGGCCCCCGAGGAGGGTTTTGCAGAAGAGTACAAAGGTTTTCGAGTTGCTTCCACTTTGATCGTTTCGCTGGGTCACGCCAGTAAGTCAGCCGGCATCTTCAGGTTCGAGGTAAGGATTTCAAACCATAAGATTCCGCGGGAGCAACCCGGAATACTTTGGAGTCGTCACTTCAGCCAGTTTCAGCGTTGCCGCCACTGCCAAAAGTTTGACGAAGATTTTTAAACACAAAGACACAATTCGCGTCCAGTTCAGTCGATTCGGCAATCGAGTCGATCGCAATCGAACAGATCACAATTAACTCCGCACTCCTTCAGAAGGCCGTTTCATCCGATGAGAGAGGGAGCAAGAGGAGAGGGATTCTGGGGAACAACATCCTCGCCGCCGCCATTCGAAAGGGCGATGGCGCACACACGGAAGCTCCCGCCCCACGCACACGAAGCTGAAAGGAAGGACAAGGGGGATGCCCTGGGTCTCCCGTGAGCGGGAATGAGGAGAGAGGACTACAGTGCGGGAGAGCGGAACGAGGACATCGGTATGAGCAGCCTCCCAAAGACTAATCGAGCAGAGAAAGGGGGATATGGGCGTGAGGGAGAAGAGGTGAAGGGATAGAGAGAGAAAGGGGGAGGTCCTTAAAGGATCCCTTTCTTTGCCTCACCGACATCCCCCTCCCTATCCACCGTCCTTTCATTCCTCTCCCTTCTCCTCCAAGGGCCAAGGAGCTTGGGGGCTAGGGTTTCTCTTTTCATTACCGGGTAACGGCCCAGGGTGCGTGAGGTTAATTCGAGTGGGGCCACTCCGACGGGGTCACTCCGAGGACGGAGATTTGTCCTCCCCCCTTTCAGCTCCCCTCCGCCCCAACACGCGCTCTCCTTCCTTAATATTCGGAATCGCTATACGGCCGACTGGAAATCTCGGGAATTTATTTCCCCCTCACTTGCGTGCATTGTGGACAGTCTTCCGGACATGATATACGGAAACGGTTACAAAGCAGCGGTTTTAATCTTGTAGCTCCCCAATTTCCTAATGGAAGATTAAGCGCAACACACGACCTACCAGGAAGTACAAATGGCAGGACTTTACGGCTGACCCTGAGGGAATAATTTTGAGCATCGGTAGGAGAAAACACATCGAGAATGAATATAAACGTGAGTGAAATGACCGGATATTCAAAGGATACCTTTTCCTGCGCACGGTTCGCGATCCCGTTTGCGAAAACTTTAGAATACATATTTATTACAATGGCATTATATTCTCCACTGGTCATACGGTTCTATGTCCCCGGATTAAATTGCCCCCGACGGCTGAGCCATAACAACCTCTACCACATGCGTTTGAGGCGGATTGCAATTAAATCTTCTTCACTACTAAGATAGAGCAGACCACAAAGATAAAATAAGGGATATGGATTCCAGTACAGATAGATACAAATACGTACTCATTCCTTCCCCGAACAATCAGAAATCATAATATCAAGAAACCGAAGTCACTTTAGAAACATTAAAAACATTCAATTTACAAATCGGAACAAAATTAAACATTGCAAAGATATCAGGTATATTTGCAGGTAGGTTCATGTGCTATGTTAGTTGTGTAGTTGTGTTATGTTAGTGTGTTCGAATGTGGGTGGGGTGTAAGGGTTTTTGCATGAATTTATACCATGTTTTGTTTTTGAACTGTATAAATTTGTGGCTTTTGCATGCGGTTTTTATCTTAATTGCGGGTGGTGCCTTAAAATCCCCCACCACACGCCCTTGCGACGGCTTGCGGGGTATTGAGTAGATGAAGATGTAAATGTAACTTTTATGTAAAATATTATTTGTATAGTGCCTCATTTATTATTAAGTATATGTAAATTATTAGTTCATTAATGATAAGTCATATTATGTTATACTTTCCACTTCAGTTTAAGGAAAGGTGTTCGTGGAGCCGTCCATTTCCCACAGGACGTATACCTCATATCTTTTTTTTTCTGGTAAGAGTATAGAAGGTTCTAACGTGGTGCGTAATATTTGGGCGAAATCGTTGAAAAGGTACGTACATAAAGGTATGTATATAGACTGCTAGTCACCCGCAGTCACTCAAACATAATTTTAAAAATATATTTCATATAAATTCGTTCCTTTTGATTGTGTGATTATATTTACGATCTGATAAATTTGGATGAGTGGAATAAATTAGTATCGCTGAGCCGATTTAAACAACTCTTTTAATTCAATGTGATATATTCCATGACAACCCGCCTATAACAGCAAAATTCGGTTGAAGATAAATTTCTAGATGCAAGAAAAGAGGTTTGCTACTCATATTAGCTCTTCCTACGAAGGCGAGCTTTCTACATTCGTCTTACTTCCTTGTGTAATCTCTATTTTGAAGGCCTAATTCAATTTTATATCTTTCGAATAATTTAGGTCAAAAAGCGCGAAGGGAAAGAACAATTCAACATTTTTTACATTCCATCGTTGTTGCTTTCTCAAGGAGAGAGTTGATGACGGGGACGTTGAGTAGGAATGTTAAGACAAGACTCGTAAAAACTCTGATATGGAGCGTAGCTACTATATGTACGGCGCGGAAACGTGGTCACTGAAGCAGGAGGATAGACGTAGATTGGAGGCTTTTGAAATGTGGGTGTGGAGAAGAATGGAGAATGTGAAATGGACCGAAAGGAAAATGAATGAGGAAGTACTAGAAATGGTGGGGGAGGAGAGGGGTTTGTTGAGAGAAATCATATGGAGGCAGGAAAAATGGATGAAAGGCGTATTGAGCGGTAGTGGAATGTTGAAGAAGGTAATAGAGGGGAGAAAGTTGGGCAAGCGAGGAAAGAGCAGGCACAGGATAAGGATGTTGGATGGGATGAAGGGAGGAAAGAAGTACACCGAGATGAATAGGGACCTGATGTAGATTAGGTTGCTGGATTGGGTTTTGTTTGGAGTTACAAAGTGGTTATTGGATAGTTGTGTCCATCCAAAAACCTACCTTAACCAGTAGATTACCTAATAACAATAAATAATCGTTGTTAATTAATGTCACAAGTGACACTCGAGTTTTTCCATTTTATATCATGATCGTCATGTGCTCTTCAAAATTACGTGACCTCATAAGAGTGACAAATTAATAAACAGTGATACATTAGTAAAAAAAATTTGTTCATCGATGAAATTTAATTATATACTGACAAAAACATAGAAGAAGTACAGTTAGGAGGAGAGAAGGTTGCTGAAAGGAAGAAGGGAAAATGGATTCAGGGCATAATAAATAAAAATGGACTGGTAACGACTAGAAGAAGGGAAAATGTTGAGTAAAATATGAAAAGAAGAGAGGTAGGAAGTATAACGTTTTAGAATAGCTTATTGTGATGCAGATTTTTAAAAATTATTAAGTGTAGTATTAGGTGGAGCTTGGATATTTAGCATTGTCCACAAAATGGAATTTAACTTGACCGGCGGATGAGACCTAAAAGTATTAATAATTTCTAACATCTATAAGCGGTGTAAAATCAAGACGACTGAGATAATGACGTGAACCACTCAAAGTAGTTCCAGGTCAACTACCTAAATCATTTTATGACGGCGGATATTTTAAAACCGCAATTTCTAGTGCGAATCTATGGTTGAATAACAAAATGGCTTTTTTTTCGTATAAGAAAATGGCAGATTTCTTCTCTGCCTGACTGGAAGAGGAACAACAAAGGAGCTATTTCCTATTCCTGATCAATTCCTCTCTGAGGTTCTCAAAACACACAATGAATTCCGAGGAAGTTAAATTTAGTTCATATATTCGCATCCACCAAGGGTTTCCCTCAACCAAGAACGGTTTATATTTCGACCGGAAAGATACACCGGGAAGCGGAAAACGCATTTCGGGACTACGTACAAGGTTTGTCTCAGCCGTTTTTTCCCGAGGACTGGCAAATGTTTTCCAAAGAGAAAATATAGTTGGGAGAGCGTTTTAGGGAAGGAGGAGCAGTGGCGAAGCGGAGAAGCACGAAGGGCAAACCGGAGAACATGAGGAGTCCCGGCAGGCAGCCAAAGGGTCCAAAAAAAATATGGCATTCTTCCCCGTTTCCTTAAAATATGACAAGGGCCCCCAGAAACCTCATTTGCATCCCTGAGACCCGGAGTAATATCGCACCCTGCACTCCCGCACGCGCGGGGGTGGGCGAGGGGGGGGGAGGGGGTTGAAGGGGTTCGGTCCCGCGGAATCCACTCTCCTACCTCCCGCCACCGTGCCCCGGACCCGTCCGGACTCAAAAGGTAATAAACAAGCAGGAAATCCATTTGCCGTGAGATACGTAGATCGGGGGCTTTGTTATAGTCGATCTGAGTGCTGCCCGGTAACACCGAAGCCAGCGGAGCATAATCCGTGTAGAAATTTTCTCCAGACATCTCCTGTTGAGGGCGCGTACGCCGAAGAGAGGATGGTAATTCCAAAGGCCTTTATATTCACGAGCCCCCATAGCATTTCCATAGTTTATCCCAACGGGACGAGCACGTCATTTTTCCTCGAAGAAATCGGTTCTTCGAAATGGTAATTCTTACTTCAGTGGATTGCTTTTAATGTAAATAATCGATTCACGTGAACTATACTCACAGAACCATGCGTAAAAAAATGTATGATTCCGTAGACCCGTGCAACTTTAAGAAAGAGAGAGAGGGAGAAGGATCCAGTTTAACGGCATCGGCGTATCGTCTTCACTTCAACACGTATAGGAATAAATTTGAAGTGATGCGTCGTATCAGGCCTCGAGAAAACCGTAGAATATGGAAATTTATCCACCTATAAATTGATCAGTTTCTCGGTTGCCTATGAATGTCAGGTTCCAGATAACAAAGCAGGTCTCAGGTTTCAATCCTCGCACTCTCTCCCCCTCGCCCCACGCGCGAAATTTCCGAGGCGAGTCAATTTCGACAAGAATCGGCGCTTGAAAGCTTCCCTTTCACTTTCAGTCGAGAAAATAAATCCTTACATCCAGGAAGACGAGACGCACTCGTGAATTCTTAATCTTCAGCACCACTCTCACAAGGATATATATGCCAGAGGACGGCAATGATCTCTGTCTCAGAATGCTAGCATAACTCTTTTTTTATGCATGGGCTACTAGGTAAACGCAAATAATTTTAGTTTAACGTCGACAGAGGGGGAATAATTTTATCCCTGCATTTAGACTGGTGGTCGGAACCTCAACGGAAAGTTAAGGAAAATTACCAAACGGTTCAATGTATGGAATTCTTTTTCCTTCGCACAATTCGTCGTAGGGAGCAATTCGCTGCGCAAAACAAAATGCGCAGAAACTCGAACTTGCCGAAAATACGAGAACGTTCAAAGTCAATAATTGCTAATATAATCTAATAATTGGAGACGGAACAACACCTGCCACAAGCCTCAGCAAAGTATGGGAGCGAGGTGGCTTGCACTACGATGTAAGGGTAGCTAATAAATTTTTACTTTGATGTGTATTTAAACCGTACATCGTTTTCAACGAAAACAAAACCGAATCTCTATCCACTCGCTAGTCGTTAAAGAGGTGCGTTATCAAGTATTCTCATGCACGCATTTGATTCCCGTCGGTTATCAGCAAGAGGGCGGGTCCATCGTTTGTCGGATTCGCAGACTCTTGATCTTATTCCTAGAAGCGAATGATATGAAAGCGCTTGCACCAAACGCAACTCACATGGAAATAATATAACTGAGAGGCTAACATTTCTTGTGAAAGAACCGGCACTTCCTTTCTGCCGCCCCGAAAAGAAGGACGCTGGGAAATTCTGTATATATTGCAAAGTTATGGAGACTGTTGGACTGAAGTAGCGGGACAAAGAAAAATACATGAAGAGAACATCTGGTTGTTCGCTCACGACATGATATCCATGCTCCACCTTATGCGAATGGCACTTAAATAAAGTCATGAAAACAATAATGGAAGGAGTATCACTCCTACTTCGATGAATTGAAAAAGGGGTGTCGGCTTGATAAAACAGAGCATACAGTTTCCACAACACTTCATATTTCGTAAATGATTGAAGAGGTTCGTTCAAATCTTTACCGAGGCAAGTTAACCACTTCAATAGTTGACGGTGCTAGCTTTTATCAACTAAAATGTTAGTAGTGCTAGCTAAAAAACTAGTTTACGAATCGTAACTAATGAATAATGGAAAAATAGAATTGATAGGAGCTTAAATGTATATTTTTCCAAATAATATATTTCACATACTTCATGAAAAGGTAATTAAATTTAGCAAACAATTGTTAGTATTACGACAGCAACCAGTTGGCAGTCGTCGCTCGCTGAGAAGTGGAGAGACGTCAGTCAACATCTCATTCTTTTTTAATTTTTTGTCGAGGAATTTCACATTTTGCTTCGATCCAGGCTCTGAAGTGAGTGTGGGTGACGCCAAGGGGGCATAAAAAAGTCTAAAATTCACACAACGTTCGTGTTTCATCAAAAAAATAATGTTTTTTTCTCTAGTTTTAAATACACTTTGCCATTTCACTTGTGAAACATTTCCACGCTAACATCATTTTACACGTACGAAAAAACAAGAATGAGCTATATGCGAAAATTCATGGGAGTTTATAAGGGTCAAGTGTTATTCAATAGCAGGTTTCAGTACAGAACGAAATTTCATTTTATTACACATCAAACAAATCCGCGCGAACACTCAAATGACGTAGTATGCTGGGAAAAGGGCAGATATACGTACAGGATTCGTCCGGAAAATAAATTTATGATGCTCATTGTCTTTTTTGACAAAAGGGGAGTCGTCCACTACGAATTTGTACCTGAACAACAAACTGTAAATGCTGCATTTTACGTCCAAGTGCTCGACAGGCTTCGAAAATGAGTCGCCCGCGTCCGGCCAGCGATCAAAAACATCTGGCGGCTGCATCACGACAATGCGTCGTCTCACACCGCGCTTGTCGTGTCGGACTTCTTGGCCAAGCACGGCGTGGCAACGCTGCCGCACCCGCCCTACAGCCCGGACTTGGCACCACCGGACTTCTTTCTGTTCCCGAAGATAAAGAGGAGTTTGAAAGGAACGCGATACGGGACTTTGGACGCCGTCAAAGAGGGCGTGACGACGTGTCTTCGAGAGGTTCCCGATGATGCCTTCGCGGGAGCGTTCCAGGAATGGGAACGCCGCTGGAACAAGTGTATCGACTCACAAGGGTCCTATTTTGAGGAATATTAGCTTAAGATATGTAAAAGTGTAACAATTTTTTTGCCTGAGCTCAGTACACTTATTTTCCGGACGAACCCTGTACGTCCATATTTTTTGGGCTAAAGTTTATGCTACGGTCAATAAGTGAAGTCAAATACAGGTGCACCGAGTTAGGAATGATTTCAGTTTTTTCTCTTTATCACGAAGAAATATTAACCAATTTCCGTACATATTAAGCTCTTACTTAATACCAATCTAAATACAAAGCTATTTACAAACGCCTTTGACCTTTCTTACCGAGTACACTGTTTTGAAATAGTGATGTCATTTATGCCATAGTATTTTATATGGCATGAAATTATATTTTGAAATGATCGTGCATAAATTGCCAATTTCTTGAACGTTATTTAGGGAAATTCAACTACATGTTTTACACAACGTATTTTTTATTTTATCGTCTTATATTTCAAAACAAGTTCCGATGTGTTCATTTATTCATGGTCTTTAGGGGCCAAAAAAATTTTGAAAAACATCTCCATGAATAAGCGATATTATTTATCGACATGTTATGCAATATGATATTTGATATGCTGTTAAACAGTTTTTCATTTAAGACAGTACGAATCAGTAAATACGAGTAGTTTGTAGTTTTGAGAAATGGGCGCTGCAAAGCGCAAATTATCTTGAAAAATCTTGCAATAAAAGTATTTTTCTAGGTATTTACGACATAGTTAAAAGTACTTGGTCGGTATATTCCCAGGCTTACTTATGTATGCAGAATAATACCTACAAGTCATCGCTAGAGTGTGTGGGAGGGGTGACTCCACACCAGACATGAAACAAAGTTAAATGTTACTTAACGTATTTTACTAATTAAGAATTTCAATAGTTGAAATGTTAGAAACTATTCTGATAACAGGTTATATTCTCTATGCTTATTTAAGTTTTAGAGAGAGATCTGATAGAATAGGGAACATTATATAAAGTAAGGATTAAATGAAATAACGACTATTAACTTGTGTACTTACATTGCATACAAAATGGTTTCCTTGGAGCTATCATTGACAGATATGATGATCCCTTATCGTTGTTGCGAAAAATGATATTTTTAACCTATCAAGTCTTCAGTTTAACTCTCTAAAACTTATTTTCCCCTATTACTCTCACCATAGTACGATATCTTTAATATCACCACGAAAGAAAACCCGTTACCAAGCTATTCAAGAGAGTTAGTCTGTGACACAACCATCGTTTCGTGAGTGGCACAATCTAAATCTTCCGACAATCTAGATACTCGACTAAGTTTATCATAATAAGGTTTTACAAATCTAGAACTCTTCGCTGCACACAATCTAAATCCACAATCAAACCAACATAATGAGATACTACCAGCACATCTAAATGACGCCTAACTGGTCAAAGGTAACATCTTTCTTTACGCTCTCATCAAATATTCCGATTACTCTTTTAAAAAATCTTAATTTTCTAATTCCATTTCCACATACTCCTTTTTATATTTTCCCTTTTGTGAGGTCATTTGAAAGAGTAACACTGAAGTATTTTATCGATCATAGACTTTCGGTATTTTTCATACAGTAGGCGTTCAAGTAGGCGCACTACACCTTTCCCAAAAAGTCATCACTGCTCAGTCCTTCAAGTTTTGTTCCGATTTCTATGTACCACCCCAGCGCCTAATTGCATTTAGGTCACCTGGTAATGCTACCTTTCCCACAGGAATTCGAATATCTTGCTGTACAAGTGCGTTGTCGGAAAATTTTCAGTCAGTGCATACATCCCCGGCCGAACACCTTGGTGGTGGATCACGGGGTTTTTATGTAAATGTTAACGTAAATAAGTGCACCTTTAAAATAACCACGGTGTTATTGTAAAGGGGGATTAAAGGGGACTGATTACACATCCTATGATTTCTTCAACAGTGTTACAGCTGACACGATCAATGAAGAGTCTTTGCACACGGTCATTCAAACAATATCCAATCCGGCATATATTATTAAAAACTAATCTATAAGCATCTAACTCTGTGAGTGGTTTTCCATGAGACACTTGGTGGAGAGGATTTTTTTTAAGTCTAGAAAAACAGAGTCAACTGGAATAATATATTCTCTCGAACACAAAATATCACGAACTTCTACATGAATTTACAAAGCAGCGTCACACTTTAATTCCAATTTAAATGAGATTATATGTCCCAGGTGAAATACGCCTAAAATTCAAGCCATTCCAACAATACGCGTAAAAAGATTGAGGAATCGGGTTTTCCGAAGGGCTACCGAAAAACGTCTCCGCCGGTCTTTTAGTCATCGACCGTTGATTTGCTCATGGTTTTCAATGAGAAAATGTAATAAAGAGAAAAGACGAAGGTTGAATCAACGACTAATGATAAAATCCCGTGAAAATGTAAGATTCTGATTCAAAGAATGATTTATTAGATATAATGTCAATACCTCGCTCACTAGCTACGCGCGAGTTAATCACGTGGGCAATAGTGAATGCACGGAAAAGTTCGATAAACTCGAGTTTTATATACTATATCTGAAAAAATATTGATTAAATCTGATGAAATAAATAAAACAATTAATTTACCTTATTAAATTAAAGAGAAATTAAATCCCTGTCAATATTTTATTTCGTTGTAATTGATCGAATCATCATCGAGATAAAACATCTCTAACTCTCTCGGATAATGGCACCTTTCTCATAAACAGTGGTTCTTTGAAATATCTCTTTCCGTTTTAGTGAATTTTCTGGGTAAAAACAAACGGGAAAAGCAAAGAAAAAATACCAACACATTACGTAGATTTCTGTCAATACATAGTGCATACTTCCTCCTGAGGTCAAAGAGTTCATTAATTGATTGGAGTGCTTTTATTTGTGTTCTCCAGGAAATTTTTTGTGGTTTATGTAATAAGTTGTTTTATTAAAGTCCCCATTATCGTTCAGGTAGGCAATACAAACAACTGTTATGAGGCAATCGAGATAAACTTCGATGCCTTCAAGAACAAAAGGCAAACTATACAAACGAGATGTAACAACATACGCATACAAGGAAAAATATGGAAGTCTTCAGAGACTATTGACTGAGATACAATTCAGAGTCATAAAAAAATTATCGAATGAGAATGCAAACAATCAAATATTTATGATAGAGATTTTTTTCAAAGTCAAGAATGTGAAATATTTATGTATTTGACTCAATTTATGGGTTCTGGCTCAATTTTCTTGAAGTTCCCGTTCATTATATGAAGAACACAAGAGTAGTGGAAAAATACATTGTGTTCTTCTTTTAATGAATGTGAAATTTTTCTTCAATAATATCTTTCAAGATCGTAATCCTAACTTGTGGACTAACAAAGTTGGTCAAGATTTTCATATGTACTTCTCGTTAATTTATAGTAAGGATATATTAAGGAAATAATTTGGATAGGTAATAGGCGTCCTTTGGGCCAGGGTGATACAATGAAGTAGGGCACACTTGCACATAGGCGTGAATCTGCCAATAATGAGTTCACGTGCAGGAATGGTGCCAGGTCACCATGCCTGCTAAGAAACCTATAATCGTAGAGAAAATATAGAACGAACCGAGCGTAATGATCAAGGATGAGCTCACTTAAATGGTGGTTCACGACACGTCACGTGTCACGGCAGAAGAGTCATCATCACACCTCGACGAAGCAGGTTGTGGGTATAATTAGCCAATCTCCGGCGGAAACAGGTGGAGCACGTGGGTGCGACGCAAAGCCCTGAGCATGCGCTCGGCCGGCGCGACCCCCATTTAGCAATCCAAAACCTTCCGTGGGGGACGAGCGCCGCCGGTCGTTTCTCGAGGAAGGGTGCGACACGCGAACGGACGCATGATACGGTTTCCATGACTTCCTCTCTATCTCTCCCCCGATGAAACCAATACGCAAGGATGTCTCTCCCTCTTACAAAAAAGAAAAAAAGCCGCTCCCGTCGCGTGCGGCAGCAAAATTGGAGAAGAAATACCCCACACGATTTTTCGCCGGGGGCGGTCTCGTCAAAGAAGGCTCGGGAAAATGCACTTCGTAATTTCTTCCCAATGCATAAGTGGCATTTAATTCTTCCCCACGTCGTCCCAATGTATATACCCCAACTTAATGGTATTTTCTCATCGAGAAAACAAAACGCGTGTATGAATAGGCTCAAGTCCGTTCGACATTACATTTTAGATGGCTAACTATAGAAAGGCGTACTTGAGTAAATTGATATTAACCTTGCACGGATGCGACATACGTTTACAATTAGATGAAATATCATACAATTTTTGAGAAATATTCTATTCCCCGACGGACATATTTCGCCGTGACTGACAGACAAACACTAAATCAAACTTACATTTGCTAAAAACCGGACAGCTACAATGCCGTCGTCAAAATTGTTCCGTCCCGTTGTATTTTTTATCACAAAGGTTCCAACTCCCGTAAGTTTCTGTGAATGTTTTAGAAAATACACTCTCACCCTAATCCAATTCAGGCATAAGATAACGAATTTGGAACGTATTTTGATAATCCAGTGAATTGATAATGTTTAGTTTTCCATCTCCCACAACCTAAGCATCCCAAACAAATACGACCGTCGGGATTATTTATTCTAATTGTGAAAAAAATGTCATTAGCATTTAAGAGATTTTCTAATGGTTCTAATTCCAATGATTCCGGTAGTTGATGTGGAATGACCCCCTACCACTGCTACCAAAGTGATCAACCCGAAGGTTGGTTTTTGAAAGGAGACGGTAGAGCTCACTCCGAACTAAGCCTTAAGGTATGAGATATTCAGACATTCAGGATAGCGAGGCATACAGGATAGTGGAGCGAGCAGCGCTTTCTCTCCACCGCCATCAGGTCCCCCACGAAGTCCTAATAACCAGATAATCGAATCACTTAAATTTTAGAAGATTCGTCCAAGGATTTGAGGAACTTCGGTTTTAACGGAAAGAGAATAGAATGAAAAAATAAAACAATATGTAAAGCATGTATAACTGGCGGTTTGAGGACGTGACATATGGAATTGATTCATTTTATTATGCAAAAAACGTTAGCTTTGTAATTCCACAGTATTTTATTTAGACACGATCCGGGTTTTTGACGTTCAGCGTCTTCATCAGGATTACTGATGATAACGCTGAACTTTGTATAGTTCCATTATAAAGAATGCATGGAAGGATCTCAACTTTTGGCGGTCATACTGGTCTCGTCGGTCGGAAAAATAGATCTCTTCAAGGGAAGAAGGGGGCATCACCGCCGAAACGTGAGGTACTTCCTCACATTTCTTTATGCCTCCTCGTCCATACCATATTTATACGCATTGTGCATACCTGTACTCCTTTTGTTTCATTTATTTGCTTACATTTACTATTAAAATACGAATTTTACAGTTGACCTAATTTAAATATTACTTAAGTAACAAAAATGGTATATTAAAGACTGGGAAGTATTTTGAATTCTATCGTCTCCTTAAGTTAAAACATTGTTTGAAGTACACCTCACGTCTGAATTACACAGGTCGAGTCATAAGACTCCAACTCATTTACTGTAATGGAAGAGCATCTATTCGGCAAACTCACCTGTTGCAGTCAACATCAAATAGCCCACTCTGCTTTCAAAGGTTAGCCTACGACTTTCGTCGCTGGATAGGGTTATGTACTGGAAATCGATTAGTGCCATTAAGTACAATTGCTCATGGCCTCCCTTGGAACAAATGGAGACCCAAATTGGCCTCAATTGGTACCACAGCCATTATGCATTGAAGTTAGGAGAAATGCCTACACTAAAAGGTGAAGTGGAACTTACACTTCATTAACCAACAAACAGTTAAATAATACATATTTAATCCGAATTTTAAAGATGTGAAGAGTGCTAGTAGGTAATGCAAATAAGTGAGAAAAATACTGTTTAAATAATACTCTGAAGACCGCAATGTAAGTCCTAGTGGCTCTTACTTTCATGTTCTCAAACAAAAACTACACCCACACGTTATTAATTATTAGGTAATCTACCGGTTAAGGTAGGTTTTTGGATGGACATAACTATCAAATAAATTATTTGTAACTCCAAACAAAACCAATCCAGCAACCTACTCTACATCAGGTCCCCTCTTCATCTCTGTGTACTTCTTTCCTCCCTTCATCCCGTCCAACATCCCTATCCTGTTCCTACCCTTTCCTCGTTTGTCCAACATTCTCCCCTCTATTATCTTCTTCAACATCCCACTGCCACTCAATATGCCCATCATCCATTTTTACTGCCTCCATAGGATTTCTCTCGACAAACCCCTCTCCTCACCCACCATCTCCAGTACTTTCTCATTTGTTTTCCTTTCGGTCCATTTCACCTTCTCCATTCTTCTCCACACCCACATTTCAAAAGCCTCCAATCTACGTTTGTCCTCCTGCTTCAGCGACCACGTTTCTGCACCGTACATAGCTACGCTCCATATCAAAGTTTTTACGAGTCTTGTCTTAACATCCCTACTCAGCGTCCCCGTCATCGACTCCCTCCTCCTTGAGAAAGCCTCCTTGCCTAGCGCAATTCTTCTCCTTACGTCCCTACCACTTTGACCGAATTGGTCCAAAACACTTCCGAGATATGTAAATTGCTCTACGTGCTCTATTTTTTCCCCGCCTATTTTAATGTTTAGCTTAGCCTTTTTATTTTTGGAAAATCGCATAACCTTTGTTTTATTAATATTGATTCTCATCCCATATTTATCGCACTGAACCCACAATTCACTCAGCAATGCTTGCAATCCCTTGGCTGACTGAGCAACTAATGCTTGGTCAACACACATGCATATATATAATATATATATATATATATATATATATATATATATATATATATATATATATATATATAACCATAAACACAGTAATGAACCCAAAGGTCGGTTTAGTAGGTGATGGTAGAGCTCACCCATGTACCAAGCCCGACGGCGTGTGAATATTCACACATCAGGGTAGGGGGGCCAGTTCCTTTCCCTGTGCCGGTTATGGTTTCCCAAGAAGACCTGGTACCCGAAAAATCAACTAGCTTGGGTGGAGCTACAGGTGCCCAGAGTGCCTTGCCGGGAATCGAACCCGGGACCCTCCGGTCAGTAGTCCAACGCTCTACCCCCTAGACCACCGCGACCCGTATATATATATATATATATTTATTTATTTATTTATTTATATATATAATGAGGAAGTACTAGAGATGGTCGGTGAGGAGAGGGGTTTTGTTGAGAGAAATCCTATGGATGAAGGCGTATTGAGCGGTAGTGGAATGTTGAAGAAGGTAATAGAGGGGAGAATGTTGGGCAAGCGAGCTAAGGGCAGGAACAGGATAGGGATGTTGGACGGGATGAAGGGAGGAAAGAAGTACACCGAGATGAAGAGGGACCTGATATAGATTAGTTTGCTAGGTGGGGAGTCACAAAATGTTTATTTGATAGTTGTGTCCATCCACAAACCTATCTTAACCGGTAGATTACCTAGTAATATATATATATATATATATATATATGCGGGTCGCGGTGGTCTAGCGGGTAGAGCGTTGGACTGCTAACCGGAGGTCCCGTGTTCGATTCCGGGCAAGGCACTTTGGGCACCTGCAGCTCCACTCAAGCTAGTTGATTTTTCGGGTACCAGATCTTCCTGGGAAACCATAACGGCACAGGGAAAGGAACTGGCCCCCCTACCCTGATGTGTGAATATTCACACGCCGTATAGGGCTTGGTACATGGGTGAGCTCTACCATCACCTACTAAACCGACCTTCGGGTTGATTACTGTGTTTATGGTTTAATATTGATGCTCAATGTAAATGGCGTGGTTTACAAAATTATAGGACAATTAGTGTAACTCGCACTGCAATCAGCAACCGCCTAGCGCACATAACATTTCTAGCCATACAGGCTTGTTGGCACATTGACACTCGTATTTCCAAGGTTTCATACCAGAAACGACTTAAAATAAGGCATTTCGTTTGATATCATTTTCATCGTTTTTTCACGCGAACTGTCTTCAAAGATTACATACTACGATTCAAGATTTTCCTTTTAAACAGTGGTTTATATTTCAGTCGTTAATTATGCATGAGAATCCCGGGATGGAAAACTAAGGCATATATAGGGTTCATGAAAACCGACTCCGTGAGTGGAACAAGAAGACGGTGCGAGGGAGAGTGAGTGGGGTGGGTGGGGAACAAATACGCTGAATGAAAAACCACTACAAAAGGCGCTAACGAAAACAACTTCTTTTCACTCAATATAACGCGCACACTAAAGGAAGAAGAGTGCGTGGTGAGGCTCCCGAGGCGGGTGGAGCGGGGGGGGGGGGAAGGGAAGGAGGGGGAGAAGAAAGGGTAGAATGGGAGGAGGAAGAGGGCATGGAATTTCTGTGGCGCGCTTCCGTCCGCAGCCGACTCTGGAAGCGCTACAATTCCCACGGTCGGGGAGGAGGAACGGAGAAGAGGGACGAGGACGTGGTGTGGAGCCGGGGAGAGCGAGGAGGAGATTGAATGGGAAGCGGGACGAAAATGGAGGGAATGTGAGGAAATATACAGTGCAGAGTTAACGATGCCGAGAGCGGGGTTGAGATCTAAGATTTCCTCTTCGGAATGCCAAATCCCGACCCCTCACTTCGGAGAGAACCAAAATGCTTTATCCCTCCTACGCCCCTACGCGACTCTCTCGCTCAAGAAAACGCGGTTCCCCCGTCCGAGGGTGGCGCGCGAAGCCAAAAAAAAAGGGGATAGAGGACCCAAAGGGTGAGAGGGGAGTCGAGGACCCATTCCTTCGCGAAACGAGGAGAAAGAGGAGGGCTCCCTTCGGATGAGAACGACCTGGTCTCTCGAAAGCCTTCCACCGTGTAACTGACAAGAAACTCATTTCGACCGACACGAAAGAGCACGGCGAAAACACTGGCAATCTAATTACCACGAGGGATGATGATGTCTCTCTCTCTCGTCTTTTCGGACGGAACGCAGGGAAAAAAAGTACTTTCCGGGAACGCAACGTTTCCATCCCAAATCAGCATTATGTATGCACCGCAAAGGCTTGACGTACCCTTTCCTCTCCTACACATCTGTAACTAACTCGTGTTTGGGGATGGGATTGGCTCGCCTTCCTTGGGAACTGGAACTGCCCGAATGCCACTCTGGTTACCCCAATATACGTCCACGCATGTACCAATGTCCCCCCATGTCCCCAAAAAATTAAAGAGCTTTGACACGCTGCGACGAAGTAGTGGATTCACGAATGAATTGGTACAGGTGACAAAACTGCCAGCCTTACGTAGATATTCAGTTGATATTAGTAGATATTCATCAGATAAAAAGCAAGAAATATCGATTGAAATCTGTACTACAATGGAAATTTTCATTGAATTTCGTACAAATATGGTTCCACTATCGAAAATGGATGCAAGGAATTGAGTAAAATGGACCTTAAACCTAAAATAAAATTCCTCAGTACTCCCACAAGTAAACTTTAACGCCAACCATGATTTCAAAAGGTTGCCATCTGCCACAGGGCCAAATCAGCCCTGGAAAACGACAAAAAAACTGTTGTAATTACGGTCGGCATTGAATCCAAGAGTGGAAATTGCTAAGAATATTTCATTAAACGTTGTGTAGGTTTAATTACAGCCACTGCCATGCGCCCTTTGGTGGCTTGCGGGTATTACGTAGATGAGTTGGAACATTTTCCCAAAAGAAAACCCTAGCCTATTCGTTACAAATATACCTGTCACTGTACCTGTCAGTACCTGTACTGCTACACGTTATCGTGTCTGAAGGGTTAGACGTACATGCCCCACCACAGCTGTCGACCCGAAAGTTTTTGATGAGACTAGATCACATAGTATGGGGGAGTTTGGGGGTCATTTTATTTCCCTGTGCCACTGATCGGTTTTTCACAAAATTCTGGCAGCTATAAAACCGAACCACTGATAATATATTACCGATTTTAGGAGGAAGTTACCCAAGGGTACCACCCGGGAATAGAACCCGGTAGCCCACCGCCTCCTCCCCACTAGGCTATCGCTATTTATTTTAGAAATGTAGCTTTACTG
>CM073770.1:76030742-76263821 GCA_037158775.1 Hetaerina titia
GTCCGATTCCTCGAGGTTCACGCAAAATGATAACACTTGAGGAGTGGGGGGAGGGTGCAACGAAAAGGACATTTTCGAATAATGCCACTCTATAAATTTAGATATTTATGATATATCTGTGCTATTGCTATTGATTTGCACGGCAAGTGGAATAGTATGTTTAACGTACTGCAGTACCCTAACCATGAAGGATGGCTCTTGACAAAAAGTCGTGAAATTTACAATTTTCTTACACAGATTGTACGGATTGGACATTTACTCATCATTAATATATATCCTTTTTCCCCACAAAACGCTGATTGAGTATACCTTGCGATTTATTGGCCAAAGAATTAAATGAACACCGGTTTATATGTGATGTCAGCCGCGGTTTTAGACCGTCTACTTCAGTTGTAATTAAAATTGTAAAAGTTTTGACAAAATAAGAATGAAAATTAGAATAGCATTTGGAATAAGGAACGAAATGGCGTTATGAATCGAGAATTAAATCGCGGAAGGAAAGAAGCATGAAAGCGGGAGGAATAGACAGATAGCGATCGAGCGAGGACAAAAGAAACATGGTAGTCATGGTAAAATTCAAATAGAGATTTCTGATAGTGAGGGGAAAGGAGAGAGAGGTTGAGGCGATGGAACGATGAAGTGAATCGGTTGCGGGTTTAGATGCCAGACTCAGTATTCTGTCGATAGACATTTGTTTGTTTGTCCACAATACCACGCACGCTCAGAAAAACGCAAACAACCCACACCCACCTTGACGTCCGCAGCACCCTCGCCGGGCACCGGACCTCCCGTCCGCCTTCCCCCGCCCTCGGGGTCACGGGGGAGGATCCCCTTCCGGAAAATCTTACGGCCTTCCTCCTCCGAAGCCCCTCCTCACCGGAGGTGGGTTGGTGCGGTGTTGGCGGGGGCCACCCTCGGGATGTATCGGTTCGTGTGGACGCGCTCGGACCTCAACCTCTACGACTCGTCTTCTCAAGTGCCGAGACAGCCCGGCCCTGAGCCCCTTTTATAATGACGGGGAGGAGAGAGAGGGACGGAGGAGATACGGATGTGGGGAACGGAGTTGAGTGGGGGGGAGGGGTCCGAAAAAGGGCTTGCCCTGCTCTCCCGGAGCAAGGGATCGATACGTGTCGGGCGCGGGGAGTGGTGAGTGGTACTCTCGGGGAAAGAGCGCTTGCGCCGGGGACCCGGCTCCGTGCTCGCGTCGCCTTGCACCCGGGCAGGTCTCCCCCACTTCGCCGCCAGAACCATCCTTCCTCACCCGCTCCCCCGCCCCGTATCTCCCCGTCTCCCTTTCTTCCTCACTCTTGGTCTCCACCCCATCACTCCAACTCCTCCTCCCTTTCAATCGCACCTTTCCTCTCTCTCACTGTCTCTCCATCCATTACGCTTCCAATCCTTCCTTCCCGATAGACCCTCCCCCTTTTTATTCCTTTCTCCACATCCCCTTCGAGAGCCCCCTCCCGTTCTCGCCACGAACAAATTTATTTCCCAGCAATTCCAACAACCCTCTTCACGATTCCTATCCCCTTAAAAGAGAGGGTGTGTGCGTGTGAAGAAAGAGGACGAGCGTGTGTGCGTGTGAGAGAGAAAGAGAGAAAATAATGTTTTTTTGTCTTTCCCCCGGTCTTCTCTGTCCAGCTTTCCCGCTCTGTGGATAAATTTATTCCATTCACACTACTCTCCCCTAGCCCAGCGCCACCCTCCATCCCGGTGGAACCACTTCCGTTTTCTTCTTTTTTCCTCTCTTTCTCTCTGTTCTCTCAGTTGAATTTTATTCCCATTCCCATTCTTCTCGGGCGAGATTTATTTCCCTTTCCTCTTCCATACCACCGCGCATCTCACGGGTGGGGATAGGGGCGGCTGCGGGGGATGGGGACGTTAAAACTTTTTTGTGTTCACTGCGTAGCACTTATTTTTTCGCCCCCTGGATCCTTGAACTCACGGGACATCCCGTAAGGTTTACCTATTACCTTTCCGTGCCCCTTCCGATCAATTCCTTCCGAACCGGACGTTCTCACTTCCCCCTCCCTCTCGCTCACGCCCCACTAAACGACCTGTTACGCTCCCGAGAACGTCGAAGATGAACGCGTGCAATCCACCAAGATCTCACTCCCTCCCTCTGTCTGTCTCTCTCTCTATCTCACGAAGCAAACCAACACACTCCTCGGTTGTCTCGTAAAAACGTCTCTTGCGATGCAAGCATTGAAGTTTTTCTTTTCTTCTTTTCCAACCGACTCGCGGTCATCAGCTGATGTGGTCCATGAGGAGGCTGTCGGATATCTTGTGGTTGCTCTTGGACATTTACGTGCCCCGATATCGCCGAACTTTTGGACCACGCGACGCGACGGAGTCTTCGCGTTCATGTCACAAGCCGAGAAGGCCCCGGAGGCACCTTCGTGATGTCGATGGTTGCCGCACTCGTATCCGCTTTCGTCGTCCCGACATACAGTACACGTAATTAATCGCCTAATGGCCGGTCCGGAGAAATAGAAGCTGAGAAAGAATGCGACCGGACTCAAGTCGAGGGCACCATTAACGGATTTATTTCAGTCCCTCATTCCCCTTCTCCCACGGACTTCCATCCCTTCGGCTGGGTTCAAATTTCTCATCCCATCTCGTTCCAAGGGCTAAATTAAAGAGGTTGGTATCAGGCTCGATCTGATAAAGACTTTTCAGGAACGGGAGTTCATATTAAATCTGGTAGATTTATTTTTAATTTGGCATTGGTGAAAGAAGTGGGCAAGGTTAGATCACTGTGGGATGCATTTGTAAAAGTGGGTATGTTTCCGATCACAATCTATAATCGGGCTATTTTTCCGTCGGTTATTAACCCGTGATGAAAGGGGCGTGAGGGGTAGGTATACTATATACTCTTATGTATGTGCTATTATTTCTTAAAGTCTGTAGGCTGTCACCGATGCACACAGTGTTCGGGTAAGATGAAATGTTCATTATGTCGGCATTCAGCATCTGGCAGACACTTGGACTGTGAATGTTTCACATTGCTGTGAAAGGCTGGAATGTCTGCCAGCCATTGAATGCTAGCATATCCAACGTTTTTCACATGCCACCATTCTCGGAATGCTGGCTGCTGTCCAAAGGCTTTTGACAATGATAGTATACATCTTCTAATATAATGATGCAATGGTGCCTATACGTACAGAGGGGGGATCCGGCAATTGTGATAATGCCAATAGTTGACGGGTTCAAAATATCCAGTGACAAATATCGAATGCCGATAATTACGGATTTCACCAAAGGGTGCTGATCTAACCTCTGCCGCATGCCCAAATGACGTTTTCCAGGGTAATATATATGTGCAGGTGAGGCATGAACCCTAGCCGTCGACGTGAGAAGCTTGTAGGGACACTGGCGGCCAACTCCTCTCCAATCTCTTCACTGACTTTCCCTCCAGTTCGCTTTCTTTTCCTTCATTTCCCCACTTCGCCTCCCCCCCTCTTCGTCCATATCCTTCTACTCAACCGACCGACCTTGCTTCCTTCTTTCCCTCAACCCCTTTCCCCCCCTAGCCTCCCTACCCACTCAACCCCATGTCGGAAGACGTTGCCTTTACATCCCGCCCCTCACCCATCCGATCCGACCCCGCCCCACTTTGCCCCACCCGACATCCTCCCCCACCTCTCCATCCCACCCCCATTATTCCACCCCCGAAGCCCTGACTCCCCACTTTTAAAAGCGTGCTCTCGGTCCCTTCTCTCAATCCCCCGAACAACCCCCCCCCCTTACCACCTCTCCCTCCCCCTTACGTCCTACCCCTACCCCCCCAGGCGCCTCCGCCCACGGGGATCCTTCTCGGTATCCCGCCGCCGGCACCGCCGTCGACCCAGCCGGGCGGCCTTTCATCCCGTATCACGTATTCATTCGTCTGGTCCCTTTTTATTTTTCCCCGAGAGCACCACCTCCCTCGACTCCATCTTACCCTCCTCCATATCTCCCTCCCTCCTTCAATCCCTCGCCCTCCGTCACCGCCCCCTTTGGCCGTGATACTAAATACGTTTATCCATCCGTCTCCTCCTGCGCGTTTATTCTTCCTTCCGTCTCTCTCCTTCCTCTCCCGCCACCACGCCCCTTCCCGTCCTCTGCTCCATTCTTTTTACTCTTGCTCCCCCCCTCCTCCGCGGACGAGTACTTTTTCCTCAGTGTGATTTACGGGCGCGGGGGTTGGAGTAAAGTGGTGTTGGAGACGATGTGCGTCTTTCGCTCTTTGTGACGGCGAGGACGGATGATGTAAAAAAAAAGGAATATGGAGATGGAGTGGTATTAGAATAAAAATTGGGGAGGTTGGGAGAGTCGCGGGGTCATCCCTCGTTACGGGCAGGCGCGGGAGGGAACTGGGTGGCGGAGACGTTCGAATTTGAAACCCCGGAGAAGGAAGGAGGGAGGTTTTGCGACACGATTTCAGTTCGCGAAAAATTTCGATCCACCGGCTACGGAGATGATGCATTTCATGAATATCACCCTCTGTTTACTTGGGAACGTATATCGCAATCGTATGTAATGTATATCAAACAATCAAACAAACAAACAAACGTATGAGAATGTATATCACAAACGCTTGATTCTTCGCGGAATAACTTATCCAATTTTAATAACTTTAACGATTATCCGTTGTTCGCCAGGAAACGGGATATCGGTGATAAAAATTGAAGATAAAAGTGAGAGAGAGAGAGGAGAGAATGCTGAGGAAGCAATGTAGTGGGAAGAAAAGAATAGGAAATTTGGTTGGAATTAAGGGAGATGTAACATATGCAGAACTTAGAAATAAGGTGTTGTGGTAAGTGGTATTGGATTTTAGGGATATTTTTGGCAATTTAGTCAGAGCTTAGAATTACGTTACAAGAGTGCGACTTGAAAATTTACTCTTTCCCGATAAACTACTTCAAAAATACCTCTCGATATGCTCACCGTCCCATTAACTCGATAAAGATGACGCTATTGTCGTACTACATGTTCGATAATGATATTGATCCTAATCGATGTACCCAATTGTGTGATCAATAATTCTGCATTATTTTTATCAAATAGATCGATGCGCAGCAAGATATTCCTGATTGCGTTTTAATCGCTTAATCGCGTTAAAATTACTATGTTATGAATAGCAATATTAAATTAACTCCGGATTTGTGGCGTTTGTAGGTGTTTAAATGAATCAACTTGCTTACTGGCTCAATATAGCATCAATATGGCCTATTACGGTTTAGTTAATAAGAGTATGGATTTCATAATTCATATACAACACAATATGTATATAGTTCCATTAAGGCAGATTTAGGTTGTCACTTAGCCCTACCTCTATCGAGCAACGTCCTCCCTTCTACCACCGTCTACAACATTCCATCCCCAATTAAAATACTCTGCATCCTCCTTCCCTGCCTCCTTCAGATTTTTCCCTGCAATCCCCTATCCTCCCCAAACATGCCTGGCAAACTTCGATTGTCTTCCTTTCCGTCTGTTTTACCCTTTCCATCTCTCTCAACACCCATGTCTCAAAACCACATATATTAAATAAAAACAATATTATCAGATGTAAACAAATTTTCAAAATGAAGTTCAAAAGATTGTCGGAAAGGTTAGTAAAATTAAAGAAAAAACACCCATCTATTCTTCAGCTAAAATTTAACATTTTGGCAACTTCAGAAACTTAGTATTTTACTGTTAAAAATGTTTTTTGTTTCATCGGGCAACATATTAAAAAATCTCCACAATGTACCGAGTTATAGTTCAACCCAACGAGAATATCAAGAACTCTTTATCCCAAGAGTAGGTAATTGCACACCTACCGAATACGCCGCCATAAAAATCTCAACTTGAACAATGATTGCTAAAAATTGCCGATATCGCACAGAAGGAACTCGTGAAAATCACTTCGATTATATGCGACAGTTCAATTTGCAATTAGGTCCGACTATTCCTCCGAAATCAGTCACTACTTCTCTTTGACATTCATTTGTTTCATTGCTTCAGTGTTGGTGCCATCCAATGACATGTACACATATACACGCACACATAGTGCTTTCACATTTTTGTGAGTGTCCGAGGAGAGAGTCGAAATGGGATACTGCACCCGACGTGACCAGTTAAAGGTCAACAGACTTCTCCAACCACCCTCTTCGTCCTCCCAACCCATCTCGACGCCCTCTGTTCGCTTGACTCGCAATGTGCCACTCTTTGAGGAGGATTTATACCTCCCCCAGCCACCCAAGCGTCCTCCCCTCCCGTTGCTCCCCAGGGGGGGTTGGGGAGGGAACGCTTTACAGAAAGTCTCCCCCTCATTAGTTGCGTGTGCGTTAAACGCATTACAACATGGGCGGGGCAGGAGTTTTTGTAATATCCTTCCATGAAAATGAGCCGCGATGATTGGTGCCTCACGGGAAATTCAATCAGAAGGGTGAAAATGGGAGAGAGAGAGAGAGAAGGAGAAAGGGAGGTGGGATCTAGAGATGGGGGTGATGGGACGCCCTTCTCAAATATTCCCCACGTCAACTGCAGGGTTTGGCTGAGCAAATCGAAGGGGTGGTGGAAGGATAACATCTCCTTAAGTCTCAGTATCAATGTCGTTTCGCCGAATGAAACAAGTGAGAACATACGAAATAAATATTGAGACAAGCCCGCGTACGGTTTGAGGCAGCGCTGCTGTTGGTACACATTTTTAGGAAATAGGTAGGTTTTTCGTCATACCTCTTCCCTTCGTAGAATAATTTAGTGCGGAGGGGTTGGGCGGTGGTTTATCAGCCGGTATTAAACCGTTGCGCCATCGAAGTACATTCCACTGTCCCATTGATGCCACAAGTCCCAGCGAGATTCATGGCGACACGGTTCACAGCCTCCGGTTTAAGGGGATGATAAACACCTATCCCGTGGCGGTGATCCGGGGCTTTCGTGCGTTGAGACCCGCCTCGATAGTTCCCGCGTAAGCTATTTTATTTGATGATGCAATCACTAGCACATCACCTCGCCTGCGACATGAGGAGCGATCTCATTTAATAATAAAATACAACTTTGATTATAAGAAAAAATGAATGGAAAGGAGAAAGAAATTTCCGAAAAGAGTTGTATTAAAATCACGAAAAAATGTCGAAACCGTGAAAAAAGAATAACAGAGAGGGAGGGTGATGAAATTTTATTTTTAAGTATACTTGCTTTTTTTTGTAACTGTTTGACGTTAAAATTGAACTAAATCGCACGCAACACAAAGAATATGAATTCCTTGAAAACCTTTCTTTCAATCAGTGTTATTGTTTATACGTGTTATCAGTATTAATGTTGTATTTAGCCTTTTTGAGCCACAGAAATATATAGTAGGTAAAATTAGGTATTTAAGAATAGGCTTACAGTTGAACTTTTTCGAATGTAATGGATTATTATATTTTTACCCAATTGATCAGATTTATGTACAGATTGATGTTCACATTTGGACGTCATATAATATCTATATTTAGTTGGCCACGTGGTAATATGAGGATCATGGAGAGCTCTTCTTTAGACGATCCTACATGTATATGCCCTTACTACTTCTAAGAGACTGAGATGAAATTCTTTTCATCTTTACAGCAGTTTTTGGGCGCACTAACCCTTACAAAACAAGTGGCTAGGAGCCAGAACTCCAACCTCGCTCTTCATTCAACTCTTCCTACTGCGATGGGCACCTTCCGAATCTATAAAAATAATGTTTCTTTTGTTCAAAGTTGTCAGAAGTTAAGTTGAAATGACTTCTTAAGTGTCGTGTAATATTTCCTTATAAATTCTAAGGAATGCGGAGTATCGTATTTTAGATCTATATTACCTCACCCTTAGGATCCCCCGCGACTGGAGAAAAATAAATAATCCGTCTCTGTTGGGTCCTGTGTCGTGGTCGATAACTTGTATAAGTGTGCCAAGTTTGCACTTCAAAGGTCGCCCGAGGATTCTAGATGGCATTAAATAGCACACACACAAGGGAATTATACACGCAGATGTCAGGTTACGAAACAATTTTGTTTTATTTTTTGAAAGAATTTCATATATGAAATTGGATAAAGGGATAATGTAATTTCCAACAGGCTTTGCAACTTTCTCTCAGCTTCTGATCAACTGCTCGTTGCATTTATTCCAACGGCGTGTTTAGTGAAGCATTTCGAAAATTGCGTTGAAGTTTTGGAGGGAGGATAGAAAACTTCTCCTGAATCCATTCAATATAACCACCATTAGCATCATATCGATGCCAAGTATCCCTTCACCATTTCCAGGAGAGGAACTTAAAAGCTACTTTTAATTTGCAAAAATGTATACAAGTTTTCCTATTCGATATTGTCGAGTATATAGTATGTGTCGATTGAAAGAGAATGTAGCATTAAGTGGTTAGCAAATACGTGAAGTATTGAAAAGGAGAAATTTTAGACCCATATCATCACGGGAAAATCAATCTTATTTTTCAAGAGAGATACAAATACATAAATTCATCTATTATTTACTGAGCTACGTGTGTAAGCTACGTTAGCAACCGATTAAGAAAATGTATACTTGGGAAGCCATCCTGACATATTTACCGTGGTGATACCCAATGACTTGAATTTTTAGTTCACCCAAATACTGCTCCATGCTCAAAACTCCCGAGTGAAAATGTTAAACGTACGTGAGGGGTTAATAAAACATTATTCATTAGGATAAATGCTCAAAGATCACGATGGCGCAGGATGTCTTCGGTTTGCAGTCACTCAACTGCGTTATTTATAACTTTGAAATGTTTAAAGTATATCTCGCCAGTGTCTAGACACTTCGAGCGCCCGAACTCAGCTGTAACAGTTATGGTAATCCATGTTCCTACTTTCCCATCTTCACTAATGCGTCTGAAATGTTCTTTTATTGGACTTAAATGTGACCTCATTGAAATAAAAATTCCTTGGTGGGTGGGGATAATCGCAGGCGAACACGAAAAAATAATGCATGCGCAACGATCCAACGTCATCTCCATTCCATCCGCACCTAACGATCTCGAGTGCAACGCAAAGATTTAAAGAGGAACTAAAAATGGTTCTCCTTAATTGAGAACGTTTTCAGCTCGAAATATTTTCCCTCGCCGGTTTGCCTGGCTCGCCACCCGTGTGGCTCACTTCCATCTCAATTTCAACAGGTTTTGTTTCGCGGAATGCATACGCTGCAGGATATAGGGCGGGACTGGCATTCGTTCTGCTATCGGGATCATCTTCTCTCCATGAGGACCACATTCCCGAAACCGAACAATTTTCCATCAGGAAAACATAGCCAAAATACAAAGTCTACCCATTAAAGTAGGTGTTGGGCAGTGTCAGGAAGTTATTACGCGTTACATATTTCTTGGACTTCCTCTTATCTTAGTTTATTTTCCCTTGCAATAAACTCATTTTCAGTCTTCCATGCTGTCTGCCTGCCTTCATGACGTCCAAGCGAACCTTTCTCTTCCCCCATCCCCAATTACCCAGCAGTTTCCCTTCTATTGTGCCCTCATAAATCTAGTTTCCTCTCGATACTTTCTTCAGCTATTTTTTTCGTTTCATTACATGTAAACAATTTCACAATGCGAGAAGTATGCAAAATAATTGATCAGAAAACCTAGCACCAAACACAGTTTCTCATATAAAAGGACATCATATTCACACGGGGAAAATTGACCGAGAGATTCTGCATCTCTTAGCGATGTTTGCAAAATCCCCTAAAATATCAAAAGTTGGTCTATCGCGCTGGATTTAGATTCTGCAAGATGAACTTACGATTCCCTTCACGTATACGCTTTGAGATTGAATTTCAGCCTCCCAATGATTATTCAATGCTGAATATGTATTCCAAATGCTCGGATATAATTGATATATCATTAAGCAAACAATTATCTACGTAGAAATACGTGAGTTCACAACGTTTTCGAAGCTTATTCTCGAATGAAAACTTCAACATATACATACAACTGAAACTTCAACATATGTACGACATGGAATATCGAATCCACCATTCGGTTCGATCAATACGATCATGCTAGTTCAAGTACTTAAGACTGCGCAAGTACTGCGCATTTCCGACAGAAAATGCACAATTAACAAACAAACACGCAGTCATAAAAATGTGTAAAATTTTAAAGTATTTATCTCTATGCATTCGTAAACTTTGAAAACACTTTAACCCCGTATCTGTAAAGCAACAATTAGCGTTAACTTGATTCTACCGCCATTTGACTAAGTTAATGTAGCATAAGATGATTTCTCTCAAGAACTTTCACTCAAGTTCCCTGCGTCCCCCCAAGGCTTTCATCTGTAACTTATCAGATAACTTTACCGATTACATTTATAAAACTCTCTTGTGTGAAATTCGTCCCTCGACACCAGTAGCATATCCTATTTCTATTGCATAAATTTTGGAAAACCAAAACACCGCAACACCATAAAGGTATATTTACGAGTAGAATTAGAACGTGAATTAAATAAATACGAGATAAAACCACAGAAACGTCGGCCTCCGTCAGAGAACTCTCATGTACAAGGGGTTATTCGCTGTAAATGGCTTATCGTGAACGGAATGATATAGGGCTAACCTCATGAAATGAACTTAAATCGTTATCATTTTAAAGCCGCTGAATAAAAATTTTCTCACGGAACCGATGACAATTAACATCGGGCTTATGCCATATAAGCTTGTTCAAATTAAACCAGCATAAAAATTAATACTACACAGATTCGCAAAAACTGATTTCTATAGGGGCTAAATTATTACATGAATTACTGTTCGTGTCTAATAATGTGTATCCAATTTCTATATACTTAGTTAATATTCTTTACTGAATAGTATTTTGTGATTTTGAAATGTTTTTTATTTATTGAATGAAAAATAATAACTTTACATCAACATTTTATAGTGCCAAGGTGAATATTATCTTTGCCGTAATAGGTCCTGCAGGTTTTTCTCACCATCACTGATGTCATTCATGTCTTTTGGGTTTGCTTATGACGGATATCATTCGCATCAAGTATCACTTTATTGTGTCTTAATTTTATTGTAATATTCCTGTTTTTTTATATCAAGTGCAAACGTCTATTTTACGTATGCATTTTGAAGGAATAACATTGAATTCTTAGTGTTTTTAAAATATTGATGAAAATAATAAATGACCTAATACAAAATTTTAGCACTATCCCAAATTTAAATTCTCCCAAAGTTAACAAATATATATATATATTTAAGTAATCTACCGGTTAAGGTAGGTTTCAGATGGAAACAACTACCAAATAAATATTTTGTTTCTCCTGAAAAAATACAATCCAGCAACCTACTCTACATAAAATCCCTCTTCATCTCTCTGTGCTTCCTTCCTCCCTTCATCCCATCCAACAACTCTACCCTGTTCCTGCCCTTTCCTCGTTTGCTTAACATTCCCCATCTATTACAGTCTTCAACATTCCACTGCCGATCAATACGCGCTTCATCCATTTTTCCTGCCTCCATAGGATTTCTCTCAACAAACCCCTCTCCTCACCCACCATCCCTCGTACTTCCTCATTTGTTTTCCTTTCGGTCCATTTTACTTTCTCCATCTTTCCCCACACCCACATTTCAAAAGCCTCCAATCTAATTCTATCATCCGACTTTAGTGACCACGTTTCCGTACCGTACGCTCCATATCAAAGTTTTTACGAGTCTTTTCTCAGCCTCCTTACTCAACGTCCCTGTCATCCACTCCCTCCTCCTTGTGAAAACATCCTTGTCTCTAGCGCAAATTTTCCTCTTACTTTAATACTACTTTGACCATGTTGGTCCAAAAGACTTCCTAGATACTTAAACTGTTCTACCTCCTCCAGTTTCTGCCCTTCTATTTCAATGTTTAGCTTAGCCTTTTTCTTTCTGGAAAATCGCATATCCTTTGTTTAATAAATATTTATTCTCATCCCATGTCTATTGCACTAAATTTCCAGTTCACTCAGCAATACTTACAACCCCTTGGCTGACTGACAAACTAAAGCTTGGTCATCAGTAAACCTGATTTTACGAATCCCCCTCCTACTTTCATTC
Source organism: Hetaerina titia (assembly GCA_037158775.1). Lineage (NCBI taxonomy): Eukaryota > Metazoa > Arthropoda > Insecta > Odonata > Calopterygidae > Hetaerina > Hetaerina titia. The sequence goes on from CM073770.1 coordinate 76,042,776, forward strand.
CTGCCTCCAGATCTTCCCATGGCTCTTTAATCATTTCCTCCACATATACGTTGAACAGCACCGGTGATAATGGGAAACCCTGCCTTACACCTCTTCCTAACATTGCCCATCCGAGCTCTCCGTTCCACACTCGTGCCTGCACAGTCTGAGACATGTACAGGTTATGGATTAGTCTCCTGCCCCTCCAATCTATTCCTATTTTCTGCAGTATACTCATTAGTTTTTTTCCAATTCACTCAATCAGACGCCTTTTCGCAAACTAATAAACAGGCAAAAACGTCCTGATTGTATTCTATATTCCTCTCGATTAGTGATCTCATTACTGCAATGGCACCACGTGTGCCTCTCACCTTCCTAAACCCAAATTGATCATCCCCCAAGTAATTATTTACCCTACTCTCTATCCTTTTTTTGATGATCCCGAGAACAAATATATATATATATAATTAATTAATTCGTATTGGCCCGAAAACAGCACATTTTGGCCTTTACATCGGGTAACGATGACAACACAATAGTAAAAACAATACAAGCATATATACAATGTATATATATATTTATTTATTTAATATACTCCGAAGGGAATTATGGTGCACCAGTTCTAAGAGCATAGTTAATGTTATGCTTTTCTCAATGGAACATCAGAACGTAATAAACTTTATCGGAAATAATATCACGCGATACAGTATCCTCAGTTACGGAGATTATTAACTGCAATATTGGAACGGGCACAAAGTGTTTATTTTTGTTGCTGTGCAGTTGCGTAAATCCATTAGCACTGGGATATACTATTACCCTTATTTTATCCTGATGGCTTAACGTACCGATATTGTTTGGGGTCCTAATAATCAATTCCCGCACCGTTAAAATACTATAAATCTGGTGAGGCCGGTAACTTTCTAATTTGCTATCTTCTGTGTCTGCAGGGTCTCACGTCCCAGCTTCTCCAATAACCCCATCAAACTTACTCCCTTCTTGCCAGCAAACATTTTCCCCAAATATAACATAACTTATTTGACTTTGCCAACTCCTTAATTAACACTTTCTCCATGGATTTCGAATACTTTCCTCCCTTGTAATGTGATCCTAAATAACAACTCTAATTCAATACTTGATTAAATTTTACTGAATTTCGAAAAATGAAGCCAAGTCTCTTTGGAACTCCGCATTTTCATCTAGTGTGTAACTCAGACGAAAGGTTTTTAATTAAAGCGTCTTCCAAAAAAGAGGACCTTCTTCCTAAATGCGGGGCTCAATACAACCTATTTTTTTAAAGGCATTGTTCACATGAATTTAATCTCGCAAGTTCCGGGAAGTTGTGAAGAATAAATTCTAATATAATCTATTCAACTCAGTTAGAGAGCCTTGTATCTAATATTTTAACTGGAATTATAATTTTATAATAATACTGTGGAAAAATCGGATCATTAAGGAATATCACATGTATTATTCCGAACGGACTATTTATAGCAACGGACTACTTGCAATAATACACTGACGGACGAAATTAAAACATACGCCTTATATTGAAAACAGGATATGTGGGCTCAAAGTGGAAGTGGTAGTCCTCGACCCTCGACTTTTGGGTTAGCATGAGAACTCTTGGTCCACCGAGCTATTTCAGTCGGCTTACCGAATTCGAGTCCCAAATTTTTCATTGCATTTGAGAGTGTCGCACGGACACAACTGAAAGTGCAGAACTCCATTCCGTCGGGTGAGGCGTTTGAGCTGTGGCCTTTTAGGGTTCTCTCTTCTAGGGCAAACTAACATCGGCTTAGTCTCCTTCATTACTTTTTATGTCCCTAATCCCACCATTCCCTGAATTTGGAACGTAGCATTCGTTCGTGACATCTCGAACGGTGATATTTTCGTCTACGGAGTAGCTACCGAAAACTAACAGAATATCCACCATTCCCTGATTATTTATTTTAAACGGCATACTTATCCTCGCGTATCGAGGATCCAGGGATGCATAATCCGTTAATGTTGCTTTTACCGACATGCGTATTTTTTTCTGTCAACCAAGAGTATTAAATCAACCTCAAAACCATTCAGAATGGTACGCGTGATATTCCTCAATGCCCCGCTTTTTCCAAAGGAAGGGTATTTTATGGATTTCTGTCGGGGTAAAATTTTCTGGTCACGTTCGGTGAACAAAGGTACAGGAAACTTCAGCATCTTGTTGACTCCAAGGCTTCATGTCTGACGTTGTATTTGGAGAGCCCCACCCCTGGTAGTGAACAAAAAGCATTAAGCACCGGTTAACAAGACCCGGGATCATTCGATAATTCCATTGACTCGTGCTCTCCGAATTAACAAACAACGAGGAAACGATCGTATCTTCGAGGTAGTTCCGAGTTGGCAAATCACAAAAACAAAAAGGAAGCATCTCTTTCAATTACAGTTTATTTTCGTAATGAGTTCTTGATTGCGCTTTTATTCCAATGGTTGTGATTACATTCTATCGTTCGAGTTGCTCTCGAGGACGAGGATAAATGGTGTAGTTACTATAATTACGAAATGATATGTCATTATGAATTTTTTGTAATAATCGTTCGTTGAAAAATAAAACAAAGATAATTAATTTCTATCACAATACTGATGATTATTATTGATTTTTTTGTCGTCGCTAAAAACAAACGGTAAGATCAGGCAGATAAATATATCAGAGGAAGTCCTTTTTTATATTCCGTCTCTGTGGCTAAGATATTGTGGAGTGTAAATAATTTGTTTGGTACCTAAAGTTTATTAATGGCCAAGTATTATTTTCAAATTGTTAGAATAGTTCGTTTATATATTTCTTCGGGACCGGAATGATCCACATCTTAATTTCTCTAATTACTCAGTACAAGAAGAACAATACTGCAATAAACATTTCTTTATTTAAAGCACAACACGATTTACAATGCAAAGCCGTTTAAATATCAATGCCAAGGTACTTGTATATCGATACATCGGCATGAGTTTTGAAATGCAAGTGGGAAAGATAAATTTTAGGTGGATAGTTTGTTGTAACGTAACGCAGTTCAAAATGCAAGTACAATTTTACACTTGTACAATTAACAAATTTTAAAGATATAAAACGTATACAGTACTATTTGTGTTGCTCATTGAATTTACGTTGTGCTGTTCCACCATGTCTAACTAAGTCTTGAAATTTGAACATTAACTAGGAGCAATAACTTCTATGAATAATTTCAAATAAATATAGCGGACTTTTTGTTTGTAATGTGAAGTTTGAAATGTAATCGTCTATATCAAAACCCGTATCAGTCTATTTATCTGCAATTCGCAGGGTGTGAGGAAATTGATGAGTACAAATGGGTGAACACGTTCACAATGTGAATATTCAAAATATTTTAACACGATCGTTGGTATTGAATACCCTAAACCAACCGATTTAAGTGGTCATGGAAGGTTGGGTGATATCGGTCACAGTCAACTGAGATATATTCAATACTAAATGTCACCAGTCGTAGATTTTATAAATATTTCCAGTGCGGTAATGAAATAATGTTTTATTCAGAAGGATAATTCATTCATTTAATGGATTAAAGTCGAAGAGAGTTTAAGTGGTGCTTCCATGCCGTATTATCACATACTAATCACAACTCGGCTACCAAGTACATATTTATTTCAAATTGTCATTCCTAGCAAGCCAACTAAATTCCTCGCCACTTATCTGGCATAAATGTCCTCTTAAGAATATTTTTCAAGCTTTTGAGGAAGGTATTCAATGCATCTCGGAGATTTTTGAAAGCTAAACGCTAAAGAAAATGGTTTGCCCAATAGACAAATACAATAATTATTTTCTACTTGAATTTTTTTAAATCAAAAAGGTTACTTACAAGCGGTCTGCAATGTCCATCAGGAATGGTTGACACAGAAGGGAGGTCGGGCATATTAAAAGTGGTTACAGGGTACCAAACGTTTGATTTAGATGGCCATGGTAATCATAGCATAATGCGTATGGCAATAATTACGACACAATAAAAGCTAGTATTTTCATTGTCTGTCAACAAAACGCATCGTACACAAGAACCCTGGAGTTTGGAGATTTTTATTAGGAAAAAGCGTGGATTTGTGTGACCAAATACTCACCGTATTCACCAAATCTAGCTCCCACCGACTTATTTCTGTTTCCTACCCTTAAATTTTCGCTTTCCCTCTCATCAGAGGTTATCGCATACGTAAACACCTATTTTGCGGAGAAACACGTCAACTACTAATAGGTAGAGTTAAAAAAGTTTGATCGTCGCTGAAAAATGCATATCGATTAACAAGGAGACTGTTAAAAATATATAAATAAATTTGAAGAAAAAAATGTCTCGTTTATTTGTTAGGTCGGAAACTTTTCAGGTTAAGTCCATACTTTCGTTTTTTCTGAAAGAGATGAAAAGTGGTGGTCAAAGATAAAAATGTATTGTAGCTAAACTATTAGAAAATAAACTACAAAAAGCTGTACGCCCAAATATTATTTTATTTTCAAATAAAAATACTTTCCATAGATTGTTGGACATTTTATAAAATGTAAACATTTACTAATAGTACATTGAATTATATACAATGCGAAAATTTATCTTTATGAGTAATACACAATTAAATGAACAAAAACATATATAACAATATTGATACAACACCAATAGATAAGCTAATCGGCTAACACAAGTAACCAATCCGTCTTTCGTGGTGACGAATATCGATAACATTTTCTCAAACATCACCGGCAAAATAAAGCAATTTTTTTTAATTTACTACCATTTTACCAATTTTCAAAAGATTCCAAAAATGGTAATGCTTTTATTGAAGCAATATTGAAGAGACTTCAAAAATTTAAACGATGTACAAGTTATGAAGAAAACCTGAATGGGGTTTCCGTCGTTTCATGGGCCCTTCAGCTTAATCCATGGAAATGTTTTTCACTGGCTTCTTACCTCTGAAAAAGAAAAAAAACTTTCAGACACAAAGGGAGAGAGACACACTTGAACTTCGTAAGCCTTATACAGGTTAAAATTCCTCTAAAAGCCATGCACTGAGACTATAGAAAAGTTTAATGACGAGACGGCCAAGTAAATTTGTATCGCTTCTAGCTCTCAAGTGCTTAAAATGATTTTAGCACAGGACTGAAGCTGTAAGGATTTCCCATGGATCACAGGCTCTTGGGTATAAATCTGGCGCAATTATCTTAGCCTTTGCTGCCGATATGGCCGCGTATTAAAGAAAATTTTGAAATTTATAGCAGTTATTTTTGGGATTTAGTTCGCACCAGGACTGAATTGGAATTTGAAGTGTACTTATACTTCGAAAATCATTATATGCATACCTTTTAATGTGATTTAAAAGTAAAGCGTTTTTTATGCCTATGTTACTCCATACCATGTCCTTTCGAAAGCATAAAAAATCCAAAAAACACACACTCCACACGAATAAAGAACTAGAAAGCAATATTTTCCATATACATCCTGATAGCAGTAGGAACAACGTACTTTTACACAGAAATCCCGAAAAAAGATACAAAAAGACTGACAGTAATAATTTCCTCATGGATGTGCATTGTGGGAGTTAATATATACTCAGAATTTTGATCTTCCCACTAAGAAGACATTTGGGGCCAAATATCTTGTTATATTCATGAACTTAAACCTGGAATCTAAGAAAGACCTAAACCTACAACAACGCCGTTCACAGGCAACTCCTGACCTTTTAGTGGAAAGAATAAAATGTACGGTCTTACATTTACGCTTCTCTAGTACACGGCAGGAAACAACACGAGTAAAAACATTGAAGATGGGATAAATGCAATTAATTCCCGTCTCCATTAGGAGGGACCTCCTAATTACATTTTCAGCGCCGCCGGTCAACATTTACAGAGAGTGGAAGTAAGCTCATTCGCTAGATGTCATGCCTTCTCGGGAAACAATAGGAAACGGAAACGCAAAAAAAAACACGAGAAAAAATACGATCCTCCCCAAGTAATTGCCACTGCCACCCCAGTGGTAAGTGAGGACAATGAGGGAAGGGAATTGCAGGACACGGGAATTAAATCTGCGTCACTTGAAGTTTAATCCAAGGCGTTCCACGGCGACAAGTGCCTTGGAGTCTCCGGGCGGCAAACCACTTGACCCATATTCCTAAAGGGTGGTGGTCACGCCTGACTGTCGCGGCTTTCGTGTACGTAAGCGGAGTTACCACATTCCGCGAGCAGATATTTCACTGCAACAAGCAAGAATTTCACCACCCGAGGCAGATGGTCGCTATTGAAACGGGGGTAATAGAAAAAAAAAGATGCCCAGTTTCCCAGAAAGGATTTTTTAGTTAGAGCGAAATCAACTGGGGAAGTTCTGCCGGGGCATAATTTCATCCAGTCTCCTCGGCAAACGAAGTGATCACTTCACTTCATCTGCCTATAAAATATTCAGATCGATGTTCAATCTATTTCGGAGCCCGTGGGCCTAAAGGCGAGACATTTTTGATTGTGTTTGCCCCGTGTATTTCATCAACTTAAGGCTCTCTTCACCTTTTTAATACATGCAATACGCTTTCTTCTCGCACGATGTCCCCGAAGCGAATGCGACCTTCCAAACGAGGGAGAGGGAATCCCTCCCGACGCCGTGCCGCACCGCCACCTCATCTCCCAAACTCGGAAACAGGTACTTCGTCGCGTATCCTTTGCTCCGACAAATTCCCGTTCCCATACCGATTCCAGCCCTCGCGGCCCCTCCTCCATTAAAACTAACTACTGCTCCTGTGTATTAAGAGAAAACCATGTTTGAAATAAAACAATTTTTTGACCACGGAACGAATCCGCTGGCTGGTGAAAAACCAATCACGCCCGAGGTGCTGTTTCTAAAACTGCCCCCACTGAGCGAGTCATTATCATTCTACGTAGCCTATCTTCTTTGGGGTAGGTCTCAGTCAATGGTTTAACGGGGTTTATTAAAATAAAACGGGTTTACGTGCAAAATATCAATTGCTTAAGAGAATTTTTTCGAAAATTACTTTTGGGATTTTAGTTTACACGACTAAAGGTGAAACCTTGAAACCTCTCTTAAGCCATTAGGATACCGAAGTAGTTTTTAGGTTTTTAACTTGAATATTAGCCATTCTCAGAATCAGCTTTCAAATCTTTCGAAATTTGGCGGAAATCTGGCAGGGATTCTTCAATAATTAAAAAATTTCTCCGACCTTGGTTTGGAATCATTAGAGTAAAATTCATGCCTCTTTAGATACTCCTAAAAAAAGATTATTCAGTAAAAATATGATAAATTGAATTTTTTCGCTGCATGTTTTCATAAAACGGACGACCTAACAGTAAATGTCTCTTAATTTATTGAATACGTGGGTGTTTTCAGAAACGCTCGGGATGTGTTGGTGTTAAAATTAACGGGAATTTGTTCTCACGTGGAAAACCCGAAATAATAACATAAATCAAATTTTGGAAGGTTATTTTCGAAAGCGAGTTTTTGAGTGACAAGTGATGCTTTAAAATGTTCCACTATGAAAATTTGTGAGGACAAAAAATTATAAATTTTGCTTCTTCAAATACAATTCGTGTGTGTTACGTGATAGCTCTTATGATCTGTTCCAAATCTGCCGTTGAAAGGTATAATACGTCGAATATTCTGTTTATATTTAAATTTCATCATACACTTCAGAGATAATTCATAATAATCGCCCTTTATTGAACGCCAAAAATGAAGCCTGAATTCATAAATCTGAATGTGGAAAATGTATTGGCGTAAAAATCATTGCCGTTAACCGGTAATGGTATTTTCGCTGTCAAATGTTTCGCATTGGCGTGTACGTCATCAAGCGAGTACGCAAAAATTACTCGGGTGAGATTTATTTACAGTTTATTTGAATTTCAATATCCGATTAATATTGGTGCGTACCAGAAATTGAAAGGTCATTTTAAAAATAACGTTCAATGTAGATACCGAGGGGACACCGAAATTTGTGGGAATCGGATTAGTGCGGTGGCTAGTGAACTCGCTTTCCAACCAAAGGGTGTGGGTTGGTATATTGGCGGTGGTGGGACCTTTTCAATGACATCCCGATCGCTACCTGTGGAACGAAATGGAGAGCACTTCAAGTGAAGTAAGAACGCCGTCTGTAGGATGGGGCGTAAAACTGCAGACCCCTTGGAGCCTTTCTTTAAGAGTAGGCTAATGTAAACACCGGGTTTCTCTCCACTCTTTGCCCATTCTCTGGAAAACCTACTGATACCAAATTAATTATAATTCTACCTATTCCTAATATCATAAATGACCTCAGCTTTCGGTGGCATTCCCTTTTAGATACTACTCGAAATTGTTAACAGTAGCCGAACTTCACTGAATCATCAATTGCATCATTAAATCATGACCATATTTCAGTAATTTCATAAGACAACATTGACAGAGGGCTTTGTCAGAAAATTTTTGTTAAATCAATAATATATGAGGCCTTGTAAATGGTATCTAAATTTATTCCTATCGATAGCTAGGAATATATTAAGTTACCATTTCTTTGGTTCCTAAAATAAAATCTTAAAAGGACAAAATAGCGTCTTTTTAATACCCTATGCATGGAAAATTGAAAGGGGGTAATGAGAATTCCAAATACGAAATATCGTTCTAAGAATAATACTTGTATAATGAGATATAAAAATTTTCAAATATGTTCCCAAATTTTTATAAATGAAATTTTAAAAAGTCGATGATTTTTACATTATTTTCCAACTTGCTGTCGCACTGTGATTGGCAGGAATGTCTCCATTCTATTTCTGAAACGAGTTTGAGTTTCTTGAATGAGTGCAAGGAGCTTAAATCAGTCCTCACCGGGTTCTGATCCAGCCACGCACACCTTGCGCAATACAATTCACCTCGAGCGCTGTACATGTATTACACAACGCCGCGACGGTTTCGACCGCACAAAAATATCGATACCAAATAAAAATATACTCAGTCTCAAATGAATATTTTTGCACTCACGATTGCCGCTACCACCGGTCCAGACGTTTTCGCAGTCTCCGCGAATGAATTAATTATCATTTAGCTACACAAAAGGCGAGGCATGACTAAAAAAGTTTCTTCGAATACTCGAAGTCAGCGCTGAAGTTTTGGTGGGTACTCCTCTCTCAATCTCGAACTTATCGCATTGTACGGGAGAGCATTCGTGGAAAAAAGATCTGCCCAGCACGGGAATGGAAGAGAGAAAGAGAATTTTAGGAACGACTTCGGGATTTACATGTAAATGCCTCGTCGAGTCCCCTTTCACCGACCCGAATTCTCTCCCTCTTTCTCTCCATTTCCGGCACTCTATAGGCACACACTCTCGTTCCTCCAATCCTTTCTTTCCTTCCCTTCCCCCACGGACCTCTTATTTCCTCTCCAGAACTATCCGTCCCATCCCATTTTCATGTTCCACAACCCAATCTACCCCATACTACTATTCCCTAGCACGAACCCCTAATTCCCCTCTCCCCTTCCCGCGACACGTGCCAGTCCGCGGCTTCCCCGACCCAAGTCATTGAACTCGGGTCTTACTCATTCATTTTATTTTGTCGAGCTTATATTTTTATCTCTTCTGTTTCGTGAGAAAATTAATTTCGGGTCCGCTTAAAACGGTTCGGGCCCCGTGATTCGAGGGCGAGAGTGGAGGGAGCTCGCGGGGGCAGGATGATTTCTGGGGGGAAGGATAGATAGTGCGACCCTTCTTCTCTCCTCCTTCTGTCTCTCTCTCTCAATCCACGCACGAACGAGATTTGATGAAAAACTTAAAAGAGTGCCTAGTGGAAGCTGCGATATGAAAAGCGTTGAGAATATATTGGCCATTTACTTATTACATTAGATATCAACTCATTATTCATTGAACAACGGCATTCTGTATACCTTAGTAGAATGTTTACGAAAGATTGTGGGATAGGAGAAATATGCGTTCCGGGTAGAGAGGTTGTTGACAACATTTGAAGAGCATCAACAAATTCTGAGTTTATCTAATTTGGTAAAACGAGGAGTTTGTGAAAATTTGATCCTCTCGAAATCACTATATGGAAGCGATCCGCTTTAAAGAAACTTGGCTTCATTAAATGGATGGTGGGAAAATGTAATGAGAAAGTAAAAGAGAGGTGTTATTTGTTCTCGAGTTATACCTCATTTGGAATACTCAAGGATCTGGGATCCTTGGGAGAAAATTAGGCAAAAAGAGAAAGATAAAGTCCGGAGAAAATCCGCCAGATTCGGTAAAAATTGTTATAATAAGAAAACGAGTGTGACAAGCCTTTTAGGGGAATTAGGCTGGGAGCCACGTGAGGTGCGAAGAGAACAAGCCAGACTGAGACTTTTAGAAAGGTTAAGAACATAGGAGTTTAACATCGACACTAAAGGAATTGTTATGGCCCCAAACTACTTGGGTAGATTACACCATAAATATAAGATAAGGAAGATAGATTCCAATACAAATACTCATTATTTCCCCAGACAATCAGGAATTATAATAGTAAGAAAGCAAAGTCACCATTTTAATATTAAAGACATTTAATTTACAAGTCAGGACAAGATTAAACGTTGCTTTAAACAAGCAACGTTTAAACGAGCAAATATTAAACGTAAACCAATTCATAAGGTGCATGTGTGTGTTAGTTGATAGTATGTGCATCTGCATGCGTATGAATATACGAGCTAAAAAACTAAAGGCTGTCTCAAAGATCGAGTTTGAGAAGCGTTTCGGGGATTGGAAGAAGCGCTGGCACAAGTGCATAATCTCCAATGGGGACTACTTTGAAGGTTACAACATCAATGTATAAGAATAAATAAATATTTTTATTTATTAGGTAATCTACCGGTTAAGGTAGGTTTTTAGATGGACCCAACTATCAAATAAATATTTTGTAACTCCAAACAAAACCCAATCCAGCAACCTAAACTACATCAGGTCCCTCTTCATCTCTGTGTACTTCTTTCCTCCCTTCATCCCATCCAACATTCCTATCCTGTTCCTACCCTTTCCTCGCTTGCCCAACATTCTCCCCTCTATTACCTTCTTCAACATTCCACTACCGCTCAATACGCCTTTCATCCATTTTTCCTGCCTCCATAGGATTTCTCTCAACAAACCCCTCTCCTCACCCACCATCTCCAGTACTTCCTCATTTGTTTTCCTTTCGGTCCATTTCACCTTCTCCATTCTTCTCCCCACCCACATTTCAAAAGCCTCCAATCTACGTCTATCCTCCTGCTTCAGTGACCACGTTTCCGCACCGTACATAGCTACGCTCCATATCAGAGTTTTTACGAGTCTTGTCTTAACATATCTACTCAACGTCCCCGTCATCAACTCCCTCCTCCTTGAGAAAGCCTCCTTGCCTAGCGCAAATATTATTGTCCGAAAAATTAAAATTCTCATTATTTTTTTAACACATCTCGTATACGATAAAGGAATATAAATGAATTTGTGTGTGTGTAGATTGGCATGAATTTGTGGGTTTTGCAAGCGGTTTCATTTTTAATCACGGGTAGTGGCATAACACCCACCGCCACACGTCCTTGCGGAGGCTTGCGGGGTACTATATAGATGTAGATGAAACTTAATTTTTCCAGGATAAGCTTAAATGTAGTGGATGTGGGGTACTTGAGGCAGTAACGGATCTAGAACAACTTAAAGTAAGGGCCATTTTCATGTTCAAAATCCATAAACATTAAGGTTGTCATAGTATAATTCGTTGTCTCGGGCGTGACTTCATGGAATCGACTTAACATAATGAAGAGAGAAACTTTGTAATTCCATATAGATTATATATAATGTATGTGGAATTACAAAGTTTCTCTTTTCATTATGTCGTCATGGTAGGTAAGTGATGGTAGAGCACACTCAAAACTAAGCCCGACGGAGTGTGAAATTCACACATCAGAGTTGGGGGACCTGATCCTTGTGCCGCCAAAGGTTTTCCCAGGAAGATCTGGTACCCGAAAAATCACACAGATTGGGTGAAGCTTAGGGTGCCCGTGGGCGGGCCCGGTAATAGAATCCGAACGCTCCAGTCAGCATTTCAACGCCACCCCTGAATTACCAAACCCCATTTTCATATATACAAAAAAATCATTTAAAAATTTAAATAATCGCACTAATTTTGAGGTCACAATGCACCCTGCAGGAGATACTTTATCCTAGAGGGAAAAAAATGCGTTTTGAAGTGGTGTCTGGCATATAAGCGATGTACATTTTCAATCTTATTAGAGTCAAAAATATTCCTCAAGGATAAAAAGAGATGTTTCAGGCGTGATATGGTGAAATATCATGACTCATTAAAATTGGCAATTTTCCACAAAATAAATTTTTTTAATACTGAAATTATTATTAATAATTATTATTAAAAAATTTTATTTTGTGGAAAATTGCCAATTTTAATTAATTCCTCAAGGAGTTTTGGAGTGACCATTGACTTGAGGAGTCCGTTTGGTTAAAATAAGATGGATAGGGTTAGAAATGAGTGGAGTATGAACAAATATGGATTAGACAAACCGGCAATAGATACGAATTGACGAGACTTGAGCTTCCAGGGCATGGTGAGATGACGGACGAGAGTGGAACCACCAAACAGATAGATGAAAAAGAAACGAATGGGTTAAGAGGAAGGGGGTATGCCAAAAAAGCATCGACTACTGTGTTCGTAGAGGCTCTTGAGAAAAATACTGGGTGGGCCATCAGAAACGAAAAAGCAAGTAAAAAAATAATTTATGAATCTGTCCCAGAGATGAGAGAAGTGTGAGAGAACAGGGTAGTATGAAAGAAACTAGTGAAAGAGAGTAAGTTTCCTGAGATGACGCGCATACATGGTTCGTCCGGAAAATAATTGTACTGATTTTTTCCCGCCGCTCCAGGCGCGCCCAGCACCGCTCTGACGGGCTGCGATTGGAGGGGGGTATGTTGGCAAGCGACGCTGAAAAAGGCAGTCGGCTCTGAGCTGTGATGTAGTGAAACGCTCTGTTAACGCGAACCTCCACGCTCGACCCACGTCACGGAACGCGATGCCGAAGTTTTTGGAGCAGCGTTATTCCATCAAATTTGCGGTAAAGCTTGGGAAATCGTCTACCGAAACTGTCGGTATGATTAACCAGGCTTACGGGGAGTCAGCCATGTCCAGAAACATGATCTTTCGGTGGCACAAGATGTTCGTGGAGGGCAGAGAAGAGGTCGACGACGAACCACCTCTATATTTCTTTAACAACTTCCTCCAGTTAAAGGGAATCTCCTCTTTGACGAGGTTATTATATTTTCCCGAATCTCCGGTTTATGGGGACACACCTGCATTAATTTAGATTTGAAGTGTTAATTAACTCCTCGTTCTCTCAGGCCACACGAATTCCTGAAGGTTCAGGTAAAATTTTCATGTTGTTGTCATTGTAATTTCATGAGAACTTTCGCTTGGCTTCAATAATTTTGAATAGAATATGCAGGGAGGTTTATAGTTCCACCGGTGTTTTCATGATATGACTTTTGGTTCATTTGCTAGGCTGTTCTGAATTCCGTGGGTGGTGATTTTGGAATTCTAATACAGTGCTGGAATTTCCTCATGAGAGGATGACGAGATGCTCCAAGGTTCATGTCACGTCCAAGGTATAATACATTTTTGAGAAAGAATGGCAGCAATGCAAAAGAATCTCTGTATCCAGGGTTCTCGTCATTATAACTCTTACACATTCCTTGAGGAGTCTCAATGAGTCAAGAAAACGGGGATTTTGATCAAATACAAAAAGATTTTTTGGAACAAATTAAAACCTCAAAAAATATTATAAGCTGCCCTTAACTTATTTCATGCATATAATTTTCATAATTATTTCTGTTTTCTGAGTGGTTAGGCTGCATAAAGTTTGAATTCCAAACGATTAAAATTTCATAGATTAGTAATCATTACGAAACATAACAATGAAACAATTTCAAAGTATAAAAATCTTTCGCCTTGACCAGGATTGTGTGACTGCAATGTGTATTAGCGGATTACGTCATTAAAATTTATTGGTCCGGCATCTCCCGCAGGTTCCTAGAATTAAGAAATATTTTGAGGACTTTATCAGTGATATATATATATATATGCAGGTATCATTCAAAGAGATCTGTCATAAGTAGAATTAATTAGTTATATGATCTGATTTTTAAATAAGGAACGTTGACATTGATTACGTGTGTGTCCCGCACGCCACGTACATAATATATTTTTTGTTTGGCATTTTAAAATAATCACATTATTTAATTTTTGCATACTTTAAAAAATTGCATTTACGTGTAATAATTCTCACATCCGCAAAAAAATATTCAATCAAATCATATACAAAAATGATTCATAATTACTTGGCGTTTCAAAACTCATCTACATCGCTTCCGCAACTCTCTCGCACAATTTTTCATCGCGATAGGGAACACTGCTCTAAATACGTAAATAATATCTTAATCTAACTAATCACGCCAAGAAAGTGAAATTAAAAAAAAATCAAGGATCAATTATTTAAATTGCGTCGTGGGGTAACCTAGCATATAGAGCATCCGGATTTTGTCCGGAAGGCGTCTGAACAGCGCCATTCAAAGCCAGGCTTTACGATTTCCTGGGGGCCCCACACATTCTGGAAAACTGCGAAGGGCAACGGAAAAGAAGTTCCTCTCCGAATTCGACACGCTTCAAGGCTTACTAAAAGCTAGTCTCTCCTTCGCCTGTTATCACACAGGTCTTTGTGTCGATTTCTATTCTCGTAAAATTGCAAACGGTGAAATGCAATGCCAAAAAACACTCATTAACTCTACTTCAATGGTCTTATGAGTAAGGTGAACTCATTTGTACATGATAGACAATTAGTGCAAATGCTTACTGGGTTTTTTCTCGAACAGTGCATTGAGAGGCGGGCTTCTTCCGTATTGTTCCTTGTAGAATTCGGTGAAGAACAGGTAGAACATGATGGCGTGGACTCCGATCCACCAGACAAAGAACTGCGGGTAGTCGCAGCTGTTATTGAAGAGCAGCTGGAAGGAGTGGCACATGATGACGACGAAATGGAACTGAAAAAAGAAAAAAACAAAACAAGGTTACCTTGGTGACATTGCCGATGGTTTTCCGCTAATTATTAACAACGTAGCGTTCTAAACTCAACAGTTGTAGGACACCTGAGGATTCTTCCTTGCATTAGCCTTTCTTGTCCAATAGTTAGGTCAAATCATTCTAGGGAACGTGGCAATGGCCGGTCTGTTTCTGATGAGCCTCACCATTTTTTCAGCACTGTCGGAAGTAAGGCTATAACAGTACTGAAATAGATTGCTACGCACCCTCGAGTGGTGGAGGAATTTCGCCTCCTTACTTTTCAAATTATAGCTTCCACGTTATTGGATACATTTTTACTACATTCTAAGGTGCATTTGATTGCTAGTTGATATTATTATATATGTATTTGAATGCGTATAAGTTGAAAGGGTTTTTGCATGAATCTATACGCCACTGTGGGTGTGGGTTTGTATGATTTTGCATGTGGTTTTGTTCTCTTTTACGGGTGGTGACATAACACCCCCCACCACACGCCCTTGCGGAGGCTTGCGGGGTATTAAGTAGATATAAATGAGTGAAATAAGTTCGTCTAATATTTGTCTCCTTTTGGACAACACATGCCGACTCACTGCTGATTGAATTGTCCAAATGATCAAGATATTCCACGAAAACGTTTTATTCACCTCTCTTACGGCCTAAATTACGCACTTCGTGACTTCCTTCGCAATTATCACGGGTTCGGAGCTTAACTATTCGAGAGGACAAAGGAATTTAAAACACCAGCACAAAACTCGATAAATATTCAGGCAGTAGATTTTAATGTACAAATTATGAAAGAGTTTGATCATTGCATTGAATTCTTTTCAAAATAATGGTGACTAAATACAACGTTAAGTAGGTATTTTCTCATTTTGAAGCCGTATTTCATACTCTTCTCCTCTTTGTGAGTATTTTTAAATGTGCAATTTATTTTTGCATCGAAATTTTCTCTTTGTTTTAATAAATATAGAGTATTCATTAAAGCAAAACACCCATTTATTAACTTTACATATAATAATCACCAATAATAATAATTCGGGAATCACGAACGATACTATACATAGCATATAGAGCTGCATATATGGAAGCTATTATTTCTTGACGCTTCCATTGAAACTTCGGAAACCAACGTTTACGCTTAATATATTGGCCCAAGTAAATGATGAGGTCAGTGATATGGGCGCCCATGTTAGATCCTAAAATAGGATCTTATATATCCTTGCTCCCCGCACATAAACAGGAATCCAGAACCCAGCTTAATTAAAGGTTCTTTGGTATATCTCGCTGGTAACGTCCCCTTGTTGAAAGATATGCATTTAAGAATTAGACAAAGAGGTGTGAAGAGTGGGTATATCTTGATTATATCGCATACATGTACATGCACGCCAAGAACAATTTAAAAGGATACACGTAAATGCTACATGTTTAATTGTCGTCCATTATGTTGCTAGACGGTAAACATTAAAGTTGGGGGACATAAAGCGAGAACAGGCAAAACATTTCACCTACCAGGGAAGTGTTTTCAGTGAAGAGAAACAGGGTGGTAGGGGTATCAATAGAAAAAAATCGCTTACTTGAGGCACGTTAAGTAAAAAATATGAAGAAAATAATAGTAAAAAAATTTCATATGGAGCGAAGTTTAATTTGGTCCAGAAACTAAGGAAGGATAAAAAGCGTAGATTGGAGGATTCTGAGATGTAGGTGTGAAGAGGAATGGAACAAATAAAATAGTTAGAAAGGGGAAAAAAATATGAAATCCTACGCATGGTAAAGGGAGAGAAAATTATTTTGGAAGACATTCGAAAAAGGCAGAACAATTGTATGCAGGGCATACTGAGAGGAAATCGAATGCTGTTATCGGGAAAGCATACTGGGAAAGCGAGGTAGAGGGAGGGAAAGATAAAACAAGATGGCATTACGGCAGGCAGAAATAAGGCAGACGTAATGAAAAAGCCATTGTTCTATGTATATTGGTATCTAAAGCTTTTTGGGTCATACTATTTATTGTTCAGAGTACAGTGTATTCCGAGATTTCGACAAATCCAGTAGCTGAGCAATACTCTTTGCCAGTAGATTGGTACTAACAATGAATAATAGAACTAGTTTCAACCCATCAAAAAACCGCCAATGTTGAGATAACTTGTTAATATGGCTATGTATGAAGCACATTGCGGTTCAAAGTTTCTCCCACGTCCTTCTCGAAAAAACCCTCGACAACGCAGAAGGAAACGTTGAACCGCAACGCTCTGTTCTCAGCCGCATTCAAAAGCTCTAACTCAGCATTATCAAATCACTGAGAAATCCTCAGATAAGAATTTCCAGGTGCTTTTGACTCATGCAATAAAAGACTATAATTTCTTAGGCTAAATTCCAATTGATTTTCTTGATAAATCCATAATTTACAGTAATGAGCGGTATCATAATGAAAATATATTGGCAAATTGATATTAAAAAGTTTTTTTTAATTACCGATCATGGTTTTGATACGCACAATAACATTTTGAATGTAAAAACCAGAGTCGGTAATAAAATTCGGTAGACTGTAACTACAAAGATGTTTTAATTACGAAATAATTAAGTTTCCAAAATTTCACGACAGACCTTCATGTATAATTACGAGAGTATCAAATCTCTTAACTGAACCTTTTTTCTCGTGCCTGTTCTAAAAGTTTCCTGCGTCCTTATAGGTCACGAATAACATTTGTAACAAAAGATTTTCACAGCCTATCTTGTTAGAATTAAACAAGACGCTGTTGCATTGGCCACAGACCAGTAAGTGGCAAACCACTGAGCCTGAGCCCCATAATGTTTTTCATCTTACCATTTGCAAAGAGGTCACGTGTCTCTTCCACCACAAGAACCTCTGGAACCTCGGTCCGAAAGTCGCGAGGAGATAGTAGGAGTACATGACAACATGTACACCCGTGTTCAGAACGCCAAAGAAGGTCCCATGGCCACCTAAATAAAAGAACAAAATCATCAGTCCTGTCATTCGTCCTCAGAAATGGGAGGTAGCGTGTAAATGACAGAAATTTCAACTGAGGGAAAGCAAGCGCTTCTCCAAATGCCTCACTTATACGAAATTTCGTCGATCTTAAGCTGTATTAAAGATTTAATAATTCCTTAGTCATCTCCGAGGGCATATCCTCTCCGTGGACACATTAGGTATCATATCATATTAGCAAGCAATTGAGCAAAAACTATGAAACATATAAGGGGGCAAGAGAGAATTCCTATTTCCACTCGTTTTTTGATGACACTTGCATAGTCTGGTAATATCTGAGGGATATCAAACATATAAATTAATGCAATAGGTAAAATGAAAATCAATCTTCAGGGACGGGCATTGAAATACTTTAACCGATCTCGACTTTTTGCGATGGTATGTATGACCTTCAATGACTTTACAAGTTTCTGAACAAGGAGACTGCGTATAAAATAAACCAACTAGCCTTAAGGTTGAGCTCATTAAAACGCAATCAAGAACAAAAAATTGTACAGTATCCAGTAACCAAGGGCATGAAGGTGGAATCCCAGAAAATAATCATTTAAAAAACAGATATAAATGTTCTAAATATGGACTTTAGTGCTGAATCCGCTTGTATTCAAGCAAATGAAAATAACTGTGTTTGCTATTCATCCGGTACAATAATGGACTTTTCTTGGCACTCAAACACCCACACAAACTATTCCAAGATTGTGCCGAATCTACCAAGATTTTGAGGAAATATGAGGGAGAAGAAAATCCGTCATCTCCGCCATTAGACAATTCTTCATACAGATTTCATTAATTGCATTTAAATATTTATGAGTTTCAGTTGAAAAGCCGTCCATTAACGCCATCATCATTGGTCGTGCAATCCTAAGATTGGTTGACTGCAGCCCTCCATTTTACCCTATCTGATGCTAATTGGCTTACTCCCTGGTACTCTTTGCAATGTTCTTTCTTCTTTATTTGTCCCATGTATTTATCCCTTGGTTTTCCTCTTGGGACTTTTCCCTCTATTTTTCCTTCTATGACATTCTTTCCGAATCCATTGTGCCTCAGGGTGTGGCCAATCCATCTGGTTCTTCTTTTCTCTATGGTGTTCCATAAGGTCCGTTCTTCTTCTATTCTTCTGTCTACTTCTTCATTTCTCATTTTTTTCGTCCATTTGATCCTAACCATCCTTTTCCAGCACCAGGTTTTGAAGGCTTCTAGTCTTTTCTGGCATACTTCTTCAATGGTCCATGATTCTGATCCATAGAGTGCTTACGCTCCATACGAATGTTTTCACGTATTGTTTCCTCGTCTGTAGTTCTATCTTCTTTAAACGCAGCAGTTGTCTTTTCATTGTGAATGCTCTCTTAGCTTGAGGATTTCTTCGCTTGATGTCTGTGGTATTGACGCCAAGCTTTGTGAATCACGGCCTTTTGGCTTGAGAAGTGAAATACTAATCCTGAGAAATGTGACGACGGTGGACCCAATTTAAACTGATAGGTACCCATCAACGTGAAACTTCCCGAATGGGCACACTGGAATCTTACCGGGGATGAACTTGACACCGAACCAAACGCTCATGGGCATCACTCCGTGGTGTATGACGTGCAGGGTGCTTATGTGCTTATTCTTCTTCCGCAGCACGAACGAGAACTAATGAGAGAGGAGGAAATTGGACCAAGATTAATAAATTCGGTTAAATATTCTTATTAATTAGATGGAGATTCGGAAAGAGAAGAGGGAGAATGGGGGGGGGGGAGAGCGAAAAGAGAAAAGTAAAGAGAAATCAGGGGGGGGGCACGAAGAAAGATTGAGGAGTACACTAGAGTGTAACTTAAAACTAGTGATCTACTCGTTTTATATCGGTTCCCCAGAGCAGAGATTGGAGCGCTTTTAAAGACTTCAACTTTTGGCTGTGGATCTTAGTAAATTATTCCTTATGAAGTCGAACGAGGAATCAACAGAAGGTAGGAGTGAATTTATTTATTATTTTCTTGTTGTACTTACCGTATCACAGAATTCGGTCAACTTGCAAATGTAATACCACCAACAAAGTGTGGCAACCTGCGAACGTAAATGAAAAAATAATGATTTAATTACATCAATTATTGACTAAAGGGACGCGAAATCTCTATGAGAAGCGAACAAAGAGGGTATGTCTTTAGTTCACATTAACCCACACAAGCTTTATGGCCATAACAATTATCGTCATCAATATGTATTATTGTAAAAATTAGTAAGTATTATTACATATTAGAGTATTGTTAAAAGAAGTAAAACCCTAACATTCGAAGTATATTTCGGATGGAGCCAGAGAATAAGTATTGCCACACTTCATAGCTCCACACAACACGACAGAAATACCCTAGATACAATGCATTGCAGTAAAACATTCTTCATCTCGACATACTTCCTGCCTCCATTTCAACATGCCCATTATTATCCTGCCTCTGCCTCATTTACCCAACCTTCTTCCCTGTATCACTGTTGTTAACTTCGTTTCCCTGTCATTGATTCTGATCTAATGTCTTTTACATTGTTTCTGTAATACGCCCCGAAATTATTGCAATACCTTGACTGGAGGCTAGCTAAAGCTTGATCAGTTCCCAAACTACGTTCATTCCTTCCTCCTCCAACTTCTTTCTTACCATTTCCTCTACTCATATTTAGAATATCACGTGTGATAGGAGAGGGCCAGTCAATTCCCATTCCGATTTTTCATCAACTAACTCTACTTGTGCGGTCTAAGATACGTGCAGTGGTAATTCATCGTTTATACGTCCGACCAACTCATTGTAATAGGTTGATTTTGTTGTACTAAATGTACTCTGTCGAACGCCTTCTCAAAATCCACGAATCAAGTAAATATATTCTTCCTGTACTTTATATTTCTCTCTATCAGTCTACTACTATGGCATTACGCTTACCCCAATCATTTCTAAACCCAAAGTGATTTTCACTTAAGTAAACATTTGCCCTCCTCTCTATCCATTTGTTTATTCATCATCATCTGCAGCTCTACAGCCCGGTGTGGGCCTTGGCTTCCTCTATGATATGCCTCCATTCAGTTCTTGTTCTTGCTTTTTCCTTCCATCTTGTAACTCCCATTGCCTTCAAGTCATCCTCCGCATCCTGTAGCCATCTCTTCCTTGGTCTACCTTTTCTTCTGACACCTTCCATCTTGCTATTAAGTATCAGTTTGGGCATTCTGTCATTTTCCATCCCTTCTACATGCCCCAACCACGCCAGCCGCAGTGACTTGGCAAATCTAACTATGTCCTTCCCTTCTAGTAATTCATTTATATCCATGTTCATTCTAATTCTCCATCTCTCTCCTTCTCTAATTGGGCCATAGATTCTCCTTAACATTTTTCTTTCGAATTTTCTAAGTGTTTCCTCATCCTGACTTGTTAATGTCCATGTTTCAGCTCCATAAGTTACCACGGGTCTAATAAGCGTTTTATAGATCTTTATTTTTGTGTTCCTTGATAGTAACATTGATTTGAGGATTGTTACATGTGCAAAGTATGCCCTGTTACCTTCCATTACCCTTTGGTTGATCTCCGTGGATATCTTTCATTCATTCTCCATTTGTTTATTATCATAAGTTATACCTTCTCTGCGTGCTAAATCATAGTTCTCACATACGGCTGTTTTTCCCTTTTAAAGGTGGAAAGAAATTCTTATCTAAAAACTATTCAGAAATATTTCTTTCTCACATATGCAACGACTGTACCCATAAAAACTTTTCCGTTAATATTTTATTAATCCGCTGATTATTCCTGCAGGAGCGTTATCGTTGCCCACAGACTCGTTCGTTTCCATCTCCCCTACTACCCCTTATATCTCGCTATCAAGCACTCCTAGAACTAAGCTATCCTCCATCGACTTCATATTCACTTTCAATGCCCAAACACAATCGACCCGGTATCGTTACCATTTAGTCCCCCTGTAATTTTGAAAAATCTTTCCTGAACTCTTCTCCCTACAATAATGCTTATCCTGTCGTGTTTCTGATATTGTGAACGGATTTTTCTTTCTTGCTTCAGGGTCGCTGTTTCACTTTTTGCTACACCCTTGTCATCCTGTCTCTTAGCTCTCTATATCCTCACTATCCCATTTCTATCATCTTCCTTTCGCTCTATTATTTTCTCACCTTAGTTTATTACTTATCTTTTTGTACTTTTTGTCATGATTCCCTATTCAATTTCATCTGCCCAACTGACTCTCATGTAATTCTCGCCTGTCTAATAATTTTCGTAATTTCTGCTCCCATTATTTCTATTGCTGCAACTGTTATCCCTGTGATTTAATACTCTCCCCACCTTTGCCCTATTTCACCCATACCTTGCTTCTCATTTAGATTTTATAAACGGTTTCCTGGGTATTCCGTCTTTTATTGCAAAATTTACAAGTTAAAGCTTCGAAATTCCAAATGTGCATATTAGTAGTAAATATTTCAATTAACAATTTAAATAATAATATGATTTTCCGACAAAGTAGATGCCGCTGAACTTAAACAATCTGAATGGTTAATCATTTTCCGATATTAACGAAAAACAAATTTCCATCTAGGCAAATCATTCGAATAAATATATTTAGTTGGAGAACTACGAATATATTATATAGTATATACTCCAGCGAGTATACGAGTATAGTATAGTACTCGTATATATTTCAGCATTTGAATTTTGATTGTTACTAGGAGCTACTTACTAAAATTTCGTCGAAACAGATTAAATAAAAAAACCTTGGTCAACTAATTTTTAAAAATCCACCAAAACCAAATGTATAGCAATACAAATCAATCACCAAGTAATTAACTCTATAGCTTACTCTTATCGCTTCAGGACTGCGACTTTGATCTATAGGCTGGCATCGGATACTATAGGATTTTGATGTCCAACGCCATATACCCTGAAAGAAGAAGACATTTTAGAAAAAGTTCGAAAGAGGGGACTATGCAAACAAAAAAAAACAGTGAAGTTATAAAGAGAGAGACATTTGCTTTCATTGGTCCCAAATAGTCCCGGGTGCGTCGAAGCGCGGAAGGCCAATGGAAAAACTTCAGTCCGGAGAAAAAACACGTACCTCGTAGAAGAGCCAACCGTTGAAGCAGACTTGGAAAATGTTGTATAAAAAGAGGAACTTTCGCAGGTCATACGCCTTCCTGGTCTCCATAAACTTTGGGCCGGCGTATTTCACGATGTAGACATAGGAGAGACAAAGGAAGAGGGTAGGGAAAGGGCTGCCCATCAGAGGCCATTCTTTCACTCTTTCGTCTGAAAATAAGAAGACATAAAATATTTTTAAGGACGCAATATACCAAATTCCAAACGAAATAAGACCTGTTGCATATACATAGTGGTAGAGGGTACCATTTATGGCTCCTAGAAAATATTTATTGTTACGCAAACGTCACATACTCTGAGGTCAACTTATTGGTATTGACGGTGAAATGTGCATTTGAAGAAGGTCGAAATAATTCGTATTAGATAACTACGGAGTTACGAGGCACAAAAAAAACGGCTCAAGAATTCGGCATATTTGAGATGAATTACTACATGCAAGTCAAACTACATGGTCAAGTTTTTTCTTCCGAACTGGTCTCCAACCTCAATAATCCATAAGGAAATATTTCGATCGGTTTCAGGCATGCGACCAACACCCTCCTCCTCTGCTTCTATGATGGATCTTTTCCCTCAATGGGCCACAGTGTGTAATGGCGTCCATTGCTGTCAAATTTCTCAGCAAAGACTGATTAACCCCTTGAGTTTACGGGCATGAGTTGCGAATTTTGACTACAATGAATGCCTCCTCGCTCGAACCCTCGCCGTGATGGAAGTGGCAAGAAAGAGACGCTCAGGACTCATTTTTTTGCGCACATTATCCATTTTGCATCGTCACTTCTTAAAGCGTATCCGCAAGGTCGACGAAATCATTCGGACAGTCTGCGGTGTCTGTAATGGTAAGTTTCGCGTCTTCATCTTCATCCGTATTCATAACTCTCCATATCGTGATTTAATACAATATTCAGCTTTAATAGAAGAATTAATGGCATGAGATTTTGTTCGCCAATACAAGCTTAGAAAAAATCGTACAAAATATTATTTAGTTGAGGCATGGATTTGACCTTTATGAGATTGAAGCCCGGTTTTATAATGTCTTTGTAAACTTAAGGTTAACTATAACTTTAACTCTGGTCAATTTCACTATCGCTAGATAAACCAAAATCACCGAAATAGTATTCGCTAGCTTAGAGATCTCCATGCTAAGCTTAGTATCTGTCCACATTCACTAAAGGGAGGTCTGAGTTGTTTATAAAATGTGACCTGTCGGTGACCTCCAGTTTATATAAATGCCCACGTTACCTAGCAATTGGATTAAACGAAACATTTTAAAACTGAACCTGAAAAAGCCTAAAGCATTACTGCTACAGAAATTCAATAGTATGAACAACCAATATGGTATAAATAATTCAAATAAACATTCTGTAATCTAAATAAATTCTTAGGACTTATCAACAATCTTTTTCTGAAAAAAATTAATAGTAATTGGTACAAATGTAAAATTTACACCGATAGTTTTCTAATGAGCAAGGACGTTACATGAAATATAGCCAATCAAGAGGGTTTAAAAAGGTTGCTTCTTCTGAATGACAAATTCCGAATGTGTGAGCAACTCAAAATGCCATACAGGTAGCATTTTATCAATCGGATTATTATTTTATACTGCAGAAATATTGTCAATTCAAATTTTATCCTCTAAACAAGGGTATAAAATGATGTTATAATACACTGTAGGATATAAAAAATAAACTATTAAACCCATTTCCCCGTAGATAAGAACATTGTTTGTGCCCTTGTAAATATTAACACCTTCAATTTAGTTCATATATAAGATCCAATTGGACCGAAAATTTGTGGGGTGCAACTAACGGTACAGGAAATCACATTAATTAGGATGCACATCCACAACAATTCTTCCTTAAATCGTAGTTCTAATCGTGACAGTCTTATTTTCCTACACATACCATTGGAGCAGAGATCTTTTACGAACGGGGAAGGGGGAATTATGGCCCGTTGAGTCCTTCCCTTCTTCCCGGAGAAGGCGCCAGTAAATGGTTATCCCGGTGACGGACGCTTTCACGGCCCCTTCAAATAACACACTTTCGTGCTTCATCTGACCCAACTGCTGAAATACATGCAGTCAAGCTGCTCTTGAGCCAAAAAATTTCCCCAGATATTTAAGATAATTGGATTTAACACATCTTTTTCTCTATTTCCATGATTTTATTTACGGGGTTTTTTCGGGTATTATTTTCTAGTATTTTAATCACGAGTTTTAAGGGGAAAGGGGTTCTTAATTCAGTCGATCCGGTGGTCAATTACCCTGAACCATTCTCTGATAATTACTCTCTGTCGGCGTGTTTTTACCGCTAAGGGCGTCAGCGGAGCTAATCTCATTTTCTCTCACTGGATCAAACCGTGACGCTCTCCTAATGGCAAGGGGAGTCCTCCTACGCCACCAATATTCGCGCTATCGACTCGGTCCCCGGCGAGATGGAACGAAGGGTCCAGCTCCCTCATCCCCATCGGCGATCTTCCACTTCCGAAAACGATCCATAGCCTAGTCGCTGAGTGACTTGAACGCCCGAGAGGGTCCATTGAGCCGATTTCGGCATTCGTGCAATGTCCTTCCCCGTCACCCTCTCGCTTCCAGCGCGGTTCCCACTCTCCCTCTCCCGGTGGCGTCGACATACTGGGACACAACAGAGGACGCACCCCCTCCCCCGCGGTCTCTTCGCTTTTCCCGGCGGGAGGAAGGCATTCAAGAGCGGTGGATGGGGAGGGGGGAGGACGGGAGGGGATCGAGCATTCCGCACCGAATGGAGGCGAGATGGGCGGAGGAGGACGCATGGAAGGGGAAGGGAGAAAGGAAAAGAAGGCGGAGAAAGGTTCCGTGGAGGAAAGGAATGGGGAGGAGTGGTGAGGGAGACGAGGAGTTGAGTGGAGAATAAATAAAAAAAACAAATAAGTGGAGAGAGCGTGATTGATTTATGGATTCGATCGCCTATTTCATTTTGTGCCTCTCATTTCTCATTCTTTCCCCCCTCGTGGTTTTAGGGATTCTAAGCCCTCCCCGTAGCAGGAGTCGATGACGTTTTTCGTTTCCTCTTGCTGGGGAATGACAAAAGTAAGGGATGGTAAAGAGATGAAGTAATCGGGGTCATATTAAAGTGAAGAACGAGTAAATGTAGATGAGGGAACGAACTTAGGCCCTGCATCGTGGGGTAGACTACGATTACTCTAATATGTGCACTTCAGTGTCTTTATGAAGTTTAAAAATACACTATTGGAATGGAAGTCATTTCATGGGAGTCTGATGTAGGTTTCATTGCGAATCATTGATGTGTGTTTTGGGAAATGAATTTGTGAACTGAGTTAGTTTAGTGTGAAACTCTTTGAATGTCATTCCGCAATTTATATGCTAAAGTGATTCATTCCATTTTTTGAATTATTATATTAGAATTCAGAATTATGAGTAAATATTACTTCATGGTACCATTCTTGGTGTTTCCTAAGACAATTGGAGAAAAACTACGTTTCCTTTCCTTTAAATCTACCCTTAAAACTTTAGATCTAATCTCGCTACATTATGAGAATGAAGTTACGTATTTAGCTAAGAACTTATATTGTATTACTATCAGGAAAACATTCGTTAGAAATGAATTGACAAATCACAAATCAAAAACAAATTATATTTTGTTGCATAGAAGATTTAGTCTCATTATTTAAAAAGTCCATTTCTACGCAGACTCGTATGCTCAGTTTTTAAATTTATTATAATGTTTGCTGATGACTTGTCTATAAATAGAATTGTCGTTATATAAACAATGCTAAACATCCGCTTGGAAATGAAATACTATGTTTTGTCATTGAAGATTTAGTCTCGTCATTAAATAACCTCATTTTCACGCTGTCACACATGATCAACTTTTAATTAGACTTTTTTAATCACCTCCTATGCATGGTAACTACGCTAATAGTAATTGGAATCAAATGCGTATACATTTTTTGGTGAATGAAATTCGGCCGGAAGGTTAAATGAAAAATTAATTTGCTCCATCGAATAACTACTTTTTGGTAGACGTATTTCGGTTACATTTTCTCAAACCATTTGAGAAAGTTCTGAAAAAACAACCGTAGATGTTCGAGAACGCGTACTAATTAACCATTTTCAAGATGATTGAGCTGACTAACTCGTATTTCATTAAAGATGCAATTAAAAAGAATGCAAAATAATATGGTGCGAGGAGTGAACCAAAATTTACCCAAATCAGCGTAATAACTTATTGCTCAAAACTATGAGTAATATTTGCAAAGACTATCTTCCTTTCTAAAAAAAAGGACTTCAAATTGAATAAATGAAATTCTTTGGAGGAGTATATTGAATTTTTTGTGATACCGTAGACTTTGATTATTGACTCCTTCCTCAATATCATTTTTCTCCCGATTGAAAGAGTTTGCTTTAGGTTTCCATCCCTTACTACACACTAACCGCACCTCTTTGATGAAATTGGAGAGGCTTCTCCCTCAACTCTGCTCTGACAAAAGCACCGGAGATGAATTTGAGCTGAATGAAATGGCACCCAGCATTATTTTTCAAAGTTCACTTCTGTTGTACTCCCACGCACTAAATTAAACTCTATTCAGTCGCACATCAACTAGAATGTGTGCTTTTCTGGGAAATTTAAATTTAAACCTCATAATGTGGGAGTTAAGATACACAAATTCAGTGTATTTGAACAGATAATGGAATATACTCACCATGATAATTGGATTGGGTTTTGTTTGGAGTTACAAAATATTTATTTATTTGTAAGTTGTGTCCATCCAAAAACCTACCTTAACCGGTAGATTACCTAATAATAATAATATATAATTTAACTCAATTAAACTCTTGAGTCATATCTTATCTTCCGAAGAAGACAGAGTTCGAGTCCGTCGAAATTATCAAGATATTATTGTGAGTGTTCTTTTTATGTGTTCTCGTGCTGTGTGTTACTGTCTAAGTTTTTTATTCAACACTTCCGTGTTACTTCGAAGAAATCATCTATATATATATATATATATATATATATATATATATATATATAAACCATAAACACAGTAATCAACCCGAAGTTCGGTTTAGTAGCTGATGGTAGAGCTCACCCATGTACCAAGCCCGACGGCGTGTGAATATTCACACATCAGGGTAGGGGGGCCAGTTCCTTTCCCTGTGCCGGTTATGGTTTCCCAGGAAGATCTGGTACCCGAAAAATCAACTAGCTTGGGTGGAGCTGCAGGTGCCCAAAGTGCCTTGTAATCGAACCCGGGACCCTCCGGTCAGTAGTCCAACGCTCTACCCACTAGACCACCGCGATATATATATATTAATATATATATATATATATATATTCACACACATAAAAGACCAACACAGGAAAGGTGAGGAAGGCGGATTTGAACAGATTACAAATGTAAAAATATTTCCTTATCCGGGATTCGAACCACGGACCTTCCACTTGACGGGCGGATGCTCTACCAACTTTTTTTTAATGATTTCCTTTTTTTACATGCTTGTTAACAGTAACATATTCCTTTTACATACAATACTGGTTAAATTGCATTCAAGACCATTTTCCTTATACAGGCTAGTCTTTCAAGTCTTCTTTTGTTACCATTTGTTCTATATTTTTCCAATATAGCTGTAATCGCGCCGGTAGATTTTTGCTCTCCTTTTTCACGTTTTCCCACCAACTTTCCATATCTATTTTCACCCACTTGTGCACCGTCAGCAGGTGCTGTCCTATCAGCCAGCACATTGTTTCCGTTTTTGCGCAAGGAAATAGCTTAAAATCCAACATCATCATGTTCCTATTTCCCATCTCCTTTTCTCCAAAGGTGTTTAATTCTCTGAATGATCTTTTTATTAGACCCCACCTTCTCCTCGAGATGGAGCATTCGAACACCCTGTGGTCTTGTGTGTCGGCTTAGTCGCAGTATTCGCATTCGTTGCTGCTCGATATTTTCAGGTTTTGAGCTAATAAGGAAACCAAATTTACACTGAGATCTGCGATCTTATAAAGCGCCAAAGTGCTCCGATAGTTGTTGCCCGAGAGATGGCGTTAGGGAGCTGTTTCACCCACCAAAGGAGAAATAGATGGCACACAAGAAGGGGAAAGGATAGTAGAAAAGCATTCATACGATATTATAAAGGACAGGAACGGTGCGTTTCATGGCACGCATAGCCAGAAGAAGAGACGAGCCACATTGGCCAAACACATATTCAAACACGAAAATCCCGCCATACGGCGAACAAATATTATTTT
This sequence comes from Hetaerina titia, assembly GCA_037158775.1. Taxonomy (NCBI): domain Eukaryota; kingdom Metazoa; phylum Arthropoda; class Insecta; order Odonata; family Calopterygidae; genus Hetaerina; species Hetaerina titia. The sequence continues at coordinate 76,072,179 of CM073770.1, forward strand.
CACACATAGAAATAGATATATAAAGAAAGGGGATAGGAAAACACTTAAAAGACCAACACAGGAAAGGTGGGACAACCTTATTTGACAAAGGTCCCTTTGTCAAATAAGGTTGTCCTGGATTCTCAGCGGGGTGCAAATTGAAGAATTTGGAGTGCTGCCATTAAAATGGAGAAGATAACGTTAGATTGAACCGTTTTTTTTGGTGTTTTTAACCTGGCTTATGATATTAAACTTGTTTGAACGCATTGAGCTGGTGCAATAATGGAAAGTTCCGGCAAATTTCAAAATGAAAAAATAACAACAAATTATTGCGTGCAACAATTAGACTAAATTGTTTGACTCAACCCGAAAGAGATCCACCCTACACTATCTCAGCTTCTCACAATGAATTGTGCCCCCGACATACGGGAGAGCAGATTTGAGTTTGCCTAACAAAGCGATCCAAGACCCAAAAACGGCGCGCTTTCACAGCCGAGGGTGAATTGATCGACCTTGAATTGCTACACCGAAACTCATATCCCCAACCGAATCACTGCTTAGATAGCTAATAAAAGTTGTATTTTATTACCTGGCGGAGCATTTTTACTCTCGCTTTCACTCGGAGGAAGGGAAACATTTGAGCGGCTTCATCGACTTCTCTTCCAGAGAGAGAGAGAGCAAGCTCTCCGAGATCGCAAAATCCCTCTGGAGTTAATATTGAATGGAATCAGTTTCACCTGCTCTGATTCCCTCCTCGGCGTCACCAACAGACCCTGCTTGAGCCCAGGGCACCCGGCGAACGTAGATTCCGCGTCGATAAATTTAGACGCCCGTTGCTCGCCGACTTCATTTGTCCATTTCCGAGGAACATACGATTCATAATAACATATTATGAATATTAAGGAACCGCGGATCGCACTGGGTGAACGAAAAGTTCTTACATACAGGGTTCGTCCGGAAAATAAGTATAATAAGCTCATTGTCTTTTTTGACAAAAGGGGAGTCGTCCACTACGAATTTGTGCCTGAACGACAAACTGTAAATGCTGCATTTTACGTCCAAGTGCTCGACAGGCTTCGAAAACAAGTCGCCCGCGTCCGGCCAGCGATCAAAAACATCTGGCGGCTGCGTCACGACAATGCGCCGTCTCACACCGCGCTTGTCGTGTCGGACTTCTTGGCCAAGCACGGCGTGGCAACGCTGCCGCACCCGCCCTACAGCCCGGACTTGGCACCACCGGACTTCTTTCTGTTCTCGAAGATAAAGAGGAGTTTGAAAGGAACGCGATACGTGACTTTGGACGCCGTCAAAGAGGCCGTGACGACGTGTCTTCGAGAGGTTCCCGATGATGCCTTCGCGGGAGCGTTCCAGGAATGGGTACGCCGCTGGAACAAGTGTATCGACTCACAAGGGTCCTATTTTGAGGAATATTAGCTTAAGATATGTAAAAGTGTAATACATTTTTTTCCTGAGCTCAGTACACTTATTTTCCGGACGAACCCTGTATCCATATTTCTGCCGTACCTGGTATTCCCTGTTTCACGGCGCACGGGTCATGCCACGATTGTTGCTGCTAATGAAACAAGCGCACACAATTGCAGTATCTCCTACAACCATAGTGATCTCCATGGAACGCATTAATATCTCGAAATATCAAAACAATTACGTATATACGCGATAGATGGCTAAACCTTAAGGATAGAAGACAGCGCTCACTCGTTCGGCTTTGCATTGACTGTGGTTGAATGTCGGATTTCCGTAACAGCATCCAATGACTTAATCACAACTCGTGAAAAAAGCATACTGATTTATTTTCTATCGCAGGTGTAAAGTCTCCATTCAAACCTCGATAAAAACTCATATTTTCCGTGGCGATTTCCAGGACATACGCACGCTGTTATCTTATCACGGTGGATTCCTTGCTTCAAGAATTGCATCTCACGGATGAAATAAGAGTTTCAATATAAAACCCGCGGTATGCCCGGACCAGGAATAGTACCGCCATCACTACCCGGCGGTAGTGATTCCGCTATTAGGTAGCGCAGTCAGAAGAGAACTCTCGCGTAGTTACGAATCTGTGACATGGCATTTTGTTTTTTATTACTATGTGAGCTTTTTTTTAACTTCGCAGTCGTCTCTCGAATTCTAGGTACTTGCTATCTCTTCCTTCCCAAACTTTTTCAATTGACTTTCTTCCCAACCTTTAACTTCTCATTTGGTCATTGCTTCCTAATGCCAGCGTTTCCACTTCTTTCCACTCCGCGGTAACTTGTTTCCAATACGTGTAGCATCCACTTCCACGCCCTCTTTTGGGCTCTCTAGTATCCTCCATTTTTCTCATACGTCATTGCTATGAATGTTTTTTTTCCTGTTAAAATTTATCTATTACATTCTGATCCATTTTATTATTTTCTAGTAAGTTTTCTGAATTTTATATGATCCAGAATAGATATTCAATAGTTTTGTCGTAAATAACACATTCTTACCGTTTGTATTCTCTTTATATTTTCCTTTGAGCCATGCGACTTGGCTTAGGCTTTCACTGAATTTACTTCTCAGAGCTTTAGCCATTGTTGTAATATTGATAATGTTCTCAAAAGGTCGAAAATGGAGAAAACTGCCACGCAGTAAATTTCATCCACGCGTCCAATGGAAAATGCCAGGCTTAAATGTCAGTGAGTGGAAGCCCGGTCAAAGAATCGCGATATTTGTTTTCCGTCGGAATATCCTAAATTCTACTGTCTCAAACACTGCGTTGGATTCTGAAGCATTTAATTGGGATGTACGATTGTCCCTTTTTTGCTTGGGACGTATTATTATTGCGTTCTTACAAAGAACGACGATAGAACGAACCAACAAATGAATAATCTAGCTTCCCAGCTTACCATACATTCTCCCCGCTATCAGTCTTCAAAATCACATTTACTCTCAATGTTTTGCTCACGTTCACTTCTTCCTTCCAAATTCTCCCGATAACAGCCACTACAACATTATATCACTTGCTCAATTATTACTCAACGTTTATTTTATTGTTTTTTTTTAATAAAGGCTGAACACGTATTCCTGAATGAGTAGCAATATATAAAGCGGGGTGAGAATCGAAGCACAGTCATCGATGGAGTTGATTCGCGAGACGTGAATGCAAATTGATAAAATGCCAGAATCACGCACGTGCAGTCCCCAGCACCCAGAAATAATGAATTCGGCGAGTTCAGCTTGAAGTTAAAAGATATCGACGCGGCGTCGGACACTCGGCTCAGACCGCCGGATTCATGGGATGAGCGAACCCTGCCAGTGATGCTGGGAAGGGAACTGAGGCAGGTGAAACTGATTGCATTCAACATTAATTCTGAGGATATCTGCGATCTCGGCTTTGAGTGACAGAAACGGGAATCAAGTACTCCTACGGGGAATAAAACATAAATTTATCGGGTGTCTACAAAGCAATTCATTTGGTTATTTTACTTTTGTCTATTACTATTCAAGGATAATCGACCTTTAGCAGTGAACATACGGTATTTCTGTAGTTAGTTGAAATCACTTCGTAAAGCAAAATCTCCTCTTAATTTTATACTATGTATCATAGTTGCATATATTGAAAATCCTAACCATTTTAAATAGATAAACAAATAACCAAAGGCCTACACTGCTTTCCATAATTTAAATTCACATTTACCATGGAATTCACCTATCATTTTTATCAACGGCAACAATATTTTAATTTCTGTTGACGGTATGCATAATACGAAAGAGAGCAGATGATTGCGAGATAGCCGCGAGCAGCAATTTTCCCCATAAGCACAGATTTCCGTCTTAGAACTCGACCTTGCAGCGTTTTTTTTTCTTTTTTAGCTTCAAGGGCTCAGACGTATTTTATTTCTAAACATATAAGATATAGGTTAATTTTTTACGCGATAATTGTGATACAACTATAATCGTAAACCAAAGTAGGTCAAATTTCTGGTTTAAAATGACCATCAATAACAGGTTAGTAATTTCCAGCGGCGTCCAAAGGGCTTACCTAATGTATTTTGTATATTTAATCGGATAATTTCCATTAAAGACAAAACAACGTCCATGATAGATGTGGGATTAAAATCAGTGACATTTTGGTTAGACAATCCTCGCAATCTAGGAAGAAAATTTCCGAAGCCAATATAAAAAATTGAAAGAAGATTGAACTCTAATCCAATCCAAGGAGTAGTTCCTTCTTTTAAAATTTTTATACTGAAATTGAAAATGGTGTTTATTGAAATATCAATCAGCCTATAGCTCAGGCACCTTCAGTGAGTGCATTACCTATGGAGCTAACCGATTGAAACTTTACCTTTCATGCTTCGAAATAAAATATAAAACAGCAAAAACTCTAAAAAAAAGAGAGGTTTCAGGCGTGATATGGTGGAATATCATGATTAATTAAAAGATAGCAATTTTCCACAAAATAATATTCAATGCGACCGGTTTCAATGTAACTACATGATGATGATGTAGTTACGCTGAAACCGGTCGCATTAAATATTATTTTGTGGAAAAATGCTATTTTTTAATTAAACAAAAACTCTTGACGCCAGAAGAGAAAAAATATTTGCAGAGTTGAGTTTTTAAGGACGACATCGGTGCTTCTGCTGACGACTCTCTTTTTTATCATCACATCGTCTCTCTTCTGTAAGCCGAGGAAACAAACATTAAAACTATCACAAAGTCGAGCTGAACTCAAGTTTTAGCAGCTAAAGTTTGAAAGGATCAAAGGAAAAATATTGATTAGTGCACGTGCTCCAGTCATAGGTCATTGGAAATTTTTCCACGCGCGCAAATCAAATCATACGGCCAGTCACACTCAACCATATTCATGAGCATTTCAATTATCCGTCTCGTTCCATCATTTCTACAGCTTCATATCGCTGGATTACCACTACGATCGTGTAAAGAGGCGTCCCACACTTCTCCAACGCACCTTTTGTGTATACTATAAATATTAATTTCTCTTCCGTATTCATTTCGTAGTATATTTAGCCAAAACGGGAAAGGGAGAGAGAAATTCGAACGTCTCTTTGAGGCTGCCAAAAAGGGAGGGAGTTCACAAAAGTTGTAGGACTAATGCAGACACCTCAGTTTTGAATCTCATAGATAATAAAAGGGAATATATATACATATATGTATGTATGTATAAATATATATATATATATATATATATATATATATATACATAAAAATTCAGAAATTTTCAGAAAAAATCTCTTGCATGTTTGTTAGGTGGGAAACTTTTCAGACCACTCACGTATTAATCTGGGACTGACATAAGCCATAATTCCATTTAGAATAAAATAATATTCATTTTAAACAACCAATCAGTTCTGGAGAAGATATAATAATCCTGGTTTGGGGCAGGAGAAATAATAATAGTGGACCGCGAATTTTTCCCTCACATTTTGCCCTCCTCTCCTGAATACTATGCTTCTCCATCTTTCCCCAAAAAGCGACATTACTTCACTCCCTTCCTCTCACACCCAACTCATCTCATCAGTCACACACACTGCGCCGATGAAGGAGGCAGGGAGCACCAGCGGATGCTTCATGCAACAACGAAAATGCGTTTTTCTATTTCTGGCGTTACTATGTTTCAACATACGAACCTCTAATATTCCCCGTTCATGTTCGCTCATGAGCCTTTCAATAGCTACGTTCGAATTCCAGGATAACGACTCGTCCTCACCGCCTGGGAGTTGCCCAGGCGGTGAGGACGAGTCGGTTACGGCTCCTTGCCCGCCCGCGGACGTGAAATCGATTGATGGCGCATCGCTCTCTTGAACGAGCTCCATGCCTGTGCGCACGTATCCTTAAAGTTATGTAACACGCGGCAATACAAATGCCCTTGAGTTGAACCTGCTGCAGTTAGACGGCAGCTGTCTCGCGAGAGGGATAACACACCAAGTTCGTTTTTCGGCACGTGAATTGAGCCATACTCCAATTTTCCCCATGGAGAACTGTGCAGGAAATCGAAATTGAGAGAAATATTTGCTTCAGATTACATAGAGGAGACAAAACCAAACCAGGTCTACACTTTCCCATTTTACCATTACATCCCCACGCCTATCAACCTTTTATCCAACCACAGCAACCAATCCGAACGTTGATTCGGCAAGTGAGGTTCACATCGTGCTAAACCCTAAAGGTGTGGGAAGTTATCAGGACAGGGAGGTCGATTCCTTTCCGTCCGCTGCCAATGGTTCCTCAGAAATATTTGGCGCATTAAAAATTAACACAGCGTGGGTGAAGTCGAGGCTGTCCAGAATCTTTCGAATATAAGCCTTTTCCCTCCGGACGGATTCTGAACGTTAAAGTAAGCTACCACGCCAGCCAACTCCACACAGAGCAAATCAACGTATCTTTTGAATGAAACTCAGACCTCAGAGAGTCCGAATTGTTCAACAACTTTGAGTGAAATTAAAAAGACACATGCTCTCTATGTTTATGCACTTAATTTTTTATCTATACTTGGATGAAATTTATTTTTACTATCCTTTTACTAATTTTTAGAATAATAGAGTTTTAAATTACTACAATCCACTACTCTCTACTTACTTAATAAATACTCAGCATCAAAGTTGATCAGCGCATAAAAAACGTCTGCGTCTAAATTACAAGAGAGTTTGAAATTTTTACTCTTTGAGACGACCTCAGGAATAACTTTGACGTTTCTTTTATTTTTTCCAAGCTTTAATTTGCATTATAATCTGGTGATTGATATTTTTCCAGGAACATATCGACAAATGATTAACTGGGAGAATGATGTTTAATTTCTATGTAATATAAGGCGGCAAAATGCCTTGTCTGAAACTTGTATAATCGCCAGTTTGGGGCTCATAAAGCCGAAACTTAAATTTGGTTTGATATGATTAGGAATAAAACATCTGTACCTCTTGCTTATGATTCGATTATATTTTCGGAGGATTTTCCCAAAGAGCGTCATATCAAATGAAATACGAATCAAATGCAAATTTACCAATTGATATGCGTTTTTTTCAGTTCCATTTTTTAGCCACTAAATATTTTGTCTAGGTATAAAGCAGAAATTCGCATATATCGTACAAAAATACGTTTATTTCTAATATTCCACGGTCAACAGAAACAAATTTTCCAGTGTATTTCTTTTATCACTCAATTCTTATAATACGACTGTTATTAGGATTCACTCCAACTTGAACTGATTAATGCAGTGCAATTCTGGATGGAGAGCAAATGCTTGCCTCTTTCATACTGGTGCATTTAGTTTTGAAGAAAAAATTAAATTGAATTTCTTTGCCTCTTTAAATTAATCTCCACCGAAATGATAGGACACTTTCTTCACAAGTCAATAAAAATTATTTGGTTGAATGTTTTTTTTTTTCAAATAAGCACATGGAAATCCATTACGACGATTCACAGGGCAAAAATAATTTTTTTATGAAAGCGTACGAAGTAGTTAAACCTTCAAGAACGATCCGTCAAAATAAAATTAATATTTTTATTTATTTTAAATCTGGATTGTGCACCGTCATAACAAGTCTGCATCGCATTAAGCCAAAAATTCATTAGTCGAAGAATGTTCTTTATACGATATCATTCACTGCCACTACCCTGTCGAGGGAGACGGTTTCATTATTCATTCTGATAAGCATCAAGTTAACAAAAAGGTTGATAATCGAGTGGCGATAGTCAACTTAAAAATGAGTATTTACTCTTAATGCACAGGTTATTCAAATGGAACGGTTACTCACAATGATTCTATTTCAGTTTGGATAAAGCTACTTGGAACTAATCCAAAGTTTAACAAGCAGCGAGGTGACTTGAGGGATGGAGGGTTCGGCTTCCGACTCAAAGGGTCCCTGGTTCAAATCTTGATGACACCTCTCGACACCCCCAGTGCTATCCAAATTGTGGAATATTCTGTGAGACCGTGGGTGTCAATCAACAATCATAAGCTTAAAACATAACCTCTTTTAACCTTTTTACCGGCTTGTACGTTTATAATAATACGAGGGTAAGTCAATAAATTAATCGCAAAACTTTGCTGTGGCAATAATAATCAAAAGAACTTCTTGAAATTTATTTCGATTTTCTACATATTTACCCTGTACATTTATACTTGAATCTCATTTCTTTACTAGCCTTTGGTAGCCGGCAGCAAAGAAGTCTTTTGTTTGCTGTCGCTTCCTACACGTAACCTCTACGGCCTACGGCATCATCATTTACGAAACGTCGGACACCCAAATAATATTTTAGGGGTCCAAACGGATGAACATCATTTGTTGCTAAGTCGGGACTATACGGCGGATGTTTCATGCGTCCCTAATGAAATGTTTGTAACAGTTCCTAAGTTTACCTTGCTGACGTTTGCGACTTATTTATTGACTTACCCATTGTGCGACTTATTTGTTGATACCCATAATAAGTATCATTAGTATACATTATTTTTCGTCAATTGATGTAATTTTTCCGTACCATAGTTATTCGAAATAAGTTACATCAACTTACAATCGCAATTTTGTAAATTACCGATATCCATTTGGGAATAAAACATACTTCACCCTCACTAAACCTCTTTTACTGGACTTGTTCGCATAAATCAATTAATATTATTTTTTTAATTCCAGAACATCCTGCTTTTTAAAAAGTAGTTTTACGGTGAATAATTAACCAGCAACAATTCCACTCGCAAAAATCCCTCATTCATTCAATGGTACCCTTAGGATGAACTGATCGATACAGCATCAGACAAACCCTTCGTGGAAAGCCTGAGCTTTCTCATCTTGAAGCATCCACGGGTAACTGACGGCCTAAGTCGCCTCACTTTAAATTATGGCTGACCGGAGGGTGGCGGGAGCCCTGGCATTGTCAAAAGCGTTTAATTCCGTTCATCCGTCTTCCACTCTCTTCAAGTGTCAAGTCTGGATCAAACGTTGGACCGCCTAGAGATTCCACATTTTGCATTCACAAGCAATGGGCGATGGAGAGATTTTGCATGACCCTCATCACTGTTGAGGGTCGCAAGAATTGAATACTAATCTTAATTACCTCGTCTACTACCGACGAAAGATGGGCTGATGATACATGAAGACATGCATTTATTTAATCTCAAGTGTAATAAAAATAGCACTTGCTTAGATTATCAGCCCTACGATATCCTTGGGAGGAACAATGAGATTAAAACCTTGAAGTTTAAGGAAAGGTCAAAAAGCAGGATGGGTGAAGTTTTGAACTTGGCGTGACATACGGAAAGGCCTTAGCGGATATTTAGAACATAAAACCACCGTAATCAACCCGAAGGTTGATTTCTTGACTTGGCGTAGAGATTATTTAATGCTAATAACAAAGCTTATCTGATATGAAATTCCCACGTTCAGTGTAGGAGGTCAGCTTTTTCCCTGTGCCGTCTTGCAATTCCCCAGAAGAACTGAAAGCCGAAAAGTCACATAGCTTGGGTAAAGCTGAGGTTGTACGATACTGCTGAGGTTGGCGTCACCCGGTATCGAACCCTGGCCCTCCATTAGAACACCGGCGCATGGACTGCAATTCCCCTCTTCCCCAACATGAAGGAGATGAAATCGATTTTTTTTACGTGGATATTGAACATTCAAAGCATCAACAGATAAAGAATGCGCTTGTAGCTGAGGGTCCTTTGTGTGGCCTTGAATTGTGACGCTCCAAAGAATTACAAATTACTCGTAATGCTTAGTCAGCTAATAACGGTTTGGTATGTTAAGGACATCCTAATATACAAAATTACATGGATTTTGCCCCCGTGACATTGCGTTACTCTTTCATTGAAAAATGACTGGAGTGAATGCACTGAAATTTCTCATAGGTGTAGGTGGGGATCTAACAAAAAGGCATATACAAATTTCAATTAACGCTGCTGTACGCAGGAAAAGGGAAGGTGACTCGACGGTTCCCATCACTCCTAAGACAGTCCCCGGAATGGACGCTTCGAAACAATATTAATAAACTAGTTTGTTAAAATATTTTCATTAACAAAAAAATATTTGAATAAACATCAGAATAAAGTTTTATGAGCAATAAAAGGAAAAGATATATGTTAATCACGGTCGAGGAATAAATTGTTAGTCCACTAGCCCGCATTTCACTGCAAAGTTCAAATTTTATTTCGCGTAAAAATTACGGCGGAGGATTAAATCAGCAGATCTGCCATCACTATTTTGTATTCCCTTCCTGTGACCGAACTCGAATTTTCTCCATTTTTGTTGATTTGTTACCGTATGAGTATCGTTAGTTACTGTTTAACTATGTTTATTATTTTGAAAAATAAAACGATTACAAGTTTTTCATATTTCGATACTGCTGCTAGGATGTGAGCCCCGAAACAGCATGTGCGAAGAGAAGATTGGTATTGAATGGGAGACACCCTCATTAGGATCGAATTCCAATCGGGCAGGGAATGTTACCAAATACCATAATTCCCTTGAATAAAGCGCAAATTCCATTAAGGAAACCTGTTAATTTCTTTTCCGTGAGCTACGTTTTGACACCTAAAGATTAGACTGTGTTCAAGAGCCGTTAGAAGGGGAACTCTTCTCAACCAGTTTCGTCGACGTTTTTCTGCAAATTTTGCTTCAGGTCAGATTTGGCTTTCCTGTCGATTTCAATAATAATGTCAAATTTTATGCTATTTTACGTGATGTAACCTTTATTCAAAGCAAATCATGTACCAAAATGTTATAAAAAATTAACCAATACATAAAAAGCTACCAAATGTTACTCAGAACTCTTTCTAAGTACTTCACAATTTTTCTTCTCGATAACTTCTCCGAACACAAACGGAATTAAAGGTTGAAGCAAACATTCATTTTAAGATGCAGCTTCAAAGGTTTTTTTTTTCATTAATCTTGACACAAGCTCGCGTCCTAACTTTTCATATTAACTCCAACCACCTCCCCGTGGGAACACAAATGTGGTCAAACCGAAACGTACCAACGCGAACGGGAGCGACCGGCAATGTGCTGAGGATATAAAACAATGATTATAAGGTTTAGATTAATAAAAATCTCCTGTGCTAACTTAATTGCGAACTTATTCTGACATAACATTATGATTAAACAAACAACAGCCAAATGGGATACGGTGGACACGAATGGTTGCGGCTGGCAATGAACTGGTACTGTAATTTTCAAATAATCATGCAAACAGAAATGTTTTATATCAGTTTTTGCACCCGTTTAATCTTCCATGCACACATAACTAATCATTTTTAACATTAAATCGCCCTCTCGGAGGAACACAATTGAGAACTGTACCGGATGCGACTGATGTAACCGAGAGCGACCGGGAGCAATGGTTTACCTACTACTCCGTATCCCTGAACCCCTTACGGCGAGGTCAGGGGAGAGCCACAAGCCGTCGCCGCTCCCACGGATCCCCAATCCTCCCCAAACTCTTTTTTCACAGTCAAAATTTCCGCATTGTGTAGTTCGCCTAGTGGGTGCATTGGTTAGTAAAATAGCCGTAGAGATAGATTTGTGGTCGGAGCATTTAGCCTTCCCCATGGGAATTTTCTCACGTGTTTTATGAGAGGCATTCTTCTTTTAAACAAACGTCAGCGAGCTTAATTTGGAAGCCTAGTGACAGAATGGCGTGTGATAAAAAGAATCATAAAATGGGTAAGGATTGGCTCCTGGGAATTTGTTTGCTATGGAGTGCTATGTTTGCTACGCACTGGAGTGCTCAAACAAATGGAGGCCGTGTACTTGAGCAACTTACTAAAAGAAGGTTGCTAAGAAATCAATCGGAAATTGATCTGATCAAAAGTAAACTATTGAGATAGTGGTTCCAAAGAGATTGGCGGCGTTAGAGAATTGGTATCGGAGACTGAGATGGCGACTGGTTTAAATGAATTGCATTAATGACGAGAGAAATAACGAATTGTACGGAAGAAGGGAGGACAGGATGAAACGTCTTATTATGCGAAGGATGAGTTGAAGGAGATCTTACAAGAGGAAGTTCAGGAGACCCGCAATTAATACGAGGTGAAAACAAGAGGGGGGAGATTAAGTACCGCGTAATGAAATTCCAAGAGCTGCAATAATAATATTCGAATGATAAAAGCACTGAATGAAGCGCGGTGTATTTTCTGCTCTTTCCGCTTTCCGCTGCAAACAAAACATTCAAGTGAAGAAAATACGATAACTATAGGAATCCATAAGCAGAGGCGTTTTTGGTCGATTCGACGGAATAGAATTCAGTAAAAGTAGGAAAGACTTACTCACCGCAAAAGACGCCATGATAAACAGTCAAAGGTGCACAGTAACAGTAATGAACAGTGTACTTCACTGGTAGTTTTCTTGAAAGAACGTAATGAGGAATGAAAATGGACAATACACTTGGCGGAATATAATGCCCTTTGGGGGTGCGGATCATTTCAGTAGCCATCCAGCGACTATCTCACTCGTACGAAGCGATAAATGGGAAAACTGTCTAATAAATGCCTGATGAGTAGTGCGTTTATTTCCCATCGTAGGTGTTGCTCGGTTCAAGTAGTCGATTTTCCCGATTTCCCGACCAACTTTTCTCGGGTTTCAGGACTGTGAAAGCGAAAAACATTCCAGAGAACAGCGGGAAGGAATTCCCGCCTGAAAACCATACAGCACACACACAACCTACAATCTTTCTTTGGGAATCTGCTCGCCTTTCCATCTAGCCTATGTCTTACGCAAATCATCTGCCATGACAAACAGAAAAATTACCTTATCGAACTCAACTGCTTTCAATTTGAACGAATTTACCCTCAATTTTATTTCTCTATGATCTCACTGACGTTATTCAGGGACACCTGTAGATATTCCACGCTCTGACTCATCAATATTTCATCACTTACATACATATTTTCCATCTTCTATCATTTCACCCGCCCCACCCACTTAGCCGTTTCTCTCTCCCACACATTTATCCGTGAAAGAATTGGACAGTCACTCGACCCTACGTACTATTTCACAACACGCTATACTTTGAACCGGCCCACTCAAAGTTTCTAAACTTCAATCTTGCTCCTGCCTATTTTCATTGATCGTTTTCTATTGAAATAATGAATATAAATAAGCACGTTCACTCCGTAAACCCTCAAAACCTTTTACGAGTCCCATCCAGTTGCCCTGTTGCACTCCTTCGAATTCATAAATACTAGTTAAATATGAACTGACTTAATGAACAACCCACGCATCATCTGCGTCTACTATTTTTGCAGTCTTCAAAATTTTCACTGCTGTTATCTCAATTTCCTGCGATTATTTTTACCATCGAATAAAGTTGGCTGATTCACACCAAAATTTAATTGTGGTGTGAATCAGCCAAGTGGCTACGCCACAATTTAATAGATTAAAAAAATTACCCCTCAACAGCCTCAAACTCCACATTTATCCAAAAATAATCATAACTTTATTAATTGAATTCACTCATTTGACCCTAGTAGTTCCCATATTACCATTTCCAAAAGAACTTATTTTCTCTATAATCGATCTGATTTTTTCCGCTTGTGTTCTACACATATACTTTTTTCAAGACATTTTTATTTATTCGTGTTTTCTTGCACATTATCCTCGAAGCTTCCCTGCCTTTATCTACAACCTTGTGTACCTTTCTATAGAGATCATCTCATATGCTTCTTGTTTGAACTCTCAGAAACTTTCACCTCATTTCACAAGGCATTTCCTTTCATTCGCCTTTCATTTCATCTTTTTCACATACACTTCAGCGTATTCCACAATAATTCCTCGCTCTCTCACTTCTTCCAAGGATCATCCACACTTTAACGAAGGTTTCGAGGTTCTTTAGAAGGCTGGGATAAACATTTAAGTTAGAGAACATAGAAGAGAACAGATAAAAGAGAGCATCTTTTTTGGAAGTGCTTTTAATGAGGGTGGGGATATTAAAAGAAAAATTGTATTAAGGGTTAAAGAGGGTTAAATAAGGGTTTCCGAAGAGACGGGAGGTGATGACCGGCACCTAATTTAAAGATTTAAAGAAAATAATTGTGCATCTAGCTTAAATGTAGAACGTATTTTTACATGGTAGAGACAATTCGTTAGTGAAGCAGGAGGACAAGGGTAGATTTGAGGTGTTTGAGATGCGGATGTGGAGAATAATGGAGAAAATAAAATAGATAGAAAAGAGAGCGAATGATGAAGTTTTAGGCATGGTAGAGTAAGAGAGAAGGTTTAATGGGAGACATTGGAAAACAACAGAAGAAAAAAGATGCAGGAGACAGTGAGAGGTTATGGTTGGTTTGTTGGTTACCATAGATAGTAATCGAGGGGAAAATTCTGGGCTGCGAGGTAGAGGAAGGAAAATAATAAGCATTTTGGATGGAGTGAAGGGAGGTAGGAAGTATGTAGGGTAAATAATGAGTGATCGTAATTCGTAGATTTGGGTCTGAGAATATTTTGTACCATGTTAGTTAGGGCTTTGAGCTACTACAGTGTATAATGTACAGTATAGCTGTCCATCAAAAACCTACCCTAAGCCGTTAGGTTCCTACTAATAATAATTCACTCGGTAGTCACCAAATGGCTATGCTTTATTTCGGAGGCCACTCCTTCTATATATCTACTGGGTCACATACATTCAAAAGTATTCTCAATATTTCTCAGAACTCTTTATTCGCGCGTTCAGTCTTGTCAATTACTGGTGCACGGCTAGCTACGTAATGTACAAGCTAAAACACTTCGAATATCGATTTTCATACTAACCAGGGGTAACCTAGGAGAAAAATGTTTATTTCCTACACCTTCTCAACCATTCCTCTCAAACCAAATTCATCCTTTCAGTCACCATTCCTATCAAATCCTTCTTGTTCAGAATGCCTAACTGCCGGTTACAACATCCTCAAAATCTAATCACAATGTCAAAACATTACCATGGGCTTTAACAACATCACACCTCTGGCGCTCTGGTCACATGCATAAAGAGCACCCATTCACCTCACCGCCTCTTCTTCTTTCCATTCACACGTCTTACATCCCGAGCCAAGGTGTTGATTGTCATTTACGATTGATTATGGGTCGATCGTGTATAATTTTCAACGTCCATCATGGTTGGGTCCTTTCCGAAATGATAAAATTTTCCTTTTGCAGAGTTTATTACGCATACATTACGTATTATTTCAATACATGATCATCGTGCATAAAATATTTTGTGCATGATAGTATTTTAGGTATTTGAGATACGGATTCATGGCTTCAGTTAGCCTAGTCATCCCGGTAACATTTAAAAGTAATGAGAGGCACGGTATCCAAGGTTACCAGGCTTTTTACTCGTGTTACCTTGTAGTCTTCGTACAGCCTTGGTGAAGAAGGTATTGACGCCCCAGAAGCCAATATCGACATTTTTTTCAACATGGCACAAGCGAAATCAATGCCTGGTAAGACCTCAGGCCTGCTTTCGCCTGACTAAACAAACTAGCATTCCGTGATAAGCAAAGCCGTGCCCTCCAACGCTAGGTAAGAGTGGTGTATTCACACTCCAGGATGCCCTAATAATTTCATATTTAAATTTACCGAGAAATTACATTTTGGAAAAACTAAGAAAATTAGGGACCATTGAAATTTTGGAGTGAATTGCGGGACCTAATGGGACGAGGTCACTCTCGCAAATTTGCAACCCAATGACTTATAATACTTTTTCACCCCAGTTATGGCATGTCAAGCCATAAAAAGAACCATGCACAAAGATTACGACATGTGAAGCTCTGGTACAATCTGAAGCTTTAATAGTAATTCATTAAAAGTCGTTATATTAAGAAGTTTTTGGTTGTACTAAAGCTCCAATCGTCATATCATTGATATACATACGTAAAAGTATATGTCTACAAGTGTACATTCGTATATCAATAGGAAATTTCTCTAAATTTAACGTGTATTTATTTGTAACATTACTATACATGTACAATTGAATTGATAAAGCGTAGTTTAATGCAAAATGAATGCATAAATACTTGTAAGTAATAGAAACACCTCTGGCCCAACACAATAACCGTATTTAGCTCCTCAGAACTCAGCGATCTTTCAACCTGCTCGAAATATCGTTTTCCTTCATCTCCTTTAAACCTTCTCTCTCTACCCCTAATTTTCTCACTGTTCATTTTTTCTGTCTTCCTCAAAGTCCCACTAACAAATTCCTCTCTTCTCTAACCATCTATGTTAATTATTTGTATTCCTTTCTCACAGACTTATTTTCTCCGTTCTTCT
Organism: Hetaerina titia; assembly: GCA_037158775.1. Taxonomy (NCBI): domain Eukaryota; kingdom Metazoa; phylum Arthropoda; class Insecta; order Odonata; family Calopterygidae; genus Hetaerina; species Hetaerina titia. The sequence goes on from CM073770.1 coordinate 76,088,390, forward strand.
TTGTGCTCATATCTCCGAGTCATTCAGTCTACCTTCATCCTTTTTTCCGTGAAGACCGAACCCTCAAAAGCTACTCTCCTCATCGCAGACTTCATTTTTGCTTTACCGTCTTATTCAGAGTTACGCCAACAAATTACCTCCTTTTGTGAATGTCCCTTTTGATGATGCTAATCTCCTTGTTGTTACTACAATGCCTATGTTTGTCTAAAATACTCCTCGCTGGGTGCATTCACTTTCTCCTCCCTGGAGAATTCAGCTACTTAAATCTGTCAGTTATCTCCACTGCTAATTAGTAGCCAGTATACTTGAGAGTTCTTTTGTTATTGGTACCTACAGGGTTCGTCCGGAAAATAAGTGTACTGAGCTCAGGAAAAAAAATGTATTACACTTTTACATATCTTAAGCTAATATTCCTCAAAATACGACCCTTGTGAGTCGATACACTTGTTCCAGCGGCGTTCCCATTCCTGGAACGCTCCCGCGAAGGCATCATCGGGAACCTCTCGAAGACACGTCGTCACGACCTCTTTGACGGCGTCCAAAGTCCCGTATCGCGTTCCTTTCAAACTCCTCTTTATCTTCGGTAATAGAAAGAAGTCCGGTGGTGCCAAGTCCGGGCTGTAGGGCGGGTGCGGCAGCGTTGCCACGCCGTGCTTGGCCAAGAAGTCCGACACGACAAGCGCGGTGTGAGACGGCGCATTGCCGTGATGCAGCCGCCAGATGTTTTTGATCGCTGGCCGGACGCGGGCGACTCGTTTTCCAAGCCTGTCGAGCACTTGGACGTAAAATGCAGCATTTACAGTTTGTCGTTCAGGTACAAATTCGTAGTGGATGACTCCCCTTTTGTCAAAAATCCGGAAAATATCAGTACACTTATCTTCCGGACGAACCCTGTATATCTGATATACGTACTATAGGTTCCTCCCGTCCATACGCTAAGGAACCCATAGTTTACTGGCCAACTCAGACCCAACTCGTAAATCTTAGTGGCATATCTTTGCGAGGGAAATAACCACTCTGAAGTTTGATTCTGATAGGTGAAAGCTCATTTCCCTGTGCGTATAGTAGGTTCTCATAAAAGACAGTAAACAGTTAATGTACCGCTTGGATTTTAGACGGGGATGTACACATACGTCACCCCTGATTTGGAGAGAGAAGGTTCCGGTTAACAGCCGAGAGTTTTACCCACTAGCTACCACACCATCAGAAACAAGTGTTAACGATTGAAAGGCTAGTTTTGACTTCTCCATACGGCATACACTTAAGGAAGGTCATGCATGACTCATTGTATTTGGTTACTTCATATATTAATGACGCGTGATGAAATTAATGTAATGCCCACTTACGCGCATTTCTTAATAATGTGAATATACATTTTTAAAGGCTTTTGATGTTATTTTTAATATTTTAAACGAGCTGTAAAACACATTTTAAATTAGTTTTAAGGCGCCAATTTTTGGAACATTGAGATTTTCGCAGATTTTATCCCAAATTAATTAATATAATTTAAACAAAGGGGAATGGGTGCTCTTATGTCAGCACTTTTGTAACTATTGTATAATTGCGCACATGATAACAGTTTTTCGGGTGAAATAAATCATTTTTGCACAATTTATGCACAATATTTCTGGTGATAGTCCTCTAAGGCCAGAGGAATATGTATTATACTTTGTATTTTAGATTTTGGATTTAAGATACCAATTTTTATTAAAATTAGCACGGGAAGACCCTAATTTATCATCGGCAATTGTTAGAATAAACTTGGGACTACAACAGAGAGTGGTAATCTTATCAAAATGGCATATAGTTGATAAAAGTGTCTCAAAGCAACCTAAAATGTTTGTAAGGATGTCATTCATTTCTTTCATTAATAGACTCTAGACAGCGTACGCCCTATTAACCAATGTATCTAGGAGTAGCTCCTAGGTATGGTGACTAGTGTATTGAGTTCCTACCCCGAAAGCTCAAGTTCGATGGCAGTTTTGGCAAGTTTTTACGGAGGTATTCCGATTCCAAACTTGGTACCATGAGGAGGAATTGGAGTACGCCGTCCGTCAGATTTGACTTTAAACTGTGGACCCCTTGGTGTCTTTCGTTCAGAGTAAGCTCTTGCCGACGCCGTGTTTGTCTCTAATCTTCCCCCATTCACTGAAATCCTAACTTTACCACATCACCCACCTATTCTTAATGGCACAAATGTTCTCAGCGGTTGATCACCTCCCCTGATTACCCCCAGAAGTAGGTAAATAGCGTGTTTGATGCAACCCGTAGTCCCTCGTAATCCCATTGTCTCCCGTAACGGTCGCGTGCGACGTCGCGGCCGCCACACCTTGCTCCATGACCCGCCGTAACGCGGCCTGAGGTGCGCACCATTTGCCATTTGCGCGGGCGACCCATTTGTTTCAGCGTTAAAAGAACGCCTTCGCGTCACCCACGTCATTCGGTTGTTTCGTCACGTGAGCGCGTAAAGTAAAAGTGAAGCTGATCCCCCTCGGACTCGGCGCTGGCGAACTTGACGGTTCATTTTATTTTTCCCGCCGACGAAAGCGAAGCGAGTCGACCCAGACGGAAGGAGGGGGAGGGAAGCATGACCCGGTATCAACGGAGGCGTTGTTGGAATTGCAAAAGGAAAGAAATTCGCTGAAACGACACAGCTTGCGTCGAGTGCCGCGAAAGTATTCGAAGCCGGAGAGAGGGGGCTTTAAATCGTGTTAATGGAGGCAATACAAGACCTACACCCCGAGGTTAATGCGTGACCCTCTTATGGGTTTTGATGTTTTTGTTGCTGAAGGTGTTTCTTTGAATCACGATGGTGCGAATTTATGGCACTTCATCAATGAAATCGGCGTCGGTGCCCGACCGTTTAGGGTCATAAGGGATGTGAGTTCAAACTTCCCATAAGAACGAACACCATACGCAACCCTGAGGTAACTACTAGGGAGAGAATCAAACTCATTGACAAGCTATCTATCATAGATGATTAGCTTGTCAATGCGTTTGATCGATAGCCTCGAATAAGAGTTTTCAGGTAGATATTGCATGACCCTTTTGGATGAGTATTCAAATAAGCACAGGCAAAATGATTCATCTAGGCACGCATATCTCACCACTTTCATATTTTTTTTCATTATTTACAAATCATAGGCTTCACCTAGAGCAAAAATGTAAAAAAGTTATGCATTTGATTCTGAGTGATATTTAAAAAAAAATGAGTAACATAAAAGATGGCATAAAACAAATTATTCTGATTTGTTAGTAGCAATTTTGCACTTTCATCATTCGTGCGAAATTGTGGAATAATTGGAAGAGCTATAAATAATAAATACATTACACTTGTTTCTCAGAGAGTTTATAATTATAATCACTTTATGAAATTGCATGAATTCTTTTTAGAACTTTTCTATCCTCGAAAAAACCCGTTACCGTTTTGTTTGTAACCTTTAAATATGGACTCTGCAGCACGAGCTACCTAAAAGAATTGAGAAGCAATTTAAATTGTAGATATTGGCTCTAGTTTGACCTGATTCCCGATACTAGTCTTATGAAAACAAATAATTTAATTGCATTTACTTTTCAATTGCATTGTGCTTTGTTATAATTTTTGGAATCTTTTAATATCCAAATAATATCAAAAGTTTGGAGGCCACGTCTAATTGTATTTTAATGAATGACGTGACTCTCGTGATACTCCTTGCAACAGTTACCTCTATTCATACAATTATGGGGGGAACGGAATTGTGCGGTGGCTAACGTACAGTTTTCCCACCGAAAAGGGCCCGGGTTCAAATCTTGAAGAAAACAAATATTTTTCAGCGGTATCCCAATCCCTATTTTGAGGTGCTTCGTGGAGAGTACACCGGGTGAGTACGACGTCCGTCGGATGGGACGTTAAACTGCGGACCACTTGGTGCCTTTCGACAAGAGTAGGCTAATGCTGACGCCGGGTTTCTCTCCACCCTTTACCCTTTCCTAAAGACGCCAATGACCTCACCACGCTCGGTCACCTCCCATGAAAACCACTACTCATACAATTATGAAATAAGTGCAGCCTACATTTTCTCATATCATTATAGCATCAGATTAAATACCATATTACTCAGGCAAATTAAAATCTCTATCAAGGAGAAAAAATCTCAACATATTTTCCTCAGAACGAATGCCTTCTTTATCTCCTGATATTTACCATCATCACCACAAATGACCTAAAGGATAAATCCTTGCGTTCATTGCTAGTCTAACACAATTCAAATGATGTGATAGGAAAATTCAACTTCATTCGGCCGTTTTTGGCTCGTACTTAGCCGTTATTTTGCAACCAGTAATAGATGTCCAAGTTCTGAATCACAGCGTATCGCGTTACACCTTGAGCGCAGTGATTTCTTTCTCATTTTGATCGACCACACTGACCTGAACTAGTCTGCGGCATTGGGAACCGTGAACCGCAAGCAGTCGCAACTGTTAAGCATCGCCGGGCACGGACGACCCAATCACGGATCGATCATCATCTCTTACGATCTATGGGGTCACTTCAGTGCGGCCAATCACCAAACGCTGGGTACCAATCACCATACGTATGTTAATTTGTGCCACGAGGGGAGGGATATTTTCCGGGAAAGGAAGCGAGCTCGAGGCCGTATGAAGTACCTCAAAATACTGTCATTTTAGCTTCATTGCCATAGCAATTTAAACGGCCGCGATTGCGTAACAAAAAGGTGAATCAGATCCTCGGAGGTCGAAAAACTATGGTAACAGGTGCAAATACCCGTGTGAATGCTTAGTGCATTAGCCAGCGCCGCTGTCTCTCGTCTAACCGTTTGGACACACTCTTTCTGGACGGCACTTGGAGAGGAAGTGAAGGTGAAAGAGATAAAAAAAAGAAAGTCGCAATCTCTCGGTGAAAGTCAAACAGAGACAAATAAATGGAAATTACGAGAAGATAGACGATGGTGGTGGCGCCAAAACATTTATTTTCGGTGTAAATTGACTTGCCCATTTGGCTTGTCCATATGTTTCCTACTCTGTTTTTCCTATAAACCTAATGCCCGAAGATGTTCTAAATAAATATATTTAATTCTTGAGTACAACCACCCCAATGATTACAGAAATACGTGTAGCATGGAATTCCAAACTGGGACTAAGATCAAGTAGTAGCTCGCAACAAGATGCATAGAAGTCCTGCGTTAAATTCTATGATATTGTTCATCAGAATAACTTCTTCTACGCACCATTCACACTATTAACACTTTTCACGTGAAATTTTATTTAAAATAATGTTCTGAATTCAATTAATCAAGGACTTAATCGCCTGCATCAGGGTTTAATAACAATGTTTCACTATCGAATTTAACCTCCAGACTGTAAAAAATGGCTTCTAATAAATCTAATTTCCCAGTTTCCGACGAATGAATTATTAGAGTCACGAAAGTGAAAAGTAAAGGTAATTTCCTAGCAAGTAGGGAAACCTTAGTTTCCATGAAATAATTTCACCGTAACACATGACAAGAGTAATTGACCTATTCTTACCATCTTAAACTGATGGATATAAAGACAAATAAACGCAATAAACTGATGGATCTAAAGACACATGAACGCAATATTTCTTCAAGGCCAGCACAATTCGCAGAAGACATGGAGTTCGTGGAGGTCGGGAAAAGTAATTTAAGTTGTTAAATTTCGGTAATAATCCCCGGAAAAGTCTACCAAGAGTGCAGTGGAACGCGGAGAGAGAGCATCGAGGAACACGAAGTTCTTACCGACCACTTTTAACCTTTCCCTCGGGAGAAATAGTTCCCATGGTACACGCATTAATTCCGTGTTGCAAAATATTCGACTCCTTCTAAATTTCCGGGAAATGGCACCAACTACGTCACCAAGGCATCTTATTTGAGATGTCTTGATTATTTTCGAGGTGTTTTGGCTCGACCGGCAAACAGTCGAAATATCAAGGTGAAACATCGCTACCAAATTTTTGTTGCTCCTACATCTTGCCCAAATTCACTAATTTGGAACTTAAACGTTCAATGGGAGCAGCTCAATATTTAAATTAGGTGGCACTTTAGAAGGAGCTACACCATCTTGAAGGATGCTGATCGTTTGGAAAGGATTGGTTGCCAAATATAGGAGGTAATTTCTTCTCTCAGCTTTGTGTCCAACGACCTTGTGAGGAAAACACTTAGAGGCGAGGGGTAAGTTCTGGATCACAGACCTGAGAACCTATAATTGATCTTTGCAAGGAGTTTCTTCTCCTTAAAGCAATTATAGGTCGCGTATGACTGATTGTGAACTTGGTAAGTGTGCTGACCTCTTAAATACCTCTTAAATCACCACGTTGTTATTGCAAGAGAAATTGTGTTCGTCATTTTCGAGTGTGTTTCTTTTGGTAGAATCCCTGGCGAACGTCGAAACTCGGTGCAAATCATGCCGTACGAAGGCCATATATATATATAAATTATTTATAATATATATATATATATATATATTATATATATATATATATTATAAATATATATATATATTTATATATATATATATATTTATATATATATATATATATATATATATATATATATATATATAAAATAGATGAAAGGAACACACATAAAGGACGAACACAGGAGAGGTGGGGAAGGCGGAATCAAGCAGACCACTAATTTAAAAATATTTTCCTCGACCGGGACTTCAACACTGGATCTCTCCACTTGCCGGGCGGATGCTCTAACCACTTGTGCTATCGAGAAAATGTACTTTATACTGAAATCTGCGATCTTATAAAGCGCCAAAGTGCTCGGATTCATTAGCCAAGAGATGGCATTAGGGAGCCGTTACACCCACCAAAGGAGAAATAGACAAACACAAGAAGAAGAAGGACAGTAGATTAGCAAGCATACAACACCATAAAGGACGGGAACGGAGTAGAAAGTACATTTTCTCGATAGCTCAAGTGCTTAGAGCATTCGCCCGGCAAGTGGAGAGATCCGGTGTTCAAGCGCCGGTCGAGGAAAATATTTTTACATTAGTGGTCTACTTGATTCCGCCTTCCCCACTTCTCCTGTGTTCGGACACAGGAGAGGTGGGGAATATTTCTATAAAAATATTATATTTCAAATATATATATTTAGAAATATTTCTATATATATATATATATATATATATATATATATATATATGCATATGATTCTGATCTGAAGGCCAAAAGCTCAAACTGTTTAAATGTGACTGTCCTTTTACGTGTTATCTATTTTATTTTTGTGTTCTATTGTGCCATTCAAATGTAATAATGCTCTCGCGAGTGCTTCTATACATACATAGACATACATATATATGCATATATGCATATATATACATGCATACATAATTATGGCAAGTTTGATGTGTTTAATTTTACGGCCTTTAGTTTTCTTATTGCATCACCACCTTGGTATTCGTTAGAGGAGGGATTACCAATTTCCACATAGGCAAAAGTAGAGTGCGCAGTGCGTAAATGTTAAATTACGTAAGGACGCGAGGATGATACCGTGGAATAGGAATTGTGACCGGTAAAATGAGAGTAACGATATTCGCTTTTATGACACTAAACCTACCACTCTGTGGCTGAAGCCAAGAGAGACCGCCGGCCAAGTGCAACCACCCCTCTATGAATGCATCTTCGCTGTTTATTGGAAAATGTTTGTTCCCTTCAGACTTGAATGCATGCACTGCTTTGCACGAGTGTATTATCTACTACTACTACTACACACACACACACACTTAATTTTCTTGTTTATACATGAATAGTTATATATGTAGTATCACGATGATTTGACGCATTCACTTTTTAGAAACGATGTTCGACAAACTTTTTGTGCCGTGCGGCTGATTTTGTTCTGTAAAAATATGAATTAAAAAAAAAATACAAATATATAACATTGTCCCGTTTTTTTACCCACGGGTTTGCGTCCGCAGCGATAAAATTTCTTTTAATTCCAACTAGGGGCGTCCTTTCACGGGAGTTATCCGCGGTCAACCAGTTTCTTCATTAATGAGAGCTCGTAACGTATAAATGTTCTGTGGCTAGTTGGGATCTCACACTAAGAGTGTCTCAAATTCGTACTTTCATATACGATAATTTTTATTATTCAGAAAAGATATTCTTCCATATTAATGCTGCAGATTCCTGCTGAATCCTCGGGCATACATGCGATGGTGCCCATGTGTCTGGAGTGTTTTTGATATTTTTTATACTACTGTTCATACGTCAACCCTAGTTTATTTTTATTTTAATTTTACGCAAGTTGAACTCTACTCTCCCTTATCAAACAGACCTTCGGGTTGATGTATTTGCGATTTTGGATACTTATGTTGGGACAATTTTGATTCCGAGTCTATAAATGTTTGAACTTCGCCTTGGAAGCTGATGACATTCATCAGTTCAGGTGACTGCGCGTTTTCATGATAATATTAGGTGTGGTCACTGCTTGATGGGGAAATTACCATCGGAGACACCGAAATCGTATCAATAGGCGCCCATTATATGCCTCCCCCTCTCAGTAGTCGGGCACGCGACCTTGACGCTAAGGAATAACTGGCCGACACCACCGTTTCTGGATTTGCGGTGCGGATCTCATTTGAGAGAAATATGAAGGGCACGCGAAACAGTAAATTGGAAAATAATTACGATTCCTAGGAGCGCGTAAAGAAAAAAAATTCGACATTCGTTTTCCTCCTAATGAGTATTTTTCTCGATTTAAATTGATGTCACGGACGCAAACAAAAAAATCATTAGGTCTATCAATGTTTGCGAGGCATCGTTATATAACACAAACGCGGAGAAGAAGGTGTCGCACTTGTTAGCGTGTAAATCCTCATTCATCAGAAAAAAGTAGCTATAATGACTGCATAAAACTCATTCCTGAAAAGATGCACCCGCATATATCCTTTTTATTTTGATACTACTTTGGAGAATAATGTCAAAATAAAACTTTGTAAATCCACATGAAAAATAGCCTTTAATGCGACTCTGGTTTCCCTGTGGTGCAGCACCCTGTTTTATTATTATTTATATAGTATATATTAATGTTTATTTAAGTTTAATAAGTATTATATGTATAGTATTTATTAATGTTTATTTTTCATGTTGGTTTACAAAGTTTTATTTTGACGTTATTCATCGTGGAACAATTCCACAAAGTTACACCTGGAACGACTAATTACTACTTTGGAGCATTGACACGACTTGCCCTCATTTAGCAAATTCTCGCGCGACCACAGGCGATATTTTAAATGACTTCGACGGCGTATTAAAACTATTTTACATCAGACAGAAAATTACAAATAAAGGAAGGGAAATATTATGAAACGGTATTTAAACGAATGAAATGACCATACCGGTCAAATGCGAAGGAATCACAAGATTTTTGACCTACTAGGAGTTTTTACAATCAAATAATATCGCTTTTTCGATCAATCTTAAAGCAGTTGAATAAATAAATGCCCGGAAGTCTTTATCTATTGCAACTTTCATGCATTACCCTATACTTTGTAGGTTATGATATTTTCCTATAAGGCTATAACCATAGTAATTTGTACTTTAAAAGGTCATATACTCTTCTAAATGAATTTCAAGGAAATGTGTTCCGTACAGTTGCTGGAATAATGATATTCTCCATACGGGAAGGGGTAACTGTAAGACCGCGATCCTAGACAGCGGTGCATAGCATAAAAAGTCCGTGCCAAACGTGCCCCATTTAAAAAAACCCACGGAATCTGCATAGGCCGCATAGATTAAGTGACATATTCAAAATAACTAGCCACCACTAATTGCACAGTTTTACATATTAAAGACAACCCAATTGTAAGGAATAATCGGAGAAGCCACAGGACGATGAAGAAGAATTTTCTGCACATTTCTTCAGTTTAGGTTTGGGAGTTGATTCTCCAATCAAATTAACAATATTAGATGCTGCAAGAAATTACGCGTAAATCACTATGTAAATCGGCATCCCTCTCCTACGTATTGCTCGACAGTAATTGAACATGAACATTACCAACACAGTACCATCACTTTAGAGATAGTAAACTGCTTAAAAGGGTAGACGAGCCAGCTCAAAACGGAATGGATGATAACATTTTCATCGAAAATGATGACCGATTTCAGTTCGGGTTGAGTTTTATGAGACTAATTGAATATCAAAAGCAGTTAAAACGAACGTGACCCACTGTACGAGTCAACATGTTATTGGTGAGTGTCCTAATGGGTTCAATGGTTAATCCACCTGCCGTTTAAACAGCAGATCGCATGTTTGAATCCCGCTTCGAGTATGGATCTTCTTTGTTGTGAAATAGGTTCTCCTAAGTTGGTTTTTTTTGGAGTGATGTGACCTCAGTCTTCAAAGTATTTTAAAAAGAAAACCATTAACATAATCTACGTACAACACGGTCGTGAAAGTAAAGCCTCGTCAAAATTAAGTGCCATAGTAATAAGGACGGAGTAAATAAAGTATAATAAACTGCGACTTTGCGCCAAGGACGCACTACGTAACGTCTTGCAACCACGGGAAAAAAATTACACTGGCAATACATGAATACTTTCTCTACGAATAAATAGCATGCCCTACTTCTCGCCCGCATAGCATCATCGAAACACCTTGAGCTATCTCATTTATTAGCTTACTCGTCTCAAATTATGCATCAGGTTATCGTCCTCCTGAGAGAAATAAACTTTATACTCTGCGAGCGCATATTACGGAAATAGAACCTTTTATAGGAAAGAGCAATTTTTGCGATTTCTTAGAAAAACAAAAACGAGTAGATTAGCTGGTTATTTGGCCTTTTTTTTCAATTTGTCGACTTATTTTATTCAATGACCCGAAATGAAATTGCAACTCTGAAGTATATTTGCAAAGAAAATGTTTTCCATGTGTTCTTCACATTTTTTTTAAAGAGAGATGCTAACGGCGACGTCGACACGGCGCGTGTGGCAAAGTTGTAAAGGCATATGATAGAGTTTCGTAGATCACCCAATATCTGAGTTTTATTTGACACTCGATGGTATATCACGCTCTGGAGATGATAATTTCCTATAATATTTTAGTACTCAATCTTGATTGACTGTCCCACAGTCATTTTTGAATCATTGAAGACGAAAATTCAATGCGAGAAACCTACCAGCACCGCGAACAAAGCGTCCTGCGTTGAAATACGAATACCGAAATTAAGTCCATATTAAAACTGGAAGTAGGATGGGGATAGACTTTCAAAGAGTTTGCTGTTTTCATATTTGTAAAACTGACATCGAGTTCCCTCACCGCGCCTATTTATAAGCTTAACTACAAAAAGCAAATTCACTCTCGAGTTTCACGATAAGTCTAATGCCATAAAATAACTAGATGATCGTAATCCGACCGTATTAAATCCAGGTCAGTTTGCGACACTTGCACAAAAGATAGTGTACATTTTCGCCCCCAAGCCGATCATTTACCTTACATTATTACAGTCTATCAAGAGAGATATTATATCCTTAAGCCACAACAAAAAGAGCCAATCTAAAAAATGTAAGCGGATAAACGAAGAGACTCGATAAAAAAAAAGAGTAATAGTCATTCTCCCAAGGGCAACTAATGAGGCTATTTCCCCCCCCCTTTCGGATTGGTGCGCAATTAAGAATAATTAGCAATGAGGTATGAAGATAAAACAGGAGATTTAAAAAAAAACGTGGCGTGGCTACATTCCTCCTCGTCAAATTTTAGCTAGCCAGTCAGCTAAGGAATTGTAATGAATGCTGAGTGCAGTACAGAATAAGTTTTATACGTATGAAATAAATATCATTTAAAATAATAGAAAGTTAATGAGTTTTTCAAGAAGTAGAAAGACTGAGATTGAAATTAAAGTTAAGGGAATATAAAATAGAGCACGTGTAACAGTTCTACTAACTAGGAAGTATTTTAGAAAGTGGGAAAGCCCTAAGGACATTACAGAATTACTTTAGGCAGAGAGGCTTTTATTGAAATGAAGTTGATAATAGAAATGTTAAAATCTAAAGAAGATTCGATTGAATAGTTTGAAATGGAAGGCAGTATGGTGCAGGACAGCAAACTAGATCGTTGTCATATACGGAGAAGCGAAAGTTGGAGACTTTTTGGATGGGAGTGTGGAGGAGGGTGAAAAAATTGAAATAAATGAACATAGTAAAAACAACCACGGAGCTCCGAAGCATGATAAAGGGGAAGTTCAAATTCGGTGGGAGAAGTGTGTGGAGGACAAATCGAGTGGCAGTATAATACTCATAAAGGCGAAATAGGGGAGAATGTTTGGTAAGTGAGGCATGTGAAGGAAAGTAATAAACATGCTAGAGGGAATGAAGGAAGGCAGGAAGTATGTGGAGTTGAAGAATGGTTTATTGTAATGCAGGATTTCATAACTTTAATTCAATGTCGGGTATATGTATCACTTAGAAGTGCAGCTGTGTTTAGCTCCAGGATCCATAAAAAATTCAACTGTTGCATTGTGGAACAACTCTTAATCATAAATACTTACCTACACGTAGTGAAAGAAGTCTAACTTAAAAAGTGGATATCCAGGATCGAAAATACTACTAAATTCTGATCCTCCACTTAAAAAGGATCTAAAAGAGTGAATAAAAGTGTTTCACACAATACCTACTCAATTGACCTTGTTTTTCGACAATAATTCTAATGCTTGATGAAGCTTGCTGAATAATTCTAATGATGTTGAAAGGCGTAAGGTTTGGTAATTGATTTAAGAGAATCATCCTACGATCCGATTTGGGCAGATAAATCATTACAGACGCGGAATTTATCGCGAGATTACTCGGACGAAATTATTGCCAACGATTCACGCAAGAGCGCTAATAATGCTCATCTCAGAAATAAAAATTCGGTGACTACTTCCTAATTCCCGACAGCAGCCCAATCAATATACGTTGATTTCTCGAGCACATCGTTTCATACTACTGCTATGGATCCCCCCCATGCATTAGTGATTCGTTGGGTTGAACTCAGTTCGACTAAATTTCAGCTCAGAAGACTAAAACTCTTTCTCCTCGATGTCAACCTTGCTGCATCCATGAGTTCGAAAAGACGCAAGATAAATTTAAAATCCCAATTTTAAATCCTAATTTTAAATCATTCCAATCATTACTGTGCGTAGGCTGTCACTAATCTTGGAACATGGAAGGTTAATTGAAGTAAAAAACTTGATGGAAAAAAATCAACTTTGTCTCAAAAATCAGTCCAAAAAAACTTAAAACTTCTGATTCCGTCCGATCACCACTAAGATGATCGACGCTTCGGCACGACACACGGAAAACAGTGTGTGGAGTTCCACTGACGTGAGCCAAGTTTCAATGGAAGAATCGAACGAGACCAGAGACGCACACATAAACTCACCACTCTGATGATCCATAAGATCCTGGTAGCCAGTTATGACGTTGGACAGGAACAATGCCATTTTTCAAGATTTCCTTCGATTTGACAAAAATATAGGCTTAGGCGGCGGAGCACAGACTGGCGTCCTGGAGGACCCAGCAACCTGCGAAGATTTCCGTAAGTCACAACCAACCAGGTGGGAGGCCCTTCGGAATACCACGGGCGGCGTCGAGAATTGAAATCTCCGGCGCGGACGATGGCGACGAGGATGCCGAGACGAATCCCAGGCGGGGTGCTGAATGGAAGTAAGCTGGGTGCCCGCGTGGAGTCTTTTATATGTACACACCCCGCAGCCGGTCCCTTTCGGAGCTCTCCCGAGGTCGAAGCACAAAGCTCTGCCCGAACTCCCGAGAGGACAGCGGACGTAGGAAAAGACGCGAGATTGGCGTCCGCGATCCCCACCACATTGGACGTGGGGAAGCGAGGCGGGAGATGGAAGTGTGGGGAGGGGCGATCGGAGAATAGGGATTGGGAAAGGGGACCGAGATGGGGCGGCGCCGTGAGCGGGCGCTTGAGTTTCCGAAGCGGGGCTGAAGGTCGGTTTAGGGGAGGTCCTGGCGGGAACAAGAGGGTGGGGGTGCGAGACAAAGTCGGAGCCAAGGCTGCGTATCTAGTAGTGCCTAGTGATATCTAGTGGTACCTGATCACCCCCACCTCCCTTTTGCACGGAACCAACGCTTCCTTTGAAGGAACCGTAGATCACAAAGCAGACTTGCTCAAAATTGGGGCCACATGACGAAGTTCTTCAAGAAGATAGTAAAAAAATATCATGGCAACTAAATCTTAATGTAGTTAGAGAAGGCATTCATATTAAAAACGTTTGAAGAGGTATTCTTATTATAACTAATAATGATTACTGTACTCACGATAAGCTTCGCTCACCGGAATATTTTCTTCCTGAAGGCTTTGGCGCTTCACTGAACTTCGGTTCCTTATGAGCGCTGAGGATTAAGTGACCACGCTGTCGTAATATTCGGACCTGATGAAATAATCGAAGAAAACATGTTCTACTCACGGTAGGGTGTCAAAGGCTCCAAAGGTACCAAACCTCTGTGTGCCATCTAATGCTCATATTATTCTTTTTCTCATAGAAATCAATCAATCTTAGGATTAACTTCATATTGCTCTCCACACGATTTCCGTCTCGGAGTCTATACCACGTAGACGTATAATAAATTATATGAGAATTACATAATGTTAAAAAAAACATAAATATTATAACACTCAGAATTCTCATTTGTAAGACTCTTTATGGGATCTATCGGAACTCAAAGGGTGCTGTATTGAATTTTTTTTAACCAGAAAATTAACCCTACCGGTTTTTATTTTTGTTAATACACCTTGGTACTTAAGGGTTCAGTTCCAAAATATCGATAAATAAATATTATTTAATCCCGTTCATATGATTTTTCTTTTCTTGCACTTAATGACTTGTTTTCGTTAATTGGTGCATCGAAGAGGCGTCTTAAGTTGCTTTACGGCTTAGAGAGATTTAGATCAAAGCCTGAGAAACCCTGGGCTAATCCCTTTGAATCTTCATTATTTTTCGTTTCATGGCTTTTATTATGTATCACACGAGGGTCCTTCTGGTTCACTGTGCATTCTACGATTGTCTTCAGCACATCGAAACATGCCCCTCATTCTGTCGTGCATTCTACGATTGTCTTCAACAATCTATCGCACGTCGAAACATGCCCCTCATTCTGTCGTATTTTTTCAGTGTGTTCAGAGATTTCTTTCTTTACAAACTCTTTCCTAGCCATAGACCTTAAGCGTTAGTCACGCAATACGTTCATTAGGTGAAAATTCATTTCCTTATCATCATACGCTCATTGCTTCCAATCACCTTCTCATTTCTGCCTTCACATTCCGCATTTCGCATTCAAAAGAAAGCGTTTTCCACGATTGGAGTGCTCCCTTGTTTCCAAGAGAACGTGAATAATAAAAAGGAATCGGAACCAAAGTTCACCTGAGGTGAGGATCCCTCTTGGAAATTCGTCGTCAGCATGAATGCTTGCAGCTAGGGGTGGGTATAGGTTTCTTCCAAAAGGGATTGAAAAACAACCTACCAGGGGAGGAGTATTTCAAAATTTCATGAAATTTTGTGAAATTTGAAAAATCATTGTCAGTTATTATCTTTAAATGATTTATCATGTAAATTTTTATCATACCAATTACCGTATCATGCATCGCAAACACTATAGGCCATGCCAACTGGAACAATCCGTAGTGGCCGAGCACTCCACCCAACGAGACCATACCATACCATGGGACAAGGAAAAAATTTTATGCCGTGAGAAAAAGTTTTGGTTAAGATTAACCAAGGAAACAATTGAAATTCGTCTTGAAGAAAATATTTTCAATCGAGACACGGGTTACTCCCTCAGTAGCCTTTGAAAACCCGCACTGAGGAAGGTCAAGGTGACAAGAAAAAGACGGGAATCCACCGACCAATCAGAGGGTACCCGAGAGCATGCCCATCTGTATGTAAACTCGCATTTCGCAGTCTCGATATCATCATTGTTTACTTCTTCCTAGGATTAGTGAAATATTTTGCTTACTATAAGCCTGTCTTTCACTCTTCACTTCACTTACACCGAAAAGGTACACACGTCACTACACTTCTTCGTCATTTTGTTCCGATGTTTCACAATGAAAAACGCTGAAGAGGTGAACGATTATTGCACCGGAGCAGCGCGAAAAATTTTTAGGATTTAAAAAAACCCTGTCAATAGGGCGCTGGCTGCCTGATCTCGATATCATCAGCCCTGAGCATGGAAAACGACTCGTTTTCCGAAACTTTAACTTCATCGATGGAGGAACTGACCCGGTGGAAGACCCGAATAGCCCTTTCCACATATCATACCGTTGTGAATTGTATAAAAAAACCATAAACACAGTAATCAACCCGAAGGTCGGTTTAGTAGGTGATGGTAGAGCTCACCCATGTACCAAGCCCGACGGCGTGTGAATATTCACACATCAGGGTAGCGGGGCCAGTTCCTCTCCCTGTGCCGGTTATGGTTTCCCAGGAAGATCTGGTACCCGAAAAATCAACTAGCTTGGGTGGAGCTGCAGGTGCCCAAAGTGCCTTGCCCGGGAATCGAATATATATGAATGTGAATACGAATGTGAATTGTATAATATAAAGATAAATACAAAACCAGCATTACGGTGCTGTGAAGAAAGATAATGCATTAAGCCAAGAGAAATATTAAACTAACTATTAACTTGAAATTACTAAAGAGAATGCATTAAGCTGGAATTTTTAAGTGCTATACGCAATATTTGGGAAGTTGGGTTGGCAAATGTGGGAAAATAGAAAGGATATACAAGGAAAATACGGATGCACAATTTTTGTTCAACCTCCGACCGCACAGCATAAACACTAAATAAGCGACAGGTGGGTGGTGTGCATAGTGGGCAACAGAGCATTTCCCGCACCACACGCTCTGCCACTGCCGAGCTCAAGTCGTCAGTCTGTGCTGAGTAGCAGTCACATAAACATGGCCGCCTCAATTTATTCTTCCTTCAAATGCGAATTGCCAAGCGTTATTCTTTTACCGCGAGCAGAAGGGAATAGTGCCACAGAAATTGATCGAAGGATGTGCCGAGTGTATGGAGAAAACTTTATGAGCGATGGTGTTTTGAAAGGAAGTTGTTGAAATTTTAAAGATGGCCGAACGGATGTGCATTTTAGAATGTAGTCACTGGCCCGTCCACGAAAAACGTTCGACCCTTTTGAATGATAATAAAATGTAAAAAATATTGAAAAAAAAACAATTAACTATTATCTCTCCACCGTCCCGTTTTTGTGGAAGCCTCGAGTGCAAATACGAGTGAATCAAATCCGTCGTTGCGCCCCCGGGACAGTATTATTTTATAAATTCAATCTCAATAAAAAATATTTACCATTTATCTTTCCATCATCCTACGATTCTCATATTTTGAAACTCTAATTTTTATGCCAAAATTATATCGTCGAAGAAATCGATATCATAGATAACCGAAAAACTCGTACGGTTTTATCCTATCGTCCTATGTCATACAATAATCGATTTTTACGTAGTCTGAACAAAAATTAGTATAATTATTGGACAATATTTAGTTAGGTGTTTCGGAGTTTTAATTTCAAAAATTATTTTCACACAAACAAATATTTTATATTGATGCAATTAATGTATGATAACATACGAGAAAAATAATTAATGGGCACCTAAAGTGTACATCATTTTGTAAAATTGAAAGGTGTTTTTTTTTCAAGATTTTTATTTTGATGCATATTACGAATTCTAACAGCTTAAGTGAATTTTTAATTATAGTGGAACATAATACTAAAAACTGCCCGCCTCGATGGATTTATACAGAATTGTTATCGCGGCCTCTAAAATTCAAAGCAATTTGAAAGAGTATGGTTATTAATTTTGCTTATTAGTGACATTTTCAGTATGTTTACCATCATTCCAATACCCTTCTCCTCTTATTTCGGGTCAATCCCAATTAAATCTGGTGAGAGGACTCAACCTTGTAACATTAATGCCTGATTTTCCCTTAAAATATTTGACTAATATGGGATCCTCAGGTGCTTCTGCGTGTTGGTTTTAGGATTTTGACTTGGACCATGTTATCAAAAGGATCAACTAAATCTGATGATTAAGAAAATATATGGCATAAGTAGATCAAGAAGCAAGCCATAAATTTAAGGAAAACGTTCGAGCATATAAGTTTTATTTCCGCACTTCAGGCTTTTTCTAGAAATTTACAAAATTTTTGAAAATCTTGGGCACACTGCCCTTCATAAAGTCACAGTCATACATTCAGATCCTCCCTTATTAGCCGATTGATTTTTTTTGCCGTTGCCGTCGAAGATGCCTCAATTTCGCCATTGCATTTCTAAAGAGGAAAATTTTTCCTGAGAATTATTTTTCGTTTCTCAAGAAGTCATTCCATTCTTTGTCCTCTCATCTTCAAAGATATAACATATTCATGAGTTCGAAAAGATCGCCTCAACTAATCTTTTTTTCCTATAGTGGATGACACCAGGGTAGGAAATTTGCTGGCCGCCGAGGCTTACAACAAAGTTCTCTTCGCTAAAGTGAGTGCCCTTGAGGTGAGAAATCAACGAATGTGAGCAAGACGCATTTAAAACAAAACTTGAGGGAACCTTGAAAAAATTGGCACTACCCTTGGAAAGTCCGTAAGCACTTAAGCCATAGACTGTGTTTGGGTCACACTGCGTCGTATACAATTACCGATTTATCTCGCAACCCTCTTATTATTGATCGTTTCACCAGCCAGATAACTTGTAACGGAAATATTGCAAAAACTCGTGCGAGAAAGAAGATCAATTTTCGTGATATTGAATCTCCCAAGTACCATTCCGTTTTTATCGATGAAGCCCTGACCTTTTCAATTAGGGAAACTCTTTGCTGGGTATAGATTTCATAGGAGAGATTGATAGATCAATTTTGTTTGGGTTAGAGATGGAAGAAATTTTAGTGCGGAAAGAATCGTACCCAGCTGTCAAATTCATTTATGAAAAATCGGGTCTATAATCTTCTTCATAATATGTCAAACCTTGCCCACTCCCTTCCCTTCCGGAAAGAGATGCCAATGGTCTTTAAAAACTTTCTCGCATTGATTCTCAATCAGTTCACGCCCACATTGCTGGATTCAGGGAAAACAATAGTAAAAACTTCATGCCTGTGATGGGTGTGAGTTAGACTTGGCTGAGGCCGTCAATAATTTTCCAAGCCGTAATGTTTCCTGAACATGCATTTCATCGTAAAAGCTGAACTGGAAAAAAAGGTGCTGAAGTTGTAATGTTCGTACGTGCATAATTCACTCGAAGTAGAAGATCTCGGATGCTCTGCAGATTTTTATGAAAACGAGCCAAATTATCTTTCGCTCGAGGCTATTTGTGGCATCCCGAAACTTATGATAGTTTTTTTTCATATGTTTTTGTCCGATTTGGAAATATTTCCTAAAAACATCATCCCTATGAATGAAAACATGACTATTTCTGGCGATTTTAATTCTGACGATATCGAAAAAGACGGCGAAAAGTAACTCTAATATTCACAACGATCCCATTTCAATATTATTCCTTCACGTCCGACAAATCTCACGAAAACCACGAGTACCGTTTCGGACATTAAATGTGTCGACGACCTCCAAATCATCACTCAGGCATTCACCAGAGCTCTCCATCTTTATTTTTACGATCAGACTAACATTTTCTAACGGAATCAACATCGAAAACTTTTTCATCCAAGCTCATTAAATTTTTTAAAAATATGAGAACTCTGGCCTGGCGATTGGTTTTCATTTTGATTAAGATAATGCCGACTGGACCAAGATTACCACTCTAGAAAATACAGACGTTAACATTGATTCATTAAACTACATCCTAGTCATATCGCTCGACAGATTGTTCCCCATGAGTTAACTCACTCCCAAACTCCTCGGTTTATCCCTAAATTACAAAATAAAACAAAAACAAAATATAGAGGAGAGAAATAATGCTAGAGCAAAGCTCATTCGATATAAAGATACCAATTTCTATACCGAACTCAAAAATCAAAGAAAAATAAATTTCTATATGGGGCATTGGGAGAAGTGTTCATATTTTAAGGGTACTGCGTCAAAAACTCTAACCAACCCTCCATTTTGAAAACAATTAGGGAATTGAGCGTAATAAGCAAAAATAAATAATTTGGAAAACATCAATGCTCATCGTTTTATATTAAAATATTTTTTATCAAATATTACACCAAATAACGATGTAATCCCATAACTCTACTTCATTAAGCCATCACGAGTTCTTCTTCTGTGGTATCACCCACAAATAAGTGTACTGAATGACTAACATGTAGTCAATCGCTTGAGGTAGGTTTTGGATGGAAACCGAATGAATATCCGATACATTTCTTATCTTCTCCTAAGAAAGCACAACCTTCCCCCGCCCACTGCAATAAACCATTCTTCAACCTCCTATACATATTATTTCGTCCATGAATCCCTCTATGCCTATCATATTCTTCCCTCTACTCCCTTTCCTGGCATTCTCCCGTCTGCCACAGTCCTCAACATTCCATGGCCAATCAAAATGTCCTGATCACACCTGCTTCCTGCACATTCCTGCTTAATTTGGATGATTTATCCCAACAATCTTCTCTCATCCCCCTAAAAAAACAATTCCTAGTACATTGTCTGTGTTCCTTTCCCTATATTTTACCTTTTCTTAGCACCAATATCTCAAAAGTCTTCAATCTACGCCTGTAATCCCAGTTCAACGATCATGTGGCTGCGTAGTACAAAACCACAGTCTACTTTAAGGTTTTCACTAATCTTTTCTTAAGATCTTCACTCATTGTCCCTATCATCAATCCACTCTTTGAAAAAGTTTCTTTGCCCAAAGGCATTATTCTTCTAATATCCCTACAACTTTTATCATTTTGATCCGAAACACTTCCGAAATAGGTAAACTGTTCCATCTTCTCTGATTAAGAAACTCATTATTGAGCGTCCAACTTAGCCTTTCCCTTTCCCTTCTTGATTAAATTTATCCTTATTCCATTTTGCTGTGACTGGTAAAATTATACTCTGAATCCGTATCCGCTCCGGGAAACTGTGTAAATAGATGGAGCAATTCCTAAATATTTGCATAACTACGACATTTTCAAACTGATATATTTCCGCATTCCCGGGCATTTTCCGTGAACATATTGAATCACGTATATATTTCCATACGCATAGACCAATTGATATATTTTCGAATCCCCGGTCATTTTCCCCGTGTATACATTTTATGTTATTTTACATATTTCCCCGGATAAGTCCATTGTGTTGTTTAAACCAATCGTTCTTTTTGATTAAACCCTGTATGCTGCGGGACTCCATTACTCTCCCCTCGCGTTCATTCCTGATTCCTAAACCGCAGTTCCCTACCATATCTCCCTTCGTTTATATCCACATCACTATCGAATGTTTCCATCCGGGAACATCCGCAATTATTTCCTCTAATTTATGATATATCCTATTTATTCCTCTCTATGATTGCTTTTTGGAATTTAGACTTATAAAACGACCAAGTTCTTCGGTTAAGCTTTTACTTTTACTAATGATATTCCTTCCCTCCTCAGCTCGATGTTTTCTAAGCTTCTCCTAACCTATGAGTTAATTTGTTCAATACTCTAACCACCCCCGCTGGTTCCTAAGAAATTTACCAAATGGTTGTGACTGAGTCCACGTAACCTAATTTAAACAGGCCCTTAATCAGGCAGATACTATCTGCTATTATGAATACATTTGGGCTATTCTCTCAAAGATCATTGCCCAGCAATCTGGATGCCAAAACGCTTCGAGCCAGCCGAAAATCTCTACTAGAGACCAATTGGTATTAAGTGTTCTAACGCCATAGCATTCTACGTTCGAATGAATAAGCACCTCATTGAATCTGAAAATTTCTCAATTCCGAAACTCGTTAGTCAACTCTTCCTTATAATTTAGACTCTTGAACCTGAAACTCACCCCTCATCGTAATAGAGGTATGACATTGATTTCTTTAAAAATAAATTTTTAAGTATAAACGTTGAAGAATCAGCGATAAGTAGTACGGTGGTCTTCACGTGAAGTGAGAGCAATGATCGCGCTGACCTCCAAGAAGGTGGCAAGATCAATTTCAGGCGAGGAAAACTTGGAGTCTCAAATTATCATAATCCTATGAGCTGCCAAGCCAACAAGTAGTAGCAAGAGTAAGAGAATTAAGGGAGGTGACCAATAGCTAAGGTTTTCTGCGTTATTAGGGATAGGTGGGTATTTGGTGGAGGTAGGATTTTCAGATGATGGGAGAAGGATGGAGAGAAACCCAGTTTCGACATTCACCCACACTTAAAGAAAGACGCCAAAAGACATGCAACTTAATTCCATCCAACGGACGACGAATTCCATTTGAAGTGTTCTACATACAAATTCGTTCTCATATAGCATCTAAGTAAGGGTCGGGATTAGGCTCGCATGCTTCCAAAAAATTCTGTCACTCCTGGGATTAGAACACGGGTCTCCTAGGGGTGGAAAGCCAGTACACTAGCCACGACAACAACACTCCACATGACAACACTTGTTCCTTATGTAGAGTGAAAGGACATTTCAGCAGGTTCAGCCGAAATGGTAAGCTATCAGTAAACTGAAGACTGAAAATAGAAATGACAGCAAATTGATGCGTAGTTAACCTGGAGAAATGGTGATTTCACAAGTGGAGCAAGCTGAAATTGGAAATACTCGATGGCTATTTTGAAACTCGACTAAGAGGTAGATGTTTCAATGGTGACAATGGGATTAGCAAGAACTCTTGGCTTCGAAATAAATGAAACAAACATTGTCTTGGAAAGTACTTTTGACAAATTGACCTTCTTACAGCTTCTTTTAAGACTGAACATATTAAACAATATTTCTTTTAGCCGTAAATGGTAATGCTTAGCCCTTTAATGTTTAAGGAAATATTATTTAATAGAGTCCCCCTAAGCATTGCCTTTTTTGGGTCTGGAAAGACGAAAATGAAAGAAAAATATTTGGAATGGTAAAAGTACTAATCAAGGGTCATGGAAAGAAGAGTTCGGAAGATTTTAATTTTTTAAATCAGGAACGATCTTACTAAGTAGAAAAGCTACTTAGAAGAAGAAGATTGGACTTAGGAAAACTAATATTTTTTAAAAATAATCTTAGGGTATCGCAGTGGAATTTTCGGTTTCTCAATGGAATTCTTATTTCTCCTCTTTGATCTGAAGACGCCGAATGTAACTTCGGCGAAACTGTTGTCGGCTTTAAACAACAATGCGGTGAAAACCCGAAAATGCAGAATCCTCCAAGCCACCGCCGCGAAAATCTACGCAGCCATATGTTATTTAAATGTTCATAAATTTCCACGCCAGAAATGCGCATAGTATCTTTCGGGAGTTGTACAACAACGGATACAGTAAAATAAAACCTTTAATTGCGCATGCTTCCATCCTCCCTTCATTCCATTCAGCATGCCTATCCTTTGTCATGCTCGTCTCTCGATTGCCTAAAGTTCTTCTCTATACCAATCTTCAACAGAAAATCTCCAAACAAAACGCTCCGCATCCACATTTTCTGCCTCTTCAATATTTCTCTCAAAAATTTCCTCCCCAGCATACCTACCACTACCTCATTTTTTTACCATTCCTTTCATTTTATATTTTGTTCCTTCTCCACATTTGCATTTAAATATCCTTCATTTTCCACTTATCATTTTGTTTAAAGGGAAATAATATAATAATATAGGGAAATAGTATAATAATTAAAGGAAATACAAAGGGTTTGTCTAATCCCTATTTCAAGAAGCTCCTCCACTGTAAGTTTTGATGCGCTGTGCGTAATTACAGGTTTACCTCCGCTTCAGTTCATTATAGAAGAAGGAGCTGCCATCATTAATTATCGTAAAGGACTTCAAGCTAAACACTACGATAATGTAATAGCGGAACAGACTAACCTAAGCAAGAAGGATGTACAAAAAGAACTGAGAGAGGAGACAATTAAAAACTAGTAAAGGGCCTGGAACTCCAGTCCTAATGGAAGGTACACTTTCCAGATTATCTCACATATATTAGACAGACACAAACTCAGGGTAAACTACAATCAAAAACGAACTCAGATATTAACTGAACATGGGAATTTTTAGTCCTACCTTAAGAAAATTGGCAAATTGCCCTTAGAAAAATGTGATACTTGCGACTTTGAAGACCCAATTACGCACAGAATACAGACCTACCGGAATAATATGGAATTTGGCATAATATGGGATCCAAAACTACGATCATCAAAGTAATCATTCAGGAACTCCACTATCCGGAAGGAACTGGAGAAGTTAACATTGTAAAACAGAAATAAATTGTAGTATGCTCAACCGAAAGAAAACAGAATTTAAAAGATATTCCAAAGTGAGATGTTAGGACCTTTGCTATGATTTAATCAAGCGCTTTTCAAGGAATAAAATAACACCAATGAATAGAAGGAACACAAAGACTACGAAAGAAAGAGCCTGGACACTTGTTTGCAGGAAGATGACGCGCATATAATCCCTCTGTTGTATTGTTTTCTTATTGTAATATTTTAATTGTTCTTATTCATTGTGTAAAATAATGTAAATCCAGCTTATGACGCGTATGTAATCTCTCTGTGCATTATTCTACCAAGCGTTTATTGTAATATTTTAAATTTTCTTATATACCGTGTAAATTAATGCAAGTTTAGCTAACTTCATAACTCAAAGGGGAAGTGAGCATTTTGCAGGTATCTCCAAAACGACCTGTTGTATAAATACCTAATGTCTATAAAGAAATTACTGTCCAAGCGGAAAGCAAGAACAGGCTGTCAAGGGATTTTCTCCCCTACCCCTGAAAGAGTATTGGATGTTAAAGGGATGCAGACTAGATATCTGGAACCATTCCAATGATCTTTTTTTTATCATCTTGCTTCAACGAGCATGTTTCCGCATACAAAACCACGCTCAATATATTAGCAAAAATATTCTGTGGACCAAGGAGCTTTTCGCTAGGATGACGCATGCATGAGCTACGATCAATTTGTCATCACTTTGTCGTAAGTTATCAACAATTTAGGATTTCGTTTATGTCAGCCATTCAAACATTCCCTATGCCCTGTCTGTATACCTCTTCGTAAGCCTGGCTTCTCAGTCTTTAGCACAATTAATATTTTCACATGCTGCCCATTGTGTAAGGTTGTTAATAATATCCATCCAATGAAAGATAGAAGGTACTTTTCCAAAGAATGGAAAAGTATGTTCTCTCTATAAAATATGATGGATATACAAAGCTTCCAAGTGAAGCCTGACGTCGTAAGGTTTATTATTTAGAATAATTTTCAGATCGACAGCCAAATAAAAAAAGTGGTTTGGTGGAATAATTAACAAAAGCTACATCAAATTCAAAACAATATCAGAGAAAGATACAGAAGTTCATAGAGATAGCAGAAGTTGAGGTAGATGACAAAAGCTAAATACAATGTTCAACTTTGTGAAAATGACGGGGGAGAGAAAGGGAGGTCGAGCGAGAGTGGGGGAACGTCCCTCCCAGATAGGGGGTATGCGGTTATATGTGAACGCTGATGAAAAAAGAATACAACAATTGCAAATATTAAAACGTTCATGCCGGGTGAATGTCATAATGGTAATGATATGTGGATAATTAAATGTGGTGATTCATACCGAGTTAATGCCATAATAATGATAATATATGGATAATTAAACTTGGTAATTTTGACATCACAATAACACAATCAATGAAAGCCATTTCTCGCTATCATGAAGCGAAACCAAAGCTATATTTCACCAGAATTGAACGAAGTCAGAAATTCTGGGAAAAAAACAAGATTAGAACAGCTCTTCTTTAAAGACACAATAAAATTATTTTTGGAGGTTTCTCATTCGTTTATCCTATTAAGAATATATTTTCCCCATATCTCTTATTGTAATGTCTCTGGGAGTTCGTTTCAAAAGACATGCTTTGAAAATCACTAATACCAAACCTATGGGTCTACAATTCATATCAAAACTCATCGCAATTCTAGTTGCTGGCGCGCAGAGACAGGTCCCGCTGCGTGATGGAATATCATATTTCGTTTTTGGGGTTGCAAACGGTGGCAACTTTACTCTTCGAATTTGAATTTTTTAAGCTTCACAAAAGCAGATGACAGAACACATTTTTTGGAAATTAGCGACAAAATCGTTGTTTCAATTCCTTAGATGAAAATGTTGGCTAAAAACAACGTTCGCCATTTTGCTGTACAAGTACACAACTAATTGAAAGTAACTACTGAAACCTAACCCAATTTAAGAAAAATACTATTTTATAAGTTAATATCGTCGCTAATTTCACAGAGTTGGCCAAGCGTAACTTGGATCGGCTTGACTTTGACGACTTTCGGAGAAAAACGAAGACGAAATTTGGACTAAAATAATGTTTTTGTAAAATGTTTTCATACTCCATATTCTTACGATTTAGAAATATGCATGGGAGAAAGATTTGCGGCACAACATGTACCGATCAGTGGAGAATGACCTTGCGGAGTTCCAAAATCCGGGCTAAAAACATTTTGGACTTTTCGCGAGCTCTATCCGATTTCACTGCGCATACCACTAATTGGACATTTTCGACCTCAAAACACGAGAGATGATTCAGGAAGGCAAATATTCCAGGTGGTGCGAATTTCGAATCTTATGACTTCACGGAAAACCGAGTGTTTGCAGAGGGAAAGGGACAAGCCGCCCTTACACTGAATGTGTGAATTTTACACGCAATTTAAGTCTAAGTACGGGCGAGCTCGTGTTTCAACTATAAACACCAAACCTTAGAATGCTCAAGTGATGACATTGATGATGAATACATTCCTATATCTATAACTTCTATCGATTAAAATTAAACTTATTCGTGGAGAAACCACCATGAAAAATTATTTCCGTTCTAAACTTAAAGATCTCGGGCGTCAATTTGTGGAATTTTCCAATCATTTTCGGAATAAAAGTATTCCTTTATAGTTCACTTAAAATATTTTCATTCACCGACCAACGTTTCGACACTCACTGTTATTTTCATACAGTTAGTAAAAGTGTTGAAACCTAGGTCGATCGATAAAAACACTTTAAATTGACTATAAAAGTATGGTTTCATTTCGATAATGATTTCCTTTCTCTCAAGTTCTTCCTTTTACAGAATTGGCGTTGATTAAACGGCGGGAGAAAACCTTTTATAGATTTTCACCTCTTTCATATTCCGCCTTGGACTGATTTCACCGTTTCACATTCTGTTACTTTGAGGAACTCCGCCGACTCAAGTCGGTAAATGTTGTCGATTAACTCGTCATCTGCGAGGACGAACCTAATGGCGTTAACTTCCGCTGCTTGTCCCCTCGGAGTCCACCTCAGCGCGGTGATGCTAAACGACTGCGCTTATTTCTTCGAATGAAATCAGAAATTCCAATTGCATAATTTTACACTCTCACAATGTGTGCTTGACTGCTCGACGTACCCAAGCCGCTGCGGCCAGTCTTGCGAGGGGGAGGGAGAGAAGGGGAGGGGCTGGGGATAAAGACTAGGCGAATGTCGGTGAACGCAATTCTAAATCGTAGATCATCTTTCCTCCTCTCTGCAGTAGGATGCCACGAGACCGCTGACCTAGAAACCGTGACTGTGAAGGTGCCAACTTTCTCCCAGGTCCGATGCAAAGGGCAGCTCCTTTGACGGAACGCTCGCTCGGTGTTTTTGTTTCAGCGGCGTGATTCATCGTCCCAGCGCTCTGAACCTAGGTCGGGGATCCTGAAGCAGATGCCAAGAACTCTTCAAATATGGCAAAAAGGCCCGGACTTTTTGAATAAATGACGAAAACCCCATTTAAGCTACCGCAGAAAATAGAAATGTTTGACTTGAGAATTAATACAGATTGCAGTTCCCAACAGCGTGATCCGTATTTTAAAAATTAACTGTAAAAAATAGAGTATGACTCCATTGACTGACCTGAATTATGTGGCAGTTATTAGTGTGTTCTTCTCGGCAACTTTTGATTAGACAAACCATAAGGATCCGAATGTATCGTAAATTATTTAGAATCGGCAGTCTATTATAATATTTTTTAAATCAATGTCTGCCTTTCTTGATAAATGCGACATCCATTTGGGTTGAATAGTACGTACTTATCCTTCTGTTCCTGAAAATCCGCATATGCCATATAAAAGATCTGTACAAAAAAGGTGAGACTGCTCTTTTTACGTGTGAACCGCTTGACGGAACACAATCAGTGACGTGACGCCTTATAGCAGCGCCTGTGATAAATAAAACACCGCCTTTCTCATGGTCCTATCTCAACTTGTCTCCACACAACAGCGATTCTTGTCTGAGCTTGCTGTACAAATTCTTGTGTAGGTTAGAATAAAGGTTAACACCTGAAAAGCAGTGCGTATGGAATGAAGTTTGTTTTAACCCCGGGAAAAGCGACACTTAAACTTATGCAATGACTCAAGAGGCATTCGGTAATGCATCTATGAGTCGAGCACAGTGTTTTCGTTAGTACAATCACTTCTAGTATGGACAAACCTTGACCAATGAAGAACTGAGAATTGGACGACGTCACGTCATCAAACGATGCTGACGTCAACAGTGTGAATGATTTAGTGCGTGCAAATCGTAGGTTAACTGTCAGAGAGAGATTGCCAATGAAGTTTAAATTAGTGTTGGATCATGTTTCACTATTTTGAGAGAAATTTTTCGCAGAAGAGACCACAAATGTGGAAAAACAAGTCTTGGTGATTTCATCATGACAACGAACCATTGTTACCGAGTTTCTGACCAAAATCAGCGCACCAGATCTTGCTCCTGCGGACTTTTTCCTATTGTCTAAGTTGAAATCCACCTTGAAAGGATGCCGATTTGAAACTATTGAAGACAGCCAACAAAATTTTTCCGCATATTCAAAGGCTATCCCGAAAAAAGCCTTCCACGCAGCATTCGAAAGCTGGAAAAAACGTTGGGAGTGTTGTTATCGGCAGCCAAGGGTTGTATTTTGAAGGTGATAAGTATAATTAAGGGGTAACTAATAAAATCAAGTATTTATTCTTATCAGACCGTGTTTTTCAATGCATTGTTAGAGAAAATGGTAAGAAATGAGTATTGTAATGGTAGAAAATAAATTTGGTGGGTAAATCATCAAACAATTTGAATTTACGAGTGCTCAGGCTTTATTTAGCCAGTCAGCCAAGATATCACTGATGAGTGCACACCATTGTGATAAATACGGGATGATAATCAATGATAATAAAACTAAGGTAATGAGGTTCTCAAAAAATAGAAAGGTTAAAGTTAAGCATTACAATTGTGGAACATAAACTACAGTAGATAAAATATTTCAATTTAATAAGAAATGTTACGGGTGAAAATGGGAAAAGTAGGAATGATGTCAAAAGATGAGTTATTGAGACAGAATGATAATTATCGATTGGAGGCTTTTGTGACCTGGGTGTATAAGGGAATGTCCAAAATGAAATGAACAGGAATGAAGTCCAAGGGCGTGTGAACTTCACAAATCAGAAGTGCGGGGCCAGGTCCCTTCCCTCTACCATTTGCTGTTTCCCAGAAAAATCTGGAGCCCGAAAAAGCATACAGCTTGCTTGGATATCCAGGGCCGTCACCTTATATGGTATTATTTAACAAAATAGAAACTCGTCTTTCTCTTCTAATTCAATTCCGTAAATACCATTTCCCATCGCTTTCCATTACAATCGCCTTCCCCCTTCTGCCACACACACACATAAATATCACGGTAGAATTTGTCGAGAATGATTGTGAGGACGCCTTGCTCTGTGTGCATGTACTCTATAACTCTACACGCACTAACGAGTCCTATGCGTGAGAATTTAGAAAAAAAATCTGTGATCGTCCAACCCTCTCCAAGGAATATTCCCTTCTCAAGATTTTCTTTTCCTCGAGAAAGATATGTGCATACATCGGAGGATTTGGTACTATGGATACGGTGATGGACGAGGGATCAGCCAACTAGGGCGGAAGACAAATGAAATAGTTTTATTGTAAATATGCGTATTTGGTTTGGATGAATTTTAAGTAGGCGGAAATAATGGATGGAGGAGGTATGAATGAATGAAAGATAGTGATAATGTTTGTGTATTAGTGTCCTTGGGTTTTCAAAACCTACTTCTGACAGATGAACTACCTACTTGTATATTGAGCAGTCTCAGACGTGATGTAGTGGAATTCAAGCATAATAAAGAACTGATAGTAGCAATCTCCACGAGATGTCCAGTGGAAAATTGCAACTTTCGCTTCTTTATTATACTCGTATAGTATATCAACGTGTTTTCATTTTTTTTCTTTCGTATAGGCTCTTTCTACTTCTCTACAATACTGAAACGTTTCTTTCAGCAATAGTACGACATCACCATTATTGTATAAAATCTACTTTCAATGTTTTGAAGATAGGTTTTCGCAGCATTGATAATTGATATTAGTGACTCCACATCATCAGAAATACTTTTCAGTCCTCATACACACACACGCACACACACACACACACACACACACACACACATATATATATATATATATATATATATACATATATATATATATATATATGCGGGTCGCGTTACGTTGAACAGCACCGGTGACAATGGGCAACCCTGCCTTACACCTCTTCCTAACACTGCCCATCCGGACTCTCCGTTCCCCACTCGCACATGAGCAGTCTGAGACATGTACAGGTTGCGGATCAGTCTCCTGTCCCTCCAATCCATTCCTATTTTCTACAATACACGCATTAATTTTTCCCAATTCACTCTATCAAACGCTTTTTCGAAATCTACAAAACAGGCAAAAACGTCCTGATTGTATTGTATATTCCTCTCGATTAGTGATCTCATTACTGCAATGGCATCACGCGTACCTCTTCCTTTCCTAAACCCAAACTGATCATCCCCTAAGTAATCATTTGCCTTACTCTCTATCCTTTTGTTGATGATCCTGAGAACAACTTAAGCTGCGTGGGATATAAAAACTTATTATTCTGTAATCCTCACATGACGTAGACTTTGGCTTTTTTGGAATAGGAACTAACACCGATCTCACAAAATCTTCCGGCTAGATTCCTTCCTCATAGATACTACGAATCAGTCCGTATATGGCCTTTTTGCCACCTTTTCCTAACCATTTCAACATTTCTACAGGAATGCTGTCCACCTCCACGGCCTTATTTGCTTTCATCTCCTTTAATGCCCTTTCTATTTCAGCGTCGAGTATGCCTGGACCTAAGCTATCTTCTTCTACGTCATGTTCCTTTTCTGTCTAACCTTGTCGGCCTAAGTTCTTTGCCATACAGTGTTTCTTTATATTCCTTCCATCTCTCTTGGATTTTTCCTGGTTCAACTATTATCTTACCCCACTTATCTTTAACTGTTAGCACAGATCTTGCCTTCTTACTTCCCGATAATAACTTAACCTTGCTGTATAGAGCACCAATTTCACCCTTCTTCTGTAAATTTTCCATATCCTCGCATTGCGTTTTCCACCATTCTTTTTTTGCTTTATTTGTGGCCCTTCTCAATTTATTGTTTAACTCTTTGTACTTCATTTTGCCTAACTCTGTGTTTACATTCTTCCATCTTCTTATCTCATCCATCTTTGCAATCATCTCATCCGTTACCCATGGTTTCCTAATTCTTTTCCCGTTAACGGTTCCTATAGTGTCTTTAGCGGCTTCCAATATCCCTTTCTTGATACATTCCCATTTTTCTTCGATAGTACTCAGTTCTTTACCGTCATCCATTATTTTCTCTACAGCCTGCTGATACTCCTTCCTCGTTAATCCATTTAATGCTTCTACGTTCCATTTCCTAACCCGCCGCCCTTGCCTTATCTTCTTGAAACGGACGTTGCATTTCATAACAACTAAATTGTGGTCAGAGTCCGCATCCGCTCCTGGGAAACTGTGCGAATTTATCACACTGTTCCTAAACCTGTGCCTAACCATAATATAATCTAACTGATACCTTTCTGAGTCACCTGGCATTTTCCATGTATACCTACGCCCTTTGTGATGTCTAAACCATGTGTTGGTGATGACTAACCCCTGTCTCCTGCAGAATTCAAGTGCTTTCTCCCCGCGTTCATTCCTCGTGCCTAACCCATAGTCCCCCACCTCACCCCCATCTCTTCCTTCGCCTACCGTCGCATTCCAATCCCCCATCACTATCAAATGTTTCCCTGCAGGAACACTCGCGATAATATCCTCTAACTCATCGTGCATCCTATCGACTTCTTCCTCCTTGTGGTTGCTCGGTGGCATGTATACCTGAACAATGACCAAGTCCGTCGGCTCTGCTTTAATCTCTATGAGTAAAATTCTATCTGTTGCTTGCTCTATGTTAACTACGCTTCTTCCTACCCATTTATTTAAAATTACGGCCACCCCTCGTTGGCTCTCGTCCCCGCCGCTGTATATCACTCTATAATTGTCACTCCAGTAATCCCCGCTATCCTTCCATCTCACCTCGCAGAGACCTAAAACATCTATATTACCTCTTTCCATCTCTTGCTTAATATGTTCTAATTTTCCTGTCCTCAACATTGTCCTGGCGTTCCATGTTCCTATTCTAACTACTTTCGTCTTCTTCTGCGTCTTCTGTCCTGATATATATATATATATATATATATATATATATATATATATATATATATATATAATTAGGTAGTCTACCGGTTTAGGCAGGTTTTGGATGGACACAACTATCAAATAAACATTTTGTAACTCCAAACAAAACCCAATCCAGCAACCCAATCTACATCACACACACACACACATATATATATATATTGCACATATATATATATATATATATATATGCATATATATTACACGTTCCAACACGAAATCCCGCCATACGGCGAACAAATGTTCATTCACATGGAAATAGATAAAGGAAAGAGGATAGGAACATACTTGAAAGACGAACAAAGGACAGGTGGGGAAGGCGGAATCAAGCAGACCACTGGTGTATAACATACTTCCTTGAATGGGACTCTAACACTGGATCTTTTCACTTGCCGGGCGGATGCTCTAACCACCTGTGCTATCGAAGAAATCTAATATACTGTACACTGAGATCTGCGATCTTTTCAAGCGACCAAATGCTCCGATTCCTTGGCCAAGAGATGGCGTTAGGGAGCTGTTTCACCCACCTAAGGAGAAAGAGACTACACACAAGGGAGAAGGACAGTAGTTTAGCAATCATACAACATCGTAAAGGATTGGAACAGTGCGTTTCATGACACGCATAGCTAGAAGTATAAACGAGCCACATTGGCCAAATACACATTCAAACACGAAATCCGGAATCGGGGCATTTGGTCGTTTGGTGTGATACGGGTGGCGACTGTTATTCAGTGTAAGTATTGTTGTTTGTTGGTCGGTCTTAAAAGTAGAGAAGTGTGGAATTATTTGTCTAATAATGATATGTTTGAATCTAGGAAGATGATTTGGAAGGAGGAAACTGGAGAGGTGAAGGAAACAGAGGCTGAAGTATTGGGGTCAGAAATGAAGGTTTTCAGAGATACAGTACCATGTGGCCAGAGAAAGAAAATATCATCAATATACTCGTATTAGAGCCACAATAAGGTTTCAGGGTTTTTTTAAACAGGATTTCTTTCTCTGGGTGACTAAGAAAGGGGTTTGCATAGGAAGGGTTGAACCTGATACCCATGGCAAAACCCTTGGTCTGCAAGTAGAATTTATTGCTATCGGAGAAGGAATTCCGGGTGAGAATGAAATCAGAAAGGCTAAAGAAAACTTAAGTCCTGGGCATGTGTAGTTTAGGGCGTTGGGAGAGGTAGTATTGAAGAGCGGAGAGACCTGAGTGGGGCATTGATGCATAAAGGGATGTGAAATCAATGGTGACCATGGTAATATCGGTATCTGGAGGGAAGGGGGTTGATTTTAACCTTTCTAGAGAATGGTATGAATATTTAATTAATGACGGCAGGGAGTGAAATATTGGTTGAAGGTAGTGGTTTACAGATTTTTTCCGTTGGGGCATTACCGGAGGATAAAATCGAGCTCCCGGGATTGTCAGGTTTATGGATCTTCGGGAGGATACTAATAGAAATGATAGGTGCGTGGGTGGGGAGGGGAAAGAAAACCAATGTCTCTACTAGGAGATCGACCTTCATTGAACCCGTTAGAGGAGAGAAATTTAATGAGTTCCGCCTGGAGTACAGAGTTTGGATCTTTGGATATTAGCCGGTAGGAAGAGGTATCAGAGAGTTGTGTGTTGAATTCCCTTATGTAATCTGTTGCATTTAGAACCACAACCGTCGAACCTTTGTCAGTGGATGTAATGATTGTATTTGGATTAGTAATTAGTTTTCTTATCATCATCATTCTATCCTATCAATCCTAAGATTGGTGTACTCAAACTCTCCATTCTTCCATATCCAGTCCCTCGCCCTGTGATAGGTTCCCTATTTCACGTCCTTCTTACTTTTCCCAACGCACTTTTCCCTTGACCTCCCTCGCGGGATCTTTCCCCAATTTTTCCTTCCATTATGTTTCTGACTAATCCATTGTGCCTCAAGGTATGTCCAATCCATCTAGTTCTTCTTTGCCGCAGAGCCCTCCATACGGTCCTTTCCTCTTCTGCTCCTCTATATACTTCATCGTTCCTCACTTTGTCTGTCCATTTAATCTTCAGCATTCTCCTCCAGCGCCATGCTTCAAATGCTGCTGTTCTTCGTTGGTCCACTTTTCCAATATTCCATGTATCCTTCATCTATCTAGGCAGCAGCATAACATGGGATGGAAGAAGTTCGACCGACATCAAGCAAAGAATAGCCCAGGTTAAGAACGCATTCATGAAGAAGAGACATTACTATGTCCAAAGAACCTAAGGCTGGAAACAAGGAAGCAATCCGTCAAGACTTTCGTGTGGAGCAGGGCGCTCTATGGTTCCGACACTTGGAACGTTGTGTCCATCCAAAACCTACCTTAACCCGTAGATTACTTAATAAGAAAAAAATATATGTACATATATATACGAGTACGTATGTATGTATTATTTTTTCTAAGCCTTGTAAACCCGAGCGCTATGGTGAATTATTATTCTCAGATACATGTGGAACATCATGATAGAAAGAAATCGGGATAATAAAAGATCGCAAGATGAGCCATTATTTTTAGTACTATGTCGTTTCATTTTTTAAGTTTGAGATGTGTCACGGACCCTGATTTTATAACACCATATGCTTTAACATTATATTAGAGACCATCAAGGAAATTTTCGTCAGCGTTCGTGTATTTGGGAGAATAAAATGATAAATATGAGGTTGAAAAGTGAACTGTATTTGCACAGAATCCAACGTGTCCCTCGGAGGAGTTTCTTTGAAGAGCAGTCAAGCTTTATTATGGACACTGTCCCGCCCCGCCAAAGCTGTAGAAAAGTGGAAATGGAAGCAAAAGTTTTCGATAGCAGTCAAACATGTTCACACTCTTCTACTGGCTTTGACTTTCCGTCAACGAAATTAGCGTCCTTGACGGGTATAAGCGTGTCTGCTGCTCACGCAATAGTTTAGAAAAATGACCCGAGGCCATTGTTCTAATGTGAATGCCAAACAAGAGCTTTTTTCCCACATCCACTCTTCTTTCGTCGTCCGGTCATCTTCAATCTCGTGGTCTTGATAATTCATGATTTACGCGGTCAGGAAATTATTCATGTAATACGAAAGCAACATAAAAGTCAAACTTCAGCGCACAGGCCATACCAGAGAGTTGCCTTGGCACGGGGAGGGGAAGTACCTGTCATTTAAGCTTCGGTTACATGAGCACGTGTATGCGCGATGAGAATCCTTGAAAAAAGAGATAGAAAACATATCCTAGAACGTGTAAATAAACAGGTTAGTATATTTTTTTGACAAATATCGATGCACCCGACATTTTTAACAGTGGCCTAACGTTTGAAATTTAGGCCAAAAAATAGGACACCTGTTGAAATTAAGGAAAATCCAAGGCCGGATGCTGACCTTGTTTTCATTTCCCGCGCACAGTAGTATCCTAGGTCTATCCACAGTGGAAGGAGACGGCTAAATTTACATGCTCGCATTTTTTCTCCGTTCTCAAGTGAGCCGGTGGCTGTGTGCAAGCCGCCAGGTGAGGTGCTGACATAGATGAACATAGTAATAACTTCACCCTATATTTCGTAGACTTAAATTTGTGGAATTCCTTCATGATGAGGGCAGAAAAAGAAATTTTGAATGATTTAAGTATTAAGTGTTTGCATCATTAAGTATTAAATCTTCATGTGGAAGTGCAAAGTTTCTTTTTCTAGACTTACCTGTCGAAATGGTTGTTTTAATACTTAAGTTATAAATTCTGCGCTTTGAAAAAAATGACAGCAGTGATTTTTTACTGATATTACGGCGTTCTGGAGTTGTGAAAAATTTTCAACGATTCGCCAAAAAAGAGGTAAGGTGTAGTATATTTCTTCACCTCCACTCCTGTGGGTATGCTCCAGTCGGATCATAATGCCTGGGGAAGATTCTCACGAGAAAATCATTTCTATTCACCGCGGTGCAAGAACATATTCCAATTCTATTCTATTCCACAAGGCAAGGTCATGGTCGAAATTCGACCGTAGGAAGAAACCTTGGAGTAACATATTCAACCTCGGGTTAATCAGCACTCATCAGTCTTTCAAATCGTGCAATTACGCGGGTGACAATGAAAATTAACGACTGGCCTAAACAGCTGTTCCAAAAAATTTTATCGTAACCGAAATCCTCTTTTTGCACTAAATTGTGAACTATGCCACACTGAATATCATCGCGCGTATGAAGATGCATACATCAGATCCTTGACGGTGGATCTCAAGCATTGGTGTGTCGGACACATTTCAAGATGTTTCAGAAATACTCCGTGTCAATATTATGACATTAGAGGACGTATTGTCACCTCAAAACGATCTCAGATTAGTCTCGGAGATTTTCCTCTTGTTCTCTCATAGGTGAATTGAGTTAAGGAGACATTTGATACTTCTCTGAGATGCCTCTGGTGAAGTGAATGGGCATTTGCTCTGTAGGGAGGGAATTCAAAGAAATGAAACTTAAAAAAATATGGCTTCCCCCCCTCAGCTTAGGGAAAACAGAGTGTAAACTTGAAAGTTTGTAGATGAGAGGAACGGAAAAACAGCTCTAACCATTATCTAACCTAAGTTGGATCGACGACTAACTTAAATAGTTCTTTCTCCGTTACAGTTCTTCATTACTATCTTAATTCCATCTCTTTCCCAATATCTTCATCTTCAGTTGGTATCTTTTCATGATCATCTCGAACGCTATAAGGTTTTCTTTTATTTCTCTGGATTGTCCCTTCAACAGTTTCCCATTTCACTGTTTCCATTCGTTATGCCGTCATTGATTTGATCGCAGTAGAGTTATATTTACTCTTCTCGTATGACGACTTTACGCAAATTCTTATAGTTTCCTCGGTTTTATTTCTTAGATTCTTGTAGTTTCTTCTCGTCTCCATGAGGTCTCTTATTACAGCTGTAATCCATGGCCGCTTAGGATATGCCGTCTTACTCACGAGTCGTTGGGCTTTTACTTCGGTTATGATATTCTTTATTTTCTTTCATCGTCCTTCTATGCTAGCCTCATTTATTCCTTCTATTTTTCTGTCGAAGGTCGCGGTTAGGCGGAAAACAAATAGAGCGAAAAAGGCTTGTCGGAGGGCGCAGTGTGAGGATATCGGTAGTTTACACAAGAAGGGTGAAATTAGTGCGCTGTGAAGGAAGGTCCACACAGGAGGTGCACACTCCCAGGAAGAAAGAAGGGAAAATCCGTACACACTATCAAAGATACGTCAAGAAAAATATTAACTGAACGATGACAGGTAAAGGTGCTGTGAAGAATACTTAAAGAGAATGAATATATTAGGCCAGCAAGTTTAGACATAGGAGAATATTGTGACGTAGACGAGGATGTCTTTGGTCCAGGCTTAATCGATGGTCAGATAGAAAGGGCATTACGAGAGTTGAAATCAAATAAGACTGTAGGGATAGATAAAATCACCGCGGCAATATTTAAGGGTTTAGGAAAACGTGGAAGAAAGAGTTTGGCTAATTTTAAAGCATTAACGAGTGAGGAATTTGGCCTGTAGTCAGATCAGTCTTATGTAGTTTCCATCCCAAGAAAGGGAAAAGTAGTCGTACGTGAGAATTATAGAAAAATATGTTTGGTATGATGCCCATTTAAAGTGCTGCTTAAATCATCCATAAAATAATGAAGGAGGGGAAAATGATTTTTTTAGGGGATGATCAGCTTGGGTTCAGGAAGGGAAGAGATACGCATGTTGTCATAGCAATTACGTGATCACTAGTGAAAAGGAGCCGCTAAAATATAATCAGGATGGATTGGTTTATTTCGTAGAATTCTAGAATACGTTTGACAGAGTAAATTGGGTAGAACTAATGAATGTACTACAACAGATAGGAGTAGATTGGGGGGATAGGAGACTTCTCCCCTAATCTGCACTAAATGTTACAGGGTGCTTAGAAGAGAGTGGTGGATGGAGAGTCACCATGGGCAGTATTAGGAAGAGGGGCAAGATAGGGGCAGCCATTAAAGCCCGTGCTTTTCCACTGTGCGTTGAGGAAATTGTAAAAGAGGCATGGGAAGAACTGGAGTTAGGAATGAATACCACCATCGTGCGTTCATAGAATCAGGTTTGCTGAGCGCATTTGAAAATCAGTGAGACATGTATGAGATGAAAATCAATGTAAATATATTCATGAATGTTTATTCAAGGTTATGAAGTTTTCAAGAAAGAGGAAACGTTAAAATAGGAGGGCGATATCAAAGGTAGGCGGAACAGTTTACCCACCTAAGTAGTGTTTTGGACCAAGGTGATCACATTAGAAAGGAAATACTGTAAGAAAAATAATTGAGTTACGGAATGAAACTTCCATATGGAGGAGAAAATTGACAGCAGAGACGTTGAATAATGATGTTAAGAAAATATTGGTGAAAACTTAGCTATGAACCGTGGTTTTAAACGGCGAGGATACGTGATCTTGAGAGCAAGATGATAGGCGTAGATTGGAAGCTTTTCATGGGTATGGAGAAGAATGGAAAAGATAAAATGGGTGGAGAGGAAAACTAACGTAGGTGTACTACGAATGATGGAGGAGAGAGGATGGTTGGGAGAAATCCAAAGGAGGTAGGAAAGGTGTACGAAGAGGATTTTGATTGATGATGGAATTTTGAGGACTCTAATATAAGGGAGAACGTTTGCCAATCGAAGGAAGGGGTAGACTAGTAGCAGGAAAAGTTATTCTAAAATGTTACCGAGTTGCAATGCAAATATTTAAGCACGAAGATAGCGATATTCAAATTATGGAAGATTTGCCTAAGTCAGGCAAATATTAACATGAAAGAGAATAAGACATTTATATTTTATCACAAATGACAACTGATAACTCCAACAGTGGTTAGATACTTCCGCGAGCTTATTATCCATATTGTTTGCAAACTATAGTGTTACTCTATTTATTAATGCTTTCACTTAGATAAATAATTTAAAATAATTTCAAACCCTACTTTTTAGTAATGGGCCTGATTTACGGAGTGGAGTATGAGGAATTAAAAATGGTTTATTGTAGTGTCTGACGTCAGGTTTTGTTTTCTATGGAGGGACAAAGAAATACCGTTGATCATTCTGTGTCCATACAAAATCTACCTTACGCGGTAGACTACCTAATTATAATAATTTACGATGAAGACTCGATGGCAAAACCTACTTGACAAAAAACATCATTCTTGTCCATTGGTTAAGAATTATAATAATCAGAAAAATTGCATCATTCGATTGGTCACGAGAGTGGCCAAATCAAATGAGAGCATTACATACTATAAAACCTACGGGTGTAGGTGTCGGAATTATTGATATATCATCTTCGTGGAACTAGGTTTAGTTACTCGAGGACAACTAATCTATATGCCTTAGAACTAATTTTGCATTGTGTTCATCCCACTTTTTAGAGTAAGTTTATTTTTGTCCATTGAATACATATACTTACCGTAAAGATAACTTTCTTACAATGATTAAGTGGGCAAATTGATAAAATTATATAGCAATATTTTTTATGCTAGAGTTTACCGATACTTGACACAAATGAAATTCCATTTAAAAGTTATATTTCCTCGAGTTCTAAGTCGATAGCTCTATTGGCCATAATTCTATTCGGAGGTTTATACTTTCCTTTAAGTTTCGATGCCTCTGTTAATGCATTTCACTGAGCATATTCCGTGCAATCGTTCACAATGGATATGTACTATGTAATAAAAAAAACTTTGAGAATTCTTAACAACAGAACCAGAGGCAACAGAGATGAAATCGCACTTCTACAGGTGATTATTTGATACTACACAACACGGACCTCCCGAAAACCACATCACTCTACCTTCGCGGTTAGCCTTGAAAGGTCGAGTGTCGATCTCAATCCTACATCCATCCAGAAATAACCCTGGGAAATGAGTAAATCCATCTTCTGTGGCCAAAGAGATTCCTATAATTAATTATCTCCCTTTATCGGCTTAATTAAGGGGTATGTGGCGAATACAGGGGATTTTACTTAAACTCCATGAACACAAATGGCATCGTGTCGTTCACTCACCTTTCGTTGGAATGTCATCCATGACGAAATTATTGGAAATAAACTTCTTCATCTTGTCCGCACTGGTCTAACTACATGGAGTAATTCATAAAGCTCGAACCCAGCCAACCTTACATTGAAAAAAGCCTACATTTACGTGAGGCAGTGGGGTTGCGGGAATCCCAAGAATTCGCCATAACCACCACTACTTAAAGTAAGCATGGTGTCGACCTATTTCTAACAAATGTTACGCATATCATTTGATAATAATATTCGAACGAGGTCTTCCAGTCAAATTTGTCCTTTCAAAATTTTTATGAACAGATGTAATTTATCCCAAATCATAGTCAGAACTTCTTTCCATCGAACGAGACCTTAAATGAAAGTTTTATATTCTCTTTACTGAAATAATACTCTTCAAATTTCGACCTTTTTAAATAAGCCATATGGAAAAAGGGCAGGCTACGCATGACGTTTTATAGAATATAATTCAGAGTATCCGTAGTGAGTCAAGAAACTAACTAAAGACATTATGAAGTACATAAAATATTCTAGGATACCTCAGGTGTTACAAAATTTTGTTTTTGATAAGTGGAAAATTAACTGGTTGTGATTTCGCCAGTCGCGACGCCATGTGACGCATTGATACATTACAAGAACAAACTGAGTAAATTACAGACCTTTGCTTCGTCGCGGCAATATCAATAGTAATAGAAGAAGAAAGTGAGACATGATGTCTCATTATTATAATTATATAAGGTATGGCGAAGATGGCTTTCCTTCATTAGGAACAACTAATAACAGATATTAAAAGTATAGATTTCAATAAAGACATCAGAGGCCATAGTAATATCGAAAGAACGCGCTTGTCTTGTTTTGACTAAAGAATTGCACATGCATAAGCTATACGCACATTGGGTGGCGCTTCGGCTCACTTTGGACCGAAAACGCATTTGAAAGAGCATTTCAAAGACCCAGTTGGAACAGTTTAAGCGTAGTGAATCAGATTTTTGGCATAAATTTATTACCGTAGCATTACATGATGAAACTTGGATCCACGTATACACTCATGAGACGAAATTACAGTCAAAACAGAGTACTGCAAAAGGTGAACTTGTTCCGAAAAAGGCGAAGGTGGTTACATCGGCCGGGAAGGTGGTGGCGACTGTTTCTTGGTATAGTCGCGGAATTGTGTCCATCTATTCCTTCAAAAAGGTAAAACAACTACGTGAGAATATCTAATAGACTAAGTAAATCTCCTAAACCATTGCATTTATCTCACTACTTTGGGGATAATATACTTAGTAATACTCCCTGTAATCACTAACAATTATAACACCGATATTAATTGAATAGTATATGATATGCGGCCCTAGAAAGATAAATAACTTAAGCTACCCCAAGCGATAAGTTGTCTTTTATAGTGAAAGGAAAACCTTTGAGACAATATCTCCTAAACTAGAATATTTTTTCTTACAATTTGGCATAAATACTAATCACAACTTACTCTATCTGCAGGCATTCGCTTTCCCTATGCTCATTGCCTAGTTTGCGATCCATGGCCCACTATCGTCATCAGAGTCGTCCTTTCACACAAAAAATCAGAAAGTACTTAAATGATAATTCTTAAACTAAAACAGTTTTTCTTACAATTTGGCCGAGTGTTTGTGGTGTGCTATCGGATTGCTAGTTTAAGTGTTAAGTTGCATCAGCAAATTCACGAGAGCATCTGGAGTGAGGGAAAATGAGGGCACATTTAGCAATGAGGTAGGTAGGTATTCAGGCATACTTGGGTTTTACGGCAATATTAAAAAAAATGCTCATGGAACTGGCCTCAATACATTTTACAGGTTTAACTTTACTGACTTGTCACCCAGTTACCGCGCCAACAAAGGTTTCTGATCCGCATTGCAGACCAAAATGAATGATTATATCGCCAATACCTCTCGTACGTCACGATGATTTTATTGTTATTTCAAGGAGTAATACCAATTATTTCCTCTTCCTATCATAACGGTTCAGGAATATGAGATTTTGGTTTTCAAACTGGATTAAAAAGCCTGACGGATTTCGTCAGTAATTTGGGGATAGGTTAGTTTACCGGAAGGAATGTCTACTAACAAGCGGAAACAATACCGTAGAAGTAAGGAAACTTAATTAACTCTGGGGCATAGTTTCGAGGCACTCAGAGCAACAAACAACTATTGAAGTCCATGATAAAAAAAAGGATAACCTCATCGAACGCAGTTTCAGACAAGTCTCATCAAGACGGTCAAGGTTCACAGGCGACAATTGCAGACGAACAGATTATCAGAAGTGATTTTCAGAAGATTATCAGAACTGATTAACAGAAGTCTGAATGTAGTCACAGGTCATATTTTTCAATACTATTTGGCAGATTGTTGTTTAGGTGCTGCTGGGCCATCCTCCGATAGCACCTGATACGTGTTGGAGATGTGGATGAGGGTACGGAAAACAATGGTAGGTTAAAACAATAGAAAGCTATAACATAAATAAATAAAACATTTCTTTAGGCTCAACGAAGGCTACTTTATCGTGCGAATTGATGTCACTGACTTGCTTAACTAACAAAAAAATCCTATTTAAGATAACCATTCAAGCCCCCCCTTCTCTCGTGACTGATAATGGCTTGCCTGTTCCTAAATCTTTGTCTAACCACAGTGTAATCTAACTGATACTTTTCAGAATAACCCAGCTTTTTCCATGAATACTTACGTCTTTTGGGGTGTCTAAACTAAATGTTGGTGATGACTAACCCTTGACTTACGCAGAATCCAATTGCTTTCTCTCCGCGATCATACCACTTGCCTAAACCGTAATTGCCTACCTCATAACCATATTTTCCTTCGCCTACTGTTGCATCCTAATCCCACATCACTATAAAATGCTTCCCTCC
Organism: Hetaerina titia; assembly: GCA_037158775.1. NCBI lineage: Eukaryota > Metazoa > Arthropoda > Insecta > Odonata > Calopterygidae > Hetaerina > Hetaerina titia. The sequence continues at coordinate 76,131,965 of CM073770.1, forward strand.
AGGAACATCCGCTATTATATCCTCTAACTATATATTTATATCCTATATATTATATATCCCATCGACTTCCTCCTCCTTATGATTGCTTGGTGACATGTACGAGTATATCTGAACAATGGCCGAGTTCGTCAGTTCTACTTTTAATTTATCCGAGTAAAATTCTATCCGTTGCTTTCTCTTTGTTGATTACGATCCTTCCAACCTTTTTATTTCATATTATGGGAACATGTCGTTGGCTCTCGTCCCCTCCGCTGTACTTTATAACTATTACTCCAGCAATTCCCGCTATCCTTCCATCTCACCTCACAAGTGCGTAGTCATAAATCACAAAAAAGGAATTCGTATACTCGACCGAGGCGTTACCATCACTCACGATCTCTCCTGGGAGAAACACATACGCGGAATATGTGGACAAGCTAACAAAAAATTAGGATTTATTAGAAGAGCACTGGGTAAAAGTGATGCAAAGGTCAAAGAGAAACGTTGTCTTTGGCTGGTTCGGCCTCATTTAGAATATGCTGCATGGGATCCTCACAAAGTTGGATTTATTACCAAATTGGATCGCGTGCAGCGTAGAGGAGCTATATATGAAAAACTTTGTTACGATAAACTTAATAGCGAATCCAAAATATTAGAGCAGCTATGGTGATAATCACTCACGTAGCGAAGGTTAAATTATAAATTAAATCTCTTACATAAATTGGAAGGACGTCTCCTTAGCAGTGATGCGGAAATGTATTATTACCCCCATCAGACTACGGTAGGATAGATCATGTATGTAAAATTAGAGAGATCAAGTGTAGTACAGATGGATTGAAGATGTAATTTTTTCCACAATCAATAAGGGATCAGAATAACATTGTCCGATCGCAGTGCCATTTCTTCGTCAAGATTAGCATTTAGGTTAACGTAATTCTTGCTCTCAGGCTGAAAAGTATGCGCCGACAGTCTTAAAGAATGCTGGGCGCCTCTTGAGTAAAAATCACGACTTTAATGATAAACAAAGTATATCCCCTACCGCAGAATAACTTAAGACCTCCTTGATAAATGAAAAAGTGATGACCCTGTATGAATATTCAAGAGGTGGTAACCTTAACACTATGAAAAAGATTAAATGAAATAACATTTTTTAGTAAAGACGTAAATTAATACATTAAGGTAATTACCAAATGTCATCAATCATATGTAGTTAATAAAACTTTACAGTGTCATCGAGGGAGTAAAGATCTTCTAACAAGATACACTAAGATATTTGGATTAAATATACCGGCATAACTAAACATGGAAATAAGCCTGCAATGCATAATTGAACCTCTCACAGGAAGGGAATGGCTTCAATGGGCAAATTCCTGGAGATTTCCGACTGGAAATGGCAACCATAAGTATGCGGTTCTCTCATAGTCCTTTGGGGCAACCTGAATATTGATCGCAGATGCACTGTGTTATGGCGCCGAGACATGCATACTCCTCTCTTAGTTTTAAGTACAAAGTTTCACCGAAAATGACTAGCAATAATCTGACCACAACTCACCCGCTTTTGATACGACAAGAAGTGTCACGCTGAACTACGGTCAATCCGAATTTTGATTAACAAGCAATAATGAAGTGTATTAATTGTTTCCATTTATTCTAGTGCGTGGACAAAGGGCATGTGAAAGAATAATGGTCTCTAAGGTCTCACTTGTACATGTATAATACACTGTGAATTTTGATTTTCATTGAATTGTAATGAGCAAAGCATTATTTTTTTCATTCCGTTCTTCGTATAGGGAAGCATTGGAATGTTCAGAAACGCTCTGCTCGGTTTCTGTAGCTATGACTTTGGAGGACCAAGTGAAAGAATTTTGGAAAAAAAGAGGCCCCACTTCTAATCTTCTTTCAAAATATATTACCATGACGAACGCCAATTGACTGGGAGTGGGTAGGCCCCGGATACCCACTTTAACGAAATCCAGAGCTGAAGAGGAATATGATCCATGTTCCATACTGGATTTCCAAAACCGGGTTGGGAACCAGACCACTAACCCTCCGGGATCCCCTTCTCTCCCTTGCGGGCCTCCAGGCGTGGCGCATAACCATGTAGATTGCAGGCCGTACGAAAAAAATTAAATCCATTAGACTGTTTTCAAGTATCCCTTTCATACCAGGGGTTAGTTTTCGGTTGTCTCCCCGCCTTTTTAGTCACCTATTTCGACAGGCAGCGATACTGCGGGAGAATTCTGAATCCCCCTAACCGCATGAGGGTAGGGAGATTGAGACCAACCAAAGAGATGATGGAGTCAACGCGAAAGAGGAATTGAATGCTACCCAAGGATATCCTTCTTCACTGCACTGTCCGTCGGATGAGATACAGTTGACTCATCGCACTTCCGAGGCGGGATTGCCAACGCTACTATATTTCACCTGTGCCTCAACCCTCCTTCCCTCTCTCCACTGACCATCCATCCAACCCACCCTCCCCGCTATGTACAACGCGTTATGCCCTTATGTAATAAACTCAAAGAAAACAAAGGAAATATTCAGGTTCATGCAACCTACTGAGGAATAATAATTCTCAATACATTTGTCCTGATGACATTTTCCTTACACCCATTTATCGCCAATTTAATTGGAACTTTAAAATTATTTTCCAGGTCGCAAGGCATTAGCATCATCATTTGGCTGCTTTACTTACATGTGTGTTACGGCATGTATTTTTATAGTCATGGACTGACAATGACACCCAAGTCTGGATTCACTGAATGGTCACACGATGGCACGTTTAATGACGCGCGCGAATTTCTGGAGGGGCACGCAACTGCGTTGTTGACTGGTGGTCTCGGAGGCAGCTGTACGTACACTTGGCACTCAATCCTTCGTCGAGGAAGAGAGCAGTCAAATTTAGAACTCAAGTTCGCCCCAGTGCAAGACCATGCGAAGATACGCGAAATTTGCACTTTCGGAATTGAAATGGGCTAACAATCCCCTCCACCTACCTTTCCATCGTCCGAATTCGACTTCACCCCTTCTTGTGCGAAGTCTCCCCCCCTAGTGAATAAACATCCCTAGGCTTCCCCCCAAAGTCCCTCCCCCTACTTGTTGACGGGCATTAGGTCTCGCCAGTTCGCTTTCAGAGGCGGGATGAGCCAGCCGTCGAAGCGGATGGACTCGTCGCTATCCCGGAGTTCGTTGAACCCGCGAGGGCATATCGTCGAGAAGATTAAGCAGTCGAAATCACGGACAGCTCTAAATCATTGGTGAGTTTCGAGTTAATACAAGCCCACGTGCAAACATACAGTGATACATTAGGCTTCTTAATAAGCGTACTAGTGTATCAAGTTTCTAATTGTCAGGTTTCGATTAGCTAGATCTTAGGGCCACTTGCCAAAATTGACGGTTGTATTTTAGTGCGCATGTAGTCGGCCTACAAAAATTATTTTGAAATGTGCTTTCTCTAACTAGCATTCGTATATTCAAACAGAGCCAATGGTTGAAGTACGTGGTAAATGCGATCTTCAGCTTGGCTCAATTGTCGTTGGTTATTGTCCCGGGGATGTATTAATGGTGGTCCCGTAATTGTCATCACTGGGGATCGGGATGGTGTGGTTGATATAGTATTGGTTTCCGTCCCACAGGGTCCTAGTTCGGATCCGAGAGGAGGGAGGTACTTTTCAGTGGTGCCTAGATCCCTACGATGAAGGTGATTTGTGGAGAACACCGTCCGTCGTGTGAGACGTTAAAATGCGAACCACTTGGCGCCTTTCGTTCAGAGTGGGCTACTGCCGACGTCGGGTTACTCTTCACCCTTCCTCCTTTCTCATCCATCCCGAACGGCACTAATGACCTCTGCTTTCCGTCACCTCCCCTAAAATTATAAATACTGTCGATCCTCAGCAATACTTGCCGAGGATCGACAGTATTTGTAAATGGTTGCAATAACGACCAAGGTAGCTTCCATTTCTTTCGTGTATCCAATTCTTCGTCATCGTAGACGCTCCACAAATTATAATCTGATTACCTTCTGGTCTACTCCTCGCTTGGCATGTGATTCGAAATTCGGAAAAGTCAACCTGAATTTAGTAGTTCATTCCTTTGTACGCGGTGGTGGCACCCTAATTTTGTCTTATTTCTAATATTTTGTCTTTGCAAGTAGAAATGGTGTAAACGTTGACACTGTAAATGAGCCAATATTAAAAGATTACTATGTATTTTCCACAAAACTTAACATTTGCGACAACTAGTTTCAATGTGAAGCCAAAATCCGTGGGTATCTTAAGATGACGCCTGTGTCTTGAAATTAGATGTAGCAAATAAAAGATTTGTGGGAAATACATGGCATTCACCTTTCATTTAAAAATAAATTTCCACACAATCAGGCGTGATATTGAGTGTACCAAAAGGGGGGAATGTTAGTCAAGACAGGTGACTATAGGAATACCCTAGGGATGTTGGGTGGAATGATGGGAGGTAAAAAGAATGTGCAATGGAAGGATTTATTGTAGTGTGTGGTGTTGGGTATTCTTTGAAATTCTCAAATTGAGAGGTAAAGTGGATGTATTTTAGTGTATCTCCAATACCAACTGTAAACTTTCATTTACCGATGAACTAATATATTATTTAAAGTTAGTTATATTATTTAGTAATAGCAGTAAAAAGTATTTTTTACCTTTGATTGTGAAGTATATATCCTAATTGAATAATCATTCCCCAATGTAAGCTTACTTGTAAAATATGGCACCAATTTCTGGTATTGGCAAAAGATTTTGAGAGACCACTTCTTAAATATGTAGCATCTGCAAAGTCTAGTGAGTTTATGTAGATGTTTTGTATTAATATGATTAGGAAAATTATAAGTTCATGACACCTAAGGTGCTAACCTTAAAGGTAAAAAAGTGTAAACAAAGAAGCTCAATTTGTAATCATCCCAATGATGCAGAATTGTTAAAATCTAATTATTTATCGAAAAAAATGGATGGAAATTTAGTATGGAATCATTTCTCATGGGAGGTGTGGTAGCCAAGGAATTAGACAGTTGTTTAACACTAAAGGGCCAAGCTTGATTTCTGATGACTTTTGAAAATCCCCAGCTTCACTGTAATTTGATTATTTTTAGGGTGCTCCACAGGCAACCCAAGGAAATAAACTGTTTCATCCCGGTTCCTTAATTTTGGCATGATGCCCTAATTTTCTGAACAACTCGCCAACCGGTTGCGAGGTATCTCATCATACTTTTGACTGTGATATACCTTAGTCCTTTGTGAGGTGAGCTGCACTCTCACATTTATAAAAATCAATCTTTGTGCTGATCACTGTGGTTACGCTTGTTTAATCATTTAATTAGTTTAATTTTCTAATTGTTTTCAAATTTGACTTTAAATATTTTGGATTTGCGTGAAAATATAATACATACTAAGCTTATGCTGACTGGGATGTTATTTTCATTTAGGTTATCCAACAACAGGAATGACATCGTAGGTTGGCATTGATATACCTCACCTAGTAATAAGCTGAATTTTATGTTACAGTCACTAATCAACAGGGTATTAATTGGGGCCAATTCCTTTTCTAATGCCACTTTGTTTCCCAGGAAAATCTGGTACCCGAAAAATCCCACATCATGGATGAAGGACAGAGGGTCTCGAAGGGCATCACACTCAATCAAAAGCAGGCCTCAAATGCAGTAAACCAACATGCTATCCATTGGAACTCTCTGGAAGCATTCTGTTCATGGCTGCGGGGAGGAAAGGAGTGAAAGTTGGAGTGAGGGAAGATTGAACTGCTCCAGTGGGTCAATGGAATTACTGGATGCTGCTCCGCATATTTCAGGTGGGTTTGCATTGGTTTCGCAAACACTGGCCTTTGATTTCTATCTCAGTAATCGATCCAAAGGGATTTTTTGAAAGAAAACAAGGATTGTACAGCTCACGATGAACTCTCTTAGCCTGCGTGAAACTAGAGAATCCAGTGAATGAGAACATACAAATCATATCTCTATCCTATTATATCATTTTCCTCAATTTATGAATACCACATAATCTTCCTCTTTTAATTTCAGATTTCTCTAAATATATTGATAAGAATTTCATTCCAGGAACCACTTAGCAGTATGTAAAGTTTGTTTTCTGGACTACCACATCGCATCAATATATTAGGAAAATTAATGTAATAAACATATCAAATATTTGGAGCAGTTACTTGGCAAGGAATAATCCAGGCAGATTAGTTGCTCATTCTTATCTCTCCTGTTTTACTTGAGTTAAAATTCATTCAAACTGAAGATAATTACTCATAGTCGAGCTATATATTTCATTTAAAACTGATACCGCATAATTAATACATGGTAAAAAATTTGTAACTTAAAACAATCATTACATAAAATCAAATTTTTTAGAATGTTTATGCATTCTTGGTTACAAGCCAAATAACATGACCTCAACAAAGGAGTTAAGGTTTGTCCGGCAACCAGTGTATTGGCTTTGCATGCTTTAAGGCCTAGGTTCGAATCACAGAGGTGGCATAACTTTTCCAAGATATTCTGATCCCTACTTGTGCCATATGCTATAATGGAGTAGCCCATTCATCAAATGGAGCATTGAAGTGTGACCCCTTGGTGTCTTTTCCTCTTAGTATAAAAATGCTGACAATGGTGTCCTCTCCCCAACCCCATTCCCAGATGGATATCCTAGGGTATATATTAAAGCACAAATAAGAAAATTCATGAACTTCTACCTCCAAAATTAGACATGGAGATGAACCCACTCTGTGATCCTTGTTTGCTTTTCTTCAATTGATCAATGAGGCTTAAAATGAAATATTTCACATATTTCTAAGAGGTTTGAGATGTATGACATCAAATCTGCCTACCTGTGCAAGTTATGCAGCTTCTTTTCCACCAGAACTCTAATCAGCCTAAATGTATGTACTGAGTGTTGGCTAGTGCAATGGTTTCTACCATTTCACCACACACACAAAATATAACTGGGAGAAGTGAACTACTTCATCGTATTTGTTTCAGTTCTGGTAGTAATCTTGGGGAAGATTTTGGGGAAATAATTTTAATGAGGAAATCATAGACTGAGTAAATGAAAATTTATTTAATTTTCATAATGTTGCATTTCATAGTAACTGAAAAGAGTTAATGGCATACAATGCAACTAGCATGTAGTTGTTCCTAAAATTAAAAAGTATTAATGGGAAATGACTTCCATATGGGTATTGGACAATTCGGAAGAAAAAAATTCAAAACTCTCAAATCATCCTGTCAATCAACACTTGAAAATCTTACTTTTCTTAATTAATTTAGTCTTATCTTCACCAAATTCATTTATCCATCTGCCATCCAGTTCTAATCCATTGCACAGAAAAAGTAAAAGTAATAATAGATCAATCATAGTCCCACCAAGAGAGATTTTAACCAAATTTTACTAGTTCTGTAACTGACTGTTGAATTTTTTCTTTGTTGCTTTGACCCTCAAACTATTCATGTGGTTGATTGACACTTTTTTAATCACAAACTCTCCCAGGCTACAATCCCTCCTATTGTTCTACTTTTCTAAATTTGTATTTTGTATCTAGAAATAATAATGATTGATCTCTCTCCTACCCCAAATCTAGAATGGACACCACCTTGGAAGAAACTGTTTTTTGATGTCTGCAACATCTCCCATTCTTCATCAGCATCACTTGGGTGTCACCATTTGTGTGCTCTCAACTGAAGAAAGCCATGCTCTGAAGTGTGCTCCACTACATGAGGTCTACTGAGGCAGAAGAGGGAATACAGAAGAGAGCAAGGTACAAACTGCAAGTAGTGACGTAAGCTATTTTAAATCTTCATATATTTTGTCCCTTCTGTGAGAATTTAAAGATCTTTGCAGTGCATTAGATGAAGAACACAATATGTGGAAAAATACATTGTTCTCTTCATTTAATGAACATGAACACCCACAAAATTGAGCCAGAAACAATTGAATATTTAAAAACTTAGCAGTGCTTTTACAAGTAATAGCGAGCAATATATGTAGTTAGTGGCAGTCTCAAGCCAAAGATGACTATTTGTTCTTCCATAAATTGAAATCGTTTTATTTTCAAATTTTGATTGAGTTTTCTTTTTTCTTTTTCAATCGAAGAAAATCTTTTCCAAATCAATCTCATATTTCCCTTGGATTGGATGAGGGTCGTCTAATGAGCTCTGTGAAATCGTTTCCATTAAATCGTGGCTTATATATGTTAGAACATAGGTTTGGTACTGTCGTTGTCTTTATTTATTTTTAAAAGCGCAACAAACCTCATATTGACTGAGGGGTTGTGGTTAGGCCGTTTCATCTCCAATGAGTTCAAGGATGGTTAGGGCACTTGTTCTAAGGAATAAAGGAGGTGGTTAGGGTGTGTTCTTTTTAGAAAAAGTTTAAATAATGAGTATATATTCAATTCAATGGCCTTATTGGACCCATAGGGATGATGTGAAGGTGCTGTCTCTGGTTTTTCTTAGTTTAGGCCATTTGAATTATCACTTCCATAATTTGGTGGGCATCCTCTTTTTTAACTATTAGCTTATTTATATGGTTTCTGTGGCTTCAATGATGAGTTTAAGTTAGAATCAATTCTCAATGGCCATTCACTTTGCCTCTCCCAATTACTTGTTGAGCCAAGGCAACTCTGCACACATTATGCAATCACCCACAAAGAGGATTGCCTCTTTTTTCAATGTCTCTCTTGTCTTATTTCAAGTGACAATTGATTTCTATTTGACTGGACAATATGACTTACCTTTCACCTTGCAAATGCCTCCTGGGATGTTTTTAATTATTAAATTCTTTGGATTAATTGCAAAACTGCTTTCTGACATGATAGACCAAAGCAGTGGAAAACCCAGGACGACTAATTCATTATTTCCCAGTTATTGTCTAGCCCTATGTTACTGCAATTAACTCCTTAAACCCTTCTCTGTTACCTATTTTCTTAAATCTGTATCAGCCCCAGCCCCCTCTCTCTAAATCTTTCTTTCAAATCTTTGCTTTTTTCTCTGTGCTTGCCTATTTGGCAAGCACAGAGAAAAAAGCAAAGGTTAATTGTTTCGTTTTGCTCAGTCAAATTGCCCAAGAAAGTCAGTTCACCAGCTGCAAAATCTCGCTGAAAGGTAATCTATAATGAATAATATGTTTTGTCTATCAAGTGATGTTTCCTTGGACTCGCATGTCTCCATTAAAGCAATGATTAATTATAGCTTACTTCTCTTGAAATTTCACTGTTTTTAACATACTCCACTTTTGCTGACATTTATGCAGACTTGCCTAGAGTAAAAATTATTATACTTCATCTGAGTTGCTGATTATTCAATCTTTCTTACCCAAAGGAATCATTGGGTTATAAATGGGTTCTAATGGACCCATGGAATGCAACCCCAAATGGGGCTTTAAGTGGGATTGACTGCTGAAATACACTGAAAACAAGGTTTTTAACCAATTTGGATTTAAATCGGCATCATGGTTTGAATAATATCTGAATTTTAAATTTGTTAAAATCTATTAAGACAATCCCAATTGCAAATTTTCTGTCACTTCTTAGAGGGAAAAGAGTTCTTTGTTACTCCCAACAATACTCGCCTATGATATAACCTCCAAAAGTGTTCTTAAATGATTTTAGCACTGAAGTGTTTTATATGAATAGCTTAGAGACTGAGGGGCATGACTGAAGTTATTTTGGTATAAGGCTTAATGGAAAAGGCAGAAGGGAATGTGGATGACTTGTCACGGGACATTGAAGTAACCTAATATAATTGAGGGAATATTGGTGATAGACGGTAGATTGGTGTTGTTTGGTCTCACATCAATTGGATTACTAGAAGGAATATGATCATGAAAGATTTACATAATTACTCTTTCACAGAGAAAAGTTTTGACTTTAGATTTATAACATCCTTGTTGGGAATCATGAAGATAATTTCCCTTAACAACCTTGTTCCCCCAAATACAAGTAAATTTCCTCTAGGTGGGCCATTGAATAAAATTTTAAATGAAAAAAATAAAGGGATGACCTACATGGACAAGAGGGTATTTGTAGTAATTAAAAAAATTATGTGATCGGAGTGAAACTTCAACAAGGTCTGATATTGAAATTCATTGCTGTTCTAACTTTTTAAGAGTTATGGCATGTTTCACTTGTCCTACAGCTGCTTCTGAATCCTGATTGCTGCAGTATAACAGTGGTAAAAGCAAGCAATTGTAGCGGTCACATGTGGGCAGCATTCATGGCAATGGTGGTGAATTTTTTAAAAAAGTGGGTCTCACTATTTACTAAATAAATCCAAATATATTATGATTGTTTTTAACTTTATATCCACTGTTGAAAGTGCTCAATCAAATTTCTTTCCATCCTTGTTAAGATCATGCATTACATGATAGATCATTAGCTTCAATTAAAATTACTTCTCTGGAATGAACTTGTAAACATTAAATCAATTCTAAACAGTAATTAACAAGAGCTACATAAAAAGTGGAAATTTTGAGTAAAAATTCAGGGGCCAAGTAGAACATGGCATTAACCAAGATTCAGGCATATATGGTGAGACCCTCCCTATTGTTTAGTGACAAGAGCTTCAGCCAAGTGATATCACAGATTATTTCATGTGAACCTTGGGTTGCTTCCTCATGTGATACCTCCAGAAAGATAAAAATTTCATTGAATGGTAGATTTTTTCTACCTGATGAATGTCAAATATGGTAACTGTGGCAATGCTAAGTTTCATCTGTTAATCTTAATGCCACGTCCAACCTAATTAGTCCCAAATACAAATAAGAATTTATAAAAACATATATTCGAAAATGATTATAAAAAATAATGAATTGAAATGAAGATGGGTGGACCTCTATGGGTGTGAAAACTGTTTCTTTCCTGTAAGACCCTATAATTTCTACTTTGTGTGAGAAACTGCCTCATTGATCTGAATTCAAAACAATTCAATTTTACTTGAATGCTGGTTTGATAAGAGAGATCTACTTCAATTAATAAATATTATTAGTACCATGTGTGAAATACAGAGAACAGGATAGTAATATATGGCTAGTTTCATTCTTTAGCCAGCTCTGGTTTCCCAGGGAGATCTGGTTAACTGACAAATTGCACATGTCATAACGGTCCATATCATGTCATAGTGGACATAATCAGTCGATAACGATCTATGAAGAATTTTGAATTAAACAGGGTTTTCAAGCATGCACATTTGTTATTCTAAAGTTTGTTTTTAACCCTCATAAAAGGTATTGTTTACACAAAACTTAGTTAGTGTCAACTTATAAATTAATTGCTTCCAACATTTGTGATATGTCAAAAATTCACCCTGCTATGATCGTTCAGGAAAAATATCATTGAGAGACTTGGTACTCACAGAGTAGTCCTGGATTGGAGGATCCGGGTTCAATTTGAAATCATTCCTCAAAGGCACCCTTACCTGCTCCAAGCTGCATTTTATGGGTACCAGATCTCCCTGGGAAACCGTAACCGGTACCCCCCTACCCTGATGTGTGAATTTCAGTCCATCATGCTTAGTATTGAGTGAACTCTACAATCACTAACCAAACAGACCGTTAGGTTGATAACTGTAATTTTTTTGTGCTTTTTAACATAGTGGTGCCTAGCATCCAACTGTTTAGCAATATTTCATGATGTGGCTTGATTATTCTTTTGTTTTTATAATTGATAGATTTATCCCTCTTTGATGTAATCCAATTTTTAGCATGAAACATGTAAATAAAGACTTCCTATCTATTTGTGGAGTAATGAAATGTTTTAAAAAATATTTAACAGGCAGTCATTCATTTTTTTTTAACTACCAGAAACCAGCTGCAACTGAATGAACAAATAAACAGAAAGGTAGGTAGTTGCCTGTGGTTGAAAAAATGAATTTCAGCTTATTAAATTGAAGTGTGATTTAATGTGTTAAATTATTCAAGCTGGAAAAACAGTTAACAAAAATCAATGAGTTTATTGCAATAAAGTAACCACAGTGAAGAATCTGTTAATGTGTGGCCCTTTGAAATGGTCCTTAAAGACCCATGAAACCCAAAGAGCCTTAATCACTCTCATATGTAGTTGGCTTAATTTCATTTGATCTTAATTTCTAATGTTTCTTCCAAGTGACAGTCGACAGGTATAAAGGTAATGTTCTGCAATCCTTCCAAGGCTTTTTCTCTCCTTTTTTTTCCCCTTTAGTTTGTCAAGGTCCAAATTTTTTATCTTTACACTGGTTAATTGAATTTGAATGGAGAGGTGCTATGAAATATGAAGAGCAATGATAACATTTTGAAGTCATCTAATATTATCAACTCCTACATTGAGTCACATTTTTTGTTTAGGCAAACGAGTTCCCATTAAATTATGATTAAAATCCTTCCATTGGTGTAAGATATTATCTAGTTCTGTGATTGGCAGGCAAATCTGGCCCAATAAATGACTGTTCATAAAGTTTTGATCAAGAGTTCAAATCAATCTAACCCACTCCTTGATTAATTTTTTTTTTATATTCCTTGGTATCTCATTTCATTTGATTGCTACATTTTCCGATTCCTTAACATGGATCTAATAATAATTATTCTATTTATCTACTGGTAAAGGTAGATTTATGATGAAAACCAGATACCAAACAGTACAGAAGCAACTTCCTTGGCTCGCCTAAGTTAACAACCAACATCTAACATTACAATAGGCCCCTATTCAATTTTCAGCACCCCATTGCTAATTGAAAAAGTCTGCATCCACCTTTCCCATCTTATTGTTTTCAGCAATCCCCTCTCCTCTCTCATGATTCAAACAACTTCCTAGTTATGGGTTAATAATATGCAGTAGGTAAATTCATTACAATCTAAATTCCTTACGTCAGTGCGATTAAGCAAAAGAATTTTTATTAGGGTTTCAATGAATCCCATTGACAAGTATACTTAAATAATTTAAGAATGACGTACTAAGTGATGCATGCATTGTAGATTGTAAAGGTAATTTTCTGGTACAATTGAAAGCACACAGGTTTTTCCACATGGTGTAAGAGAATTATTCCGAAGGTCAGTTTGGTAGGTGATGGTAGAGTTCACCCAGTAATAAGCGGATTGTGTGAAATTCACACATCAGGGTGGGGTGTCAGTTCCTTTAACTGTGCTGGTTATTGTTTCCCCAGGAAGATCTGGTACCTGAAAAATCGCATAGCTTGGGTGGAGCTGCAGTGCCCAGAGTGACTTGCCCAAGAATCGAACCAAGTCTCTCTGATCAGTAGTCCAACATTCTACCCACCTGGACTGCCGCAGGAGTCTTCAATTTTCATTCATGCCTTCAATTTCTTGTGGACAAAATATTGTGAACGCTTTTAAATGTGTTTACAAGAATCGAACCAAGGCTCTCCGGTCAATAGTCCTATGTTCTACCCCCTGGACTACCGCAAACCATGAGTTAATTATGCCTTCAAGTTTTTGTGGACAAAATATTCTTTGAATGCTTTTAAATGTATTGTAATTTTGTAAATTTGGGTGAAAGCAAAAGAAACTTTAGTGGAAATTTGGTTATATTATTCCCGAAATATAAGGGATAGGGGTGTTTTCAAATAGTTTTGTTTGCTGCATTGTTTAGAAAGACATTTACTTTATTTAGGCGACACTTTTGTATTCTAAAATTTTGAAATTAATAAAGGTTTTGAATATATTCTTGCTTTAATGATTCTTAAGTGTAATTTCAATGAAACTACTTTGAATGCAGTACTAAAGAGTATGGAAGTGGTTAGCATTGAATCGATCAACTGTTACATTGAAACCAAGCTGAGATCCAGTTCTTTATGGGTTATTGGAAAATGCTGTTATTAATTAATATTAAAGTGTTATGGATCAACCATAACTCTTCTTAACTTCCTAACTGGCCGATTTCATTGAAATAAAAAAATAAATTACTTAATATCAACTGGAAGATATTGCAAGCGATTAGGATTTTTAGTTTGAGCATTATCTAATATTTAGTTCACTAATGTTTAAATATTAGCGAGGTAATATTATTCTTCTCGTATTTAAATATTACCTCGCTAATATTTAAATAAAGTTCCAGCACATTCTGTGAGAATGTTAGTGATATATTTTATTTATAATAATATGTTAATAAGTTACATTAATTATTTTAATAAGAGTAATCTGAAGGGTGCGTCATATATTAATCGTGCTCCAGGTTCGAACGAATCCCATAAAGCAAAAATTATAAACGCAATGAATTTTGTTTGACCATGAAAAAAATTGAATTTCGAAATCATACGCTGATGTCTCTAGTGGGAAAAGCATGTACTAGGATGTGCTGGTATTTCAGGAGATTCCAGCTAGTGAAGGCATGCGCCATCTGTGGGCTAAATCTTCAACCAATCTATTAATTAATTTTTGCTCATTAATTTTCAGAAAATTGTCACCAGAGATTTTGACGGTGGGTTCAGGACGCCGCGGGAGATCAGGAAAACAATTAAATATTGAATATTATTGTGACGAGGGCTGCCATTTTTTCGGGGCCCCGCGGCCCGGCTGGAAAAAATGACAGCCCTCCTCACAATAATATTCAATATTTAATTGTTTTCCTGATCTCCCGCGGCGTCCTGAACCTCCCGTCAAAATCTCTGGTGACAATATTTTGTATATTAGCGAATCGAAAATATTTTGCAAAAAAAAAAATTTCGGCCGCAAAAGAGAATCGAAGTAACATAGGCTATAGCTAGTCTCGACTCCTCAATCCTCTTCTTATCCCCCGGACCACCGGGTTACTTGTGAGAAAGAGGTTCGGATCTTCTACTTGTCTTGGAAAACTACGGACTTTGCCGATTTTTGCTCAAAATCAACCCGATGAGCTCGGCAAGGCTCTCACCTGGCGAATCCGAGGTATCTGCCTGCCTCGACGGCCCTCTCGCTTGGCGAGGGGCTCTGGACTTAGAATATTTTTCGCTGGGTGGACTCGGGACTTGAATATATTTTCTCGGGGAGGCTTAGCACCTCACCTTGGGCCTCGCGGCACTCCGAGACGGCTCGTGAGCGGTTGACCGTCGATGGAGCTACTATTTTTTGAACCGTGATCCGGTTCTTTGAAAACATTCGACACCATGCTTTTTCGCATGCGATAGGCCAATCAAATTTAATTATTTCACTTCGTTCAGTGCAGCGCATGACGTCATTTTTGACTCGGTGCGATCAAATGCAGCTCAAATGTTTATTGTAATTACGAATTAGACCTTAAAAACCAAAGAGCTATTGTTTAGAATGCCCACACTGTTTCTATGCAGGATAGGATAAAATTACTTTTTAATAATTAGACGACATTTTAGGCTACCAACGTACGGATTTAAGGCATTTTTTCATATGCTACATTTATGCGTATTATTTAACTGTTTCATAATAATAATTACTTGAAATAATGCGTTTAATGGTTTTTTCTCTATTGAGCAATTCGTTAACAATTTGTTTCAAATAGATATTTGCAGGAAATACCGACATTCCATTAAAGTTAAACTATAACGAATTGAATGACCCGCATTGCCGAATGCGAGTGGCAGAGGGTGTGTATCTTTTCAGACTCATCTTTTGGAGATTATTTGAATATATTTAATTACATTTGTCTGCACTTCAGGTAACAATTTAAATGAACTTTTTTATTAGTACTAACCTCAGAAAGATTTTTATTTTTTGATGGATTGCTTTTTTAATTCTTGTGCAGAATATTAAGGCCAAATTAATCATTCAAAATTAATACAAAGGGAAAGACAAAAAATTAGGCAAAATTCATTATTCTTTAGTTCATCTTTATTACACAAATACAATTGTTGAGGTACATCTTTATTAGAAATGGCAACAGTATTCCAAACATCCCTTTTTTAACCAAAACATTTTACTGAAATACCCTCTTAGCCACTATTCACAACGTTAGCAGTGGTAGTTGCAGACTATTCAGAGGACTCATTCAATGCTGACACCCACATGAAGTGCAATTCTTTAGAGGCTGATGGCAATGTCCAACTTGTCACCAGCAAGGAAATGTACACATTCATTCCTTATTTCCTTCAGTGAGAAAGATTGTTGATCAACCTTGATTCCCATGGATGCTCTTCTTCACACCTTGCATAAGCATCCAATGGAAGACCTGAGGAAAAACAATTGGAAAATGATTATACATTTTAAGTTGATGTGGTTTTTCTTAACTACTTTTAGGATATTTTAAGGAAAAATAGAAATACTTGTGTTCTAAAGGGCTAAAGAAACAGTTACTGGTTTAAGGTTGAAATATTGGTTCCCCTTTAGAAATAAAAAAATGGAAACTTACTTTTACTTGAAATCTATACATTTAACCATATTGAAACATCGCAGATATTAAGCTGGAATTAAAATGGAAATGAATTTCATACAAATTAAATTTTAGTTATTAATTTTCGTACCTTTTTCCATTGGTGAGAAAGATTGCCGATCAACCTTGATTCCCATGGATGCTCCTTTTCTCACCTAACAGAAGCATCCAATGGAAGACCTGAGGGAAAACAATTGAAATATAATGAATTTTAAGTTGATGTGGTTTTTTAATTACTTTTAGGATGTTTTAAGCAAAAATATAAATACTGTGGTGTTCAAAAGGGCTAAAGAAATATTTAAATTTGAAAATTAAACAACTTGACTTTCCCTCTTAAAATTAAAGGCTAAAGAAATATTTAGTTGTTTAAGATTGAAAGATTGGCTACCCTTTGAAAACTAAAAAAAATGGAAACTTTCAATTTAAATCTCTACATATAAGGTCGTAATGAGATCACTAATTGAGAGAGAATATAGAACACAACCAGGACGTTTTTGCCTATTTTGTAGATTTCGAAAAAGTGTTTTGATAGAGTGAATTGGGAAAAATTAATGCGTGTATCGCAGAAAATAGGAATGGATTGGAGGGACAGGAGACTGATCCGAAACCTGTACATGTCTCAGACTGCTCAGGTGCGAGTGGGGAACGGAGAGTCCGGATGGGCAGTGTTAGGAAGAGGTGTAAGGCAGGGTTGCCCATTGTCACCGGTACTGTTCAACGTATATGTTGAGGAAATGATTAAAGAGGCATGGGAAGAACTGGAGGTAGGAATGAAAGTCTGAGGAGAATTCTTAAAATCGGTTAGGTTTGCTGATGACCAAGCATTAGTTGCTCAGTTAGCCAAGGGGTTGCAAGCATTGCTGAGTGAATTGGAGGTTCAGTGCGATAAATATGGGATGAGAATCAAAATTTATAAAACAAAGGTTATGCGATTTTCCAGAAAGAAAAAGGCTAAGCTAAATATTAAAATAGGCGGGGAAAAAATAGAGCAGGTAGAACAGTTTACATATCTCGGTAGTGTTTTGGCCCAATACGGTCAAAGTAGTAGGGACGTAAGGAGCAGAATTGCGCTAGGCAAGGAGGCTTTCTCAAGGAGGAGGGAGTTGATGACGGGGACGTTGAGTAAGGATGTTAAGAAAAGACAAATTTTATATGGAGCGTAGCTATGTACGGCGCGGAAACGTGGTCACTGAAGCAAGAGGATAGACGTAGATTGGAGGCTTTGAAATGTGGGCGTGGAGAAGAATGGAGAAGGTTTATTGAAAAATGGATGAAAGGCGTATTGAGCAGTAGTGGAATGTTAAAGAAGGTAATAGAGGGGAGAATGTTGGGCAAGCGAGGAAAGGGTAGGAACAGGGTAGGGATGTTGGATGGGATGAAGGGAGGAAAGAAGTACACCAAGATGAAGAGGGACCTGATATAGATTAGTTTGCTAGGTGGGGAGTCACAAAACGTTTATTTGATAGTTGTGTCCATCCAAAAACCTACCTTAACCGGTAGATTACCTAATAATAATACATAAGGTCATTGAAATATCAAAGTTAATAATCTTCAATTAAAATGAAATTGAATTTCATACAAACAATATTTTATTTAAAGATTCAATTCATCCATGACAATTTATTGGAAATTATTTGATTAACAACTGCTGCTACTTCACTCGATTTAAACATTTTATTCGTATTGCCATTTCATCATTTTATTCATTGTTTCAAACTAATGAATAGAACACCATAAATGAAGATGTCTGTGATAAACAATGATTAAGAACAGCTTACTGCAATGAATTACTTTGATTGTGACTTAAATACCATCAATCTAAAATGCATCAATATGCTTGTGTATGTGTATCCAATTAATTTTTTTTTAAGCATTCATATTTCAAAATCTATTTAAATATTATGTTATTTGAATGTTGAAGATGTTATATGAATGTGGAAATTATAAGATTAAGTTAAAATAACAATGGAATCTTTCCTTTCAAGAAAATTGAGATCCGGTACAATGGAACATGGAACAACCTATATTATACTGTATGAAACTTGCCTATTCAATGGAAAATCACCTGGACTAATAAGTTCACAACATGTTCTTAGAGACTTATTAATGGATTCATAGTTTTTTCTAAGGAGCTACAACCGCTGCTTAGCCTTCCCTTCCACCCTCCTCACCTGCCCATGTGAGCTATATATCCCAAAAAGGTGACCAAATATGAACAAGGAATGAAGAAGATTGTAAGAATAAGGACAGAATGACCATAGAGAAGTGCGTGTAGGGCCAGTCCAAGGCAGGAGAGGTGGGAAAACTGTAAGGGTAAACAAGGAATGTCTCACCAGTTATCAATCAACACCTGCCTTGCTTAATATTCTTTAACAGAGGAAAGTAGCACTTATTTAAACAAATTGTGTTGTTATATCATCACTTAAAACAGTTGCTAATGCCAGTGGATAAGCATATATCGGAAGCTCATGAAATGGTATGGAAAGTAGAAGAAAAAACACATGGGAATTAAATTAAAACTAAGTTTGCAGCATAGTAGAATAGGGAGGAGACATTATCTGGGGATAATTTGAACAAAGTGGCAATTATTGCAGGGCATATTGACTAGAAATACAAAATCAATGAGTGTAATGAAGTAATAATGCTGGATATGTGTGGTAGAAGGAAGTAAGTTAGTTCTATGTTTTAAGGGTGCATCAACAGCAAAGGTACTTCTGCAAGACTATTGATTAATTTAAGAAAATAATCCTAAAAGTCAATTTAACCCTTTGCACTCTGATACCTTTTCCTCGATTTCCTTAGTCTACTCGGGATTAAATTTTTAAATACTCCAAATTTACTAAGCGTGGCACTAGAATGAAAAACTGGAGCTTTTGATACAAACTGATTTAATTGGATCTTTTTACATAATCATTGATAAATTTATCGATAAACTATAATTTACACTATAATTTTTCATGGTATGATATTTTTGGAAGCATTCACCTACATGAAGACCTGGGTTACCTTCATATGTTTCACATATATATAGTCTCTCTTCATCCACCTTTGATTTTAGGGTGAGGTGAGATTATCTATAGTTTCCCATCTAAACGTTGTTCTGTTTGTGGATGGTAATCTAACCATGGAAGTTTGTGACATCTCGGAATTCTCCAACTAGATCGTGTACTAGTTTCGTAATAAATTTCACATGTGAGATCTGTTTTTCATTTTTTCTTTGTTGGCATTCTTTGTACAATATATACGAATACCCTCCTACTCAAGATTCCTGATAATGCAATAGATAGAAAAAGAACGTTTGATGAGACGGCTGACACTAGGATGAAAAGGAAATGAAAGTACCCAAACTAGAAAGCAATGAACTACAGAACACCTGACTGAGGTAACTTTACATTCTGGTGATCTTTTTTACAGAAACAGATCATCTCTCAAAGGTATTGCTTTACATTTAGCTGACTTCCAAGTAATGAAGGGTAAACAATGCAAATGAACTTACAACACAGCAAAGAGATAAGAACAAACATCTGCGTAGGTGGTGGCATCCTTTGGAGACTACATTTACGCCGACGACATTATGAGACTATACTATTCATTTATAAAACAAGCTATGCTATTAATTAAGCCTTACTTTACTTGTCCTTTCATGCTGATGATTACTAGTAAAGTTATTGGAAAATATGGACAAAAATCCCAATTCCCCTCACAGTGAACTCCGTGTCGAGTGCGGCTGCTGCTGCTGCTAACCTTGTCGAGTCACACTCGACATCCGAGTGCAAAAGGCTAAAGGCATTTTAGATTAAAAGGGAGATCGAAGTGAAAGAGTTGATACTTGGAATGAAACTGAAAGTAGGTGTTAAACTTTTGTGGTGGAAAACCTGACACCCAGTAAACACCACATCTTTGAGAGAAGTGACCTAATGGACATCACAGGAGGAAAGCCACTAGTAAACAACACCACAATGTCTGCTTCACTGAAGAACATGATTCATGGGAGAAATTTTTTAACCATCTGGTGAAATCATAAATTACTGCAAAAACAGAAAAGAATGAAACAAAGAAATTGCACATACAATAACTTCTGGAATGAGTGCCCAAATAATATTTTTGTTGTCCACAGACCATACATATCATGTATGTATAGGAGTCATCAAACAAAAGATTTATACAATGCATTTTGCCACAATGAACATGCATAAAAAATTATGTACTTATGACAGTATGCAATAAAACTGCATTATATTTACTTCATGTGAAGGTTTCCATGGAATTAAATTACTTGTCTTTGCAATTCCGGGTTCTCCATCCACGTTGGTTGTCTTTAGGAGATGACAGTTTCACTGACCATCCTGCCTATGTTTTCAGGTCTAAGATATTTTTCAAAATTTCCTTGTCCACTTTATATGGGCATGGTAGTTAGTACTGTGCTCCGATTGGTTTTTCCATGCACTGCTTAATTGATATCCATCGTCCATGTTGATATTTCTCAGTCTATGACAGGAAAGCTTTGAAAAATACCTTTGACCTGAAGACTCTGGCAGGATGGCCAGAAAAACTCATCACCCAAAGATAACTAACGTGGATGGAGAACCCAGAAATGCAAAGAAAAGCATTACAGTTATTTAAAAATTTTTCAATGAAAAAGAACACTTCATTAGAAGGAATTTCCCTAGTTTCATTTGAAACCCCATAATTTATCACTCATTGAAAGTGAGTTTGGTATAGTGTTATAAATTATTACACCCATTAAAAATGGGGTTTAAAAGTGCTGACTCATGGTAACTTATGTGGATGTTATGATTTCTAGTTGAATGAGTGAATATTGCTATTTTCATGAAAGATATGGACATTATTTATGATCAAGACAGACACTGCAAATATATATTACATAGAAGGAATGGTAAAAAAATTTAAATTCTTTGAATTAAGGCCTATATGGTTAAAGATAACTTTGTACGACGACATGCACACTGATGAGACCCAGAACACTACTCCATATGATTCCCCTGAAGAAAAAAGTAGAATGATACATGAATTTCAATACCTCTAGAGACTAATGCAGGAAACAAATTGTGTATTTCAACGTGTAGAGTTCAGAAAACATTTTTAAGATCAATATTCCACGGACCAGTTCATTAAATATGTAGACCTTAAACCTTGGTATTGACTGTATAAATAGTCACTTCTTGTTGAGATGGAAATTAAAACCTACTTCCAATGTTTCACAATTAAATGAAAGGACCTCAAGTCTTTTTTCAAAACTAGTACACAAATATGCTGAGACAGTTTTTCCTAAAATGAAAGTGTTAAAAATTTACTTTATTGAGCAACCCTTTGTGATTCAATTTATTTTACCATTGATATTTCGTCAGAATGAATTAATCTATTTTACAAAAGACGATTCTTATCGAGTTAATTTTTCAATAAAAGACAAGATGAAGGAATGATAAGACCAACCGTGACATGACACTTTCACATTTAGAGTAATTCAAATTTTCATTAGCCTTCATAATGATTTATTTACCTGCTAGAGAAATTGATCGAATTCTTGTCAAAACATTTGCTGTGAGTAAAGATACTTTTGTTAAATTAGGGTGAGGAATTATATCCAAGTCTGATTTCACTAAAATTATTTTAATTTGGTATAACTTAACTCATTTTTAAATAAGTTAAGTTATACACACAATAAGCAGGAGGTGTGGTAATCTAATGGGTAGAGTGTTGGTTTACCACCTTGGAGGCCTGGATTTGATTCAGGGTGATGCCCCTTGAGACCCTCTGTCCATCCATACTGGGAGATTTTCCGGATACCAGATCTTCCTTGAACACCCAAGTGGCACAAGAAAAGGAACTGGCCCACATTTTTACCCTGTTTATTCATGACTGTAACATAAAATTCAGCTTATTAGAACATGAGGTACATCAATGCCAACCTACGAGTTCAATAATGCTGTTGATAACCTAAATGAAGAAATCCTATGGAGGCAGGAAAAATGGATGAAAGGTGTATTGAGCAGTAGTGGAATGTTGAAGAAGGTAATAGAGGGGAGAATGTTGGGCAAGCGAGGAAAAGGCAGGAACAGGATAGGGATGTTGGACGGGATGAAGGGAGGAAAGAAGTACACAGAGATGAAGAGGGACCTGATGTAGATTAGGTTGCTGGATTGGGTTTTGTTTGGAGTTACAAAATGTTTACTTGATAATTGTGTCCATCCAAAACCTACCTTAACCGTTAGATTACCAAATAAAAAAATAACCTAAATGAAAATAACATCCCAGTCAGCATAAGATGTACCATACCATGTACTATTGTTTCACCCAAATCCATAATACTTTCAATCAAATTTAAAAGCAATTAGAAAAACGAACTAACCAAATGATTAAACAAAAGTAACCACTATGATCAGCACAAAGATTGATTTTTATAAATATGAGAGTGCAGCTCACCTCAAAAAGACCTAAGGTATATCACAGTTAAAAGTTTAATGGAATACAATAAGATATCAACACATTCCTGTATCATTGGAAGGATTACAACTTGGGCTACTTTGGTTACACTTTGGGAACCATGGCTGTCGTAAAACAAATTTCTTAGTCATTTCAAAACAAAAAATCTACATAAACTCACTTGACTCTGCAGATATTTAAGAAGTCTTGGCTCAAAATCTTTTGCCACCGCCAGAAATCAGGGCCATATTTTACAAGTAAGTTTACATAGTGGAATGATTATTCAATTAGTTTATATATTTCACAATAAAAGATAAAACATACTTTTAACTGATATTACTAAAATGAACTTTTAAATAGTACATTAATTCATCGGTGAAAAGAATTTTAAAGTTGGTATTGGAAACTCACTGAAATACAGCCACTTACCCTCTCAATTTTGCCAATAAAGAATACCTAACACCACACACCAACAAATCCTTCCGTTCCACAATCATTCTACCTCCCTTCATTTTACCCATCATCCCTAGTATATTCCTAAAGTCATCTGTCTTGACTAAAATTCTCCCCTTTTGTACACTCGATATCAAACCCGATTGCGTGGAAATTAATTCTTAAATGAAAGGAGAATGCCATGTATTTCCCACAAATCTTTTATTTGCTACATCTAATTTCAACACACAGGCGTCATATTAAGGTACCCGAGGATTATGGCTTTGCATTGAAACTAGTTGTCGCAAATATGAAGTTTTGTGGAAACTACATAGTAATTTTTTATTCTGGGCTCATTTACAGTGTTAACAACTACTTACTAAGAAAAAATATAAATAATTCATCATCGTAATTATAATAATTGGGAAGCGAGTGAAAATATTTAGCAAATGGTCTCAGTAGAGCCAGAGCAACCTTAAGTTATAAGATTTTACCAATATATACTCCTCTTGGCAGCAGGTGAGAATTCATTTAGGTGACTTTCCTGCAATTGGCCTAAGATAAAATTACGAGGGAAGCTTGACCTGTTTCAGCCTAGGAGCGACCTCATCTGAAGCGTACACAAAGAGAAAGCAATTTCAAAATACCATTTTTTTGAAGACTGCCAAAATTAAGGAATTTGTGGATAATTTCTTAGAGCTTCGATGCGCCGGGAATGTTGCTTTGTTTTCCTATAGGGATACCTGGGAAATACATTCAAGTCGCTCGCAAACCGAATGCTAGATTTAAGCGCCCAGCCTATGAATTTGCATGATGAGCGCTATACTAATTAGCGTTCTACCGCCGCGTACTAAGGAATAAACTACAAAATTCGGGTTGAATTTTTATCCACTGAACACGCGAACGAATGTGTAGTCCTTTACCATTTCGAATTACATGCCAACCGAGGTTTTGAACAGAAAATACTCTGATTATAAATTGTGGCTCGTCTACAAATGAATTGGACGTCGAAAATTGAAATTTCAACGCGTGTGCACAAGAATTGGAAGCTACCGCGGCCTTGATTGCAACCTCAGTATTGCCGAGGATCGAGAATATTTGTTATTTTAGGGGAGGCGGCCGAAAGCAGAGGTCATTAGCGCCATTAGGGTTGGATGAGTGGGGAGGAAGGGAGGAGAGGAATCTGAAGTCGGCAGTAGCCCACTTTTAACGAAAGGCGCCAAGGGGTCCGCATTTTAACGTCCGAAACGACGGACGGTGTTCTCACAAAGCACCTTCATCGTAGGGATGGAGGTACCACTGAAGAATATCTAACGCTTCTAGGATCCAAACTAGGACCCTTTGGGTGGGAAACCAGTACGTTACCGACTGCACTATCCCGATCCCCAGTGATGAAAATTAAGAGACCATCATTAATACATCCCAGGAACAATAACCAACGACAATTGAGCCAAGCAGAAGATAGAATTTACCGCGTATTTCAACCCTTTGTTCAGTATGTACGGATGCTACCAAGGTAAAGTACATTTCAAAATAATTTTTGTAGGCCGACTACATGCGCACTAAAATACAACCGTCAATTTTTGCAAGTGGCCCTAAGAACTAGCTAATCGAAACTTAACAATTAGAAACTTGATACACTGGGTACACTTATTAAGAAACCTAATGTACCACTGTATGTTTGCACGTGGGTTTGTATTAAATCGCAACTCACCAATGATTTAGAGCTGCCCGTGATTTCGACCGCTTAATCTTCTCGATGATATGCCCTCGCGGTTTCCACGAACTCCGGGATAGCGACGAGTCCATCCGCTTCGCCGGCTGGTTCATCCCGCCTCTCAAATGCCTGTCAACAAGAAAGGGGGAGACCTTGGGGGGGGGGTCGCTAGGGGGGAGACTTCGCACAAGAGAGAGTGAAATTGAATTGGGGCGAAGGAAAAGGAGGCGGAGGGAATTGCTAGCCCGTTTCAATTCCGAAAGTGCGCATTTCGCGTATCTTCGTACGGGTCTCCTGCTGGAGCGAAATGGGGGCCTGAAGTTAACCGCTCCCTTTCTCGCCGAAAGCTTGAGTGTACGTACAGCTGCCTCCGAGACCACCACCCATCAATGAAATTGCTTGCTCCTACAGAAATGCGCGCGCGTCATTAAACCAGCCATCGTGCGACCATTCAGTGAATCCACACTTGGGTCTCATTGTCAGTCCATGACTAAAAAAACACATGCCATTACATACATGTAAGAAAATGAACCCAATGATGATTCTAATGCCTTGCGACGCGAGATATAATTTGCAAGTTCCAATTAAATTGGTGATAAATTGCTTTAAGGAATATTTCAACAGGTTATGTACAACGGGGCCATACCTGGGGTCCCGAAGTTAACCGCTCCCTTCCTCGCCGAAAGTTTGAGTGCCGAGCGACGTTTTCGGAAAAAAGAGGTCCCACTTCCAAGCTTCATTCGAAATACATTAACGTGATGAATGCCAATTGACTGGGAGTGGATAGGTCCCGGACACCGGTTTTCACGAAATCCAGGGCCGAGGAGAAATGTTACTCCCTGGTCCACATCGGATTTCCAAAACAGAGTTGGGAACCAGAGCACTCACCCTCCGGGATCCCCTTCTCTCACTTACGGGTTTCCAGGTGCGGCGAACATACATATGGATCGAATGCTGGATGGTATGGCGGTAAGCAGACAGTAAATCCATTAGACTGTTTGGAAGTATCCCTTTCTTACTAGGGTTTGGTTTTCGGGTATATCTCCCTCCCCCTTTTTAGTCCCCACATAAGGCAGGCAGGGATACTGCGGGAGAATTCTGAATCCCCCTAACCGCATGAGGGTAGGGAGATTGAGACCAACCAAAGAGATGATGGAGTCAACGCGAAAGAGGAATTGAATGATACCCAAGGATATCCTTGTTCACTGCACTGCCCGTCGGATGAGATACAGTTGACTCATCGCACTTCCGAGGCGGGATTGCCAACGCTATTTCACCTGTGCCTCAACCCTCCTTCCCTCTCTCCACTGACCGTCCATCCAATGGGTTGGATGGACGGTCAGTGGAGAGAGGGAGCTCTCCGTTATGTACAACGTGTGGAACCCTTTGTAATAAACTCAAAGAAAACAAAGGAAATATTCAGGTTCATGCAAACTACTGAGGAATAATAATTCTCAACACATTTGTCCTGATGACATTTTCCTTACACCAATTTATCGCCAATTTAATTGGAACTTTAAAATTTTTTTCCGGGTCGCAAGGCATTAGCATCATCATTTGGCTGCTTTACTTAAATGTGTGTTACGGCATGTATTTTTATAGTCATAGACTGACAATGAGACCCAAGTTTGGATTCACTGAATGGCCGCACGATGGCTCGTTTGATGATGTGCGCGAATTTCTGGAAGGGCACGCAATTGCTTTGTTGGCTGGTACTCTCGGAGGCAGCTGCGCGTACACTAGGCACTCAATGCTTTGGCGAGGAAGGGAGAGGTTAACTTCCAAACTCAAGTTCGCCCCAGTCCAATACCTTACAATATACACGAAATGCGCACTTTCGGAATTGAAATGGGCTAACAAATCCCTCCGCCTCGTTCTCCGTCGTCCCAATTCGATTTCACTCCCTCTTGTGCAAGGTCTCCCCGCCAGTGAATAAACACCTCTAGGCTTCTCCCCAAAGTCCCCCCCTTTCTTGTTGAAGGGTATCAGCTTTCGCTAGTTCGCTTTGAGAGGCGGGATGAGCCAGCCCTAGCGAATAAACCCCCTAGCCCCCCACACCCGCCTTCCCCTCAAAGTCTCCCCCCTACTCGTTGACGGGCAATAGGTCTCGCCAGTTCGCTTTGAGAGGCAGAATGAGCCAGCGGTCGAAGCGGATGGACTCGTCGCTATCCCTGAGTTTGTGGAAACCGCGAGGGCATATCTTCGAGAAGATTAAGCAGTCGAATTCATGGGCAGCTCTAAGTCAATGGTGAGTTGCGATTTAATACAAGCCCATGTGCAAAAATACAGTGGTGCAGTAGGCTTCTTAATAAGTTTGCCAAAATTGACGGTTGTATTTTAGTGCGCATGTAGTCGGCCGACAAAAATTATTTTGAAATGTACTTTATCTTGCTGGCATCCGTACATACTGTACAAAGGGAATGAAATTCGATCTTCTGCTTGGCTCAATTGTCGTTTGTTATTGTTCCTGGGATGTATTAATGATGGCCCCGTAATTATTATCACTTGGGATCGGGATGGTGCAGTGGGTAACGTACTGGTTTCCCTCCCAAAGGGTCCTTGTTTGGATCCTAGAAGCGTTAGATATTTTTCAGTAGTGCCTCCATCCCTACGATGAAGGTGCTTTGTGAGAACACTGTCCGTCGTTTCGGACGTTAAAATTCGGACCTATTGGCGCTTTGCGTTAAAAGTGGGCTACTGCCGACTTCAGATTCCTCTTCTCCCTTCCTCCCCACTCATCCAACCCTAATGGCGCTAATGACCTCTGCTTTCGGCCGCCTCCCCTAAAATAACAAATATTCTCGATCCTCGGCAATACTGAGGTTGCAATCAAGGCCGCGGTAGCTTCCAATTCTTGTGCAGACGCGTTGAAATTTCAATTTTCGACGTCCAATTCTTCATTTGTAGACGCGCCACAATTTATAATCGGAGTATTTTCTGTTCAACACCTCGGTTGGCATGTAATTCGAAATGGTAAGGGACTGCACATTCGATCGCGTGTTCAGTGGATAAAAGTTCAACCTGAATTTTGTAGTTTATTCCTTAGTACACGGCGGTGGAACGCTAGTTAGCTATTAGTAACGCGCTCATCATGCAAATTCAGAGGCTGGGCGCTTATATCTAGCATTTGGTTTGCGAGCGACTTGAATGTATTTCCCAGGTGTCCCTATAGGAAAACAAAGAAGCATTCCCGGCGCATCGAAGCTCTATGAAATTATCCACCAATTCCTT
Source organism: Hetaerina titia (assembly GCA_037158775.1). Taxonomy (NCBI): domain Eukaryota; kingdom Metazoa; phylum Arthropoda; class Insecta; order Odonata; family Calopterygidae; genus Hetaerina; species Hetaerina titia. The sequence goes on from CM073770.1 coordinate 76,160,106, forward strand.
AATTTTGGCAGTCTTCAAAATAATGCTATTTTGAAATTGCTTTCTCTTTGTGTACGCTTCAGATGAGGTCGCTCCCAGGCTGAAACGGGACAAGCCTCTCTCGTAATTTTATCTTAGGCCAATTGCAGGAAAGTCACCTAAATGAATTCTCACCTGCTGCCAAGAGGAGTATATATTGGTAAAATCTTATAACTTAAGGTTGCTCTGGCTCTACTGAGACCATTTGCTAAATATTTTCACTCGCTTCCCAATTATTATAATTACGATGATGAATTATTTATATTTTTGTTAGTAAGTTAACTTAGTAGGTTAACACTGTAAATGAGCCCAGAATAAAAAATTGCTTTGTATTTTCCACACAACTTCATATTTGCGACAACTAGTTTCAATGCAAAGCCATAATCCTCGGGTACCTTAGGATGACGCCTGTGTTGAAATTAGATGTAGCAAATAAAATATTTGTGGGAAATACATGGCGTTCTCCTTAATTTAAAAATTAATTTCCACGCAGTCGGGTGTGATATTGAGTGTTCAAAAGGGGAGAATGGTAGTCAAGACAGATGACTTTAGGAATATACTAGGGATGTTTGTGTGGAATTAATTGAGGTAGAATGATTGTGGAATGGAAGGATTTGTTGGTGTGTGGTGTTAGGTATTCTTTATTGGCAAAATTGAGAGGGTAAGTATATTTCAACGAGTTTCCAATACCAACTTTAAAATTCTTTTTACCGATGAATTAATGTACTATTTAAAAGTTCATTTTATTATTTAGTAATATCAGTTAAAAATATGTTTTATCTTTTATTGTGAAATATATAATCTAATTGAATAATCATTCCACAATGTAAACTTACTTGTAAAATATGGCTCTGATTTCTGGTGGTGGCAAAAGATTTTGAGAGACCACTTCTTAAATTTCTAACATCTCCCAAGTCAAGTGAGTTCATGTATATTTTTTGAAAACATATGACTAAGAAATTAATCAGTTTTAACTACAGCTAAGATGCATTTACAGATTCTGATTGGCTTTTTTTGGGAGTAGGGTAGCCCATGATGAAAGCATGACATCTTTGGGAAAACAATCAAAAAAGTAACGAAATTTTTTTAACCATCTTAATGATGCAGAATTGTTAAAATCTAATTATTTATCGAAAAAAATGGATGGAGATTTAGTATGGAATCATTTCTTTTGGGAGGTGTGGTAGCCAAGGGATTAGACAATTGTTTATCTACAGCCAAGCTTGATTCCTGGAGACTGAAAAATTCCCAGTTTCGCTGTAAGTTGATTATTTGTTGGATGATCAACATGCAAACCCCAGTCAGCATAAGGAAATGAACTGCCTCATCCCTGTTCCCTAATTTTTGGCAGGATTCCCTAATTTTCTGCAACGGGGTGCGAGGTATTCCATCAAACTTTTAACTGTGATATACCTTTGGCCTTTGTGAGGTGAGCTTCACTCTCATATTTATAAAAATCAATCTTTGTGCTGATCAGTGGTTACTCGTGTTTAATCATTGGGTTAGTTCGTTTTACTAATTGCTTTGAAATTTGATTGAAAGTATTATGGATTTGGGTGAATTTATAGTACATACTAAGCTTATGCTGACTGGGATGTTATTTTCATTTAGGTTATCCAACAACATGAATGAAATTGTAGGTTGGCATTGATATACCAAACCTAGTAATAAGCTGAATTTTATGTTACAGTCACTAATCAACAGGGTATAAATTGGGGCCAATTCCTTTTCTAATGCCACTTTGTTTCCTAGGAAGCTGTGGTACACGAAAAATCCTACATCATGGATGGACAGAGGGTCTCAAAGGGCATCACCCTCAAATGAAGGCCTCAAATGCAGTAAACCAACATGCTACCCATTGGAACTCTCTGGAAACATTCTGTTTGTGGCTGTGGAGGGAGGACAAAGAGTTGATGTTGGAGTGAGGGAAGATGGAACTGCTCCAGTGGGTCATTGGAATTACTGAATGCTGCTCTGCATATTTCAGGTGGGCTTGAATGAGTGTCAACACCTCTCACTGTCGATTTATATCTTAGTAATCGATCCAAAGGGTTTTTTTGAAAGAAAACAAGGATTGTACTGCTTGTGATGAACTCTCTTAGCCTGTGTGAAACTAGAGAATCCAGTGAATGAGAACAAACAAATCATCTCTCTATCCTGTAATATCATTTTCTTCAATTTATGAATACCCAATAATCTTAGTCTTTTAATATCAGATTTCACTAAATATATTGACCAGAATTTCATTCCAGGGACCACTTCACAGAATGTAAAGTTTCGGTTTTCGGGACTACCACATTGGATGATTCTATTAGAAATATTAAAGTAACTTAAATCAATCGTCACATAATGTCAAATTTTTTAGAATGTTTATGCATTCTTAGTTAAAAGCCAAATAACATGACCTCAACAAAGGAGTTAAGGTTTGTCCAGCAACCAGTGCATTGGCTTTGCATGCTTGTCTTTGCGTGCTTAGGTACGAATCACAGAGGTGGCATAACTTTCCTAAGATATTCTGATCCCTACTTGTGCCATATGCTATAATGGAGTAGCCCGTTCATCAAATGGAGCATTGAAGTGTGACCGCTTGGTGTCTTTTCCTCTTAGTATAAAAATGCTGACAATGGTGTCCTCTCCGCAACCCCATTCCCAGATTAATATCCTAGAGAACTTATTAAAGCACAAATGAGAAGATTCATGAACTTCTACCTCCAATATTGGACATACAGATAAACCCACTCTGTTATCCTTGTTTGCTTTTCTTCAATTGATCTATGAGGCTTAAAATGAAATGTTACAAATATTTCTATCAGGTCTGAGATGTATCAAATCCAATGTGCCTACCTGTGCAAGTTATGCAGCTTCTTTTCACCAAAACTCTTGTCTGCCCAAATGTATGTACAGAGTGATGATAGCTTGTGCAATGGTTTGTATCATTTCACCATCCTTTATTACCATGTACAAAGTATTTTCACATTATACCATCTTCAGATAAATATGTGAGCAAATGTCTATTACTACAGGTACACAATTATAGATTCACACAAAAAATATAACTGGGAGAAGTGAAGTACTACAATTGTATTTGTTCCAGTTTTGGTAGTCGTCTTGGTAAGGGTTTTTTGGAAATAATTTTAATGAACAAATCAGACTGCGAGTAATTGAAAATTTGATGAATTTTCATGTTGCATAAAATTAAAAAGTTTTAATGGTAAATTACTTTCATATAGGCATTGAACAATTTAGAGAAACATATTCAAAACTCTCTAATCATACCCATCCTATCAATCAACACTTGAAAATTTTACTTTTCTTAATTAATTTAGTCTTATTATCTTCACCAAATTCATTTATCCATCTGCCATCCAGTTCTAATCCCATGAACAGAAAAAGTAATAATAGATCAACCATAGAGTCCCACAGAGAGATTTTATAACAAAATTTTCCTAGTTCTGTAACTTACTGTTGAATTTTTCTTTGTTGCCTTGACCCTCAAACTGTTCATGTGGTTGATTGACACTTTTTTAATCACAAACTCTCCCAGGCTACAATCCCCCCTATTGTTCTACTTTTCTAAATTTGTACTTTGTATCTAGAAATACTAATGATTGATCTCTCTCCTACCCCAAATCTAGAATGGACACCACTTTGGAAGAAACTGTTTTTTGATGTCTACAACATCTCCCATTCATCATCAGCATCACTTGAGTCACCATTTGTGTGCTCTCAACTGAAGAAAGCCATGCTCTGAAGTGTGCTCGACTACGAGGTCTGCTGAGGCAGAAGAGGGAATACAGAAGAGAGCAAGGTACAAACTGCAAGTAGTGACGTAAGCTATTTTAAATCCTCAATATATTTTATCCCTTCTGTGAAAATTTGAAAATCTTTGAAGTGCATTAGATGAGGAACACAATGTGTGGAAAAATACAATGTTCTCTTCATTTAATGAACATTAACACCCACAAAATTGAGCCAGAAACAATTGAATATTTAAAAACTAAGCAGTGCTTTTACAAGTAATAGTGAGCATTATATGTAGTTAGTGGCAGTCTCTAGCCAAAGATGACTACTTGTTCTTCCATAATTTGAAAGCATTTCATTTTATTATTCAAATTTTGATTTGAGTTTTCTTTTTTCTTTCTCAAGTGAATATTTCAATCGAAGAAAATCTTTTCCAAATCAATCTCATATTTCCCTTGGATTGGATGAGGGTCGTCTAATGAGCTCTGTGAAATCGTTTCCATTAAACTGTGGCTTATATAAGTTAGAACATAGGTTTGGTACTGTCGTTGTCTTTATTTATTTTTAAAAGCGCAACAAACCTCATATTGACTGAGGGGTTGTGGTTAGGCCGTTTCATCTCCAATGAGTTCAAGGATGGTTAGGGCACTTGTTCTAAGGAATAAAGGAGGTGGTTAGGGTGTGTTCGTTTTAGAAAAAGTTTAAATAATCAGAGTATATATTCAATTAAATGGCCTTATTGGACCCATAGGGATGATGTGAAGGTGCTGTCTCTGGTTTTTCTTAGTTTAGGCCATTTGAATTATCACTTCCATAATTTGGTGGGCATCCTCTTTTTTAACTATTAGCTTATTTATATGGTTTCTGTGGCTTCAATGATGAGTTTGTTAGAATCAATTCTCAATGGCCATTCACTTTGCCTCTCCCAATTACTTGTTGAGCCAAGGCAACTCTGCACACATTATGCAATCACCCACAAAGAGGATTGCTTCTTTTTTCAATGTCTCTCTTGTCTTATTTCAAGTGACAATTGATTTCTATTTGACTGGACAATATGACTTACCTTTCACCTTGCAAAGGCCTCCTGGGATGTTTTTAATTATTAAATTCTTTGGAAAAATTGCAAAACTGCTTTCAGTCATGATAGACCAAAGCAGTGGAAAACCCAGGACGACTAATTCATTATTTCCCAGTTATTGTCTAGCCCTCTGTTACTGCAATTAACACCTTAAACCCTTCTGTTACCTATTTTCTTAAACCTGTATCAGCCCAAGCCCCCTCTCTCTAAATCCTTCTTTCAAATCTTTGCTTTTTTCTCCATGCTTGCCTATTTTTCATTACCTCGTTTTGCTCAGTCATATTGCCCAAGAAAATCAGTTCACCAGCTGCAAAATCTCACTGAAAAGTAATCTGTAATGAACAAGATGTTCTCTCTATCAAGTGATGTTTCCTTAGACTCTCATGTCTCCATTGAAAGCAATTATAGCTAGCTTCTCTTGAAATTTCACTGTTATTAACAAACTCCACTTTTGCTGACATTTATGCAGGCTTGCCTTGAGTGAAAATTATTATACTTTATCTGAGTTGAGAGAATTATTCAATCTTACTTACCCAAAGGGATCATTGAGTTACAAATCAGAAATATCTATAGACCTTAATACTCTGGTTCTAATGGATCCATGGAATGTGACCCCATATGGTGCTTTAAAGTGTTTTAAGTGGGAATGCCTGCTAAAACATACTTCAAATAATTGTTTTTAGCCAATTTGGATTTCAATCGGCATCATGGTATGAATATCCGAATTTTAAATTTGATAAAACCTATTAAGACAATCCCAATTGCAAATTTACTGTCACTACTAAGAGGGGAAAATAGTTCTTTGTTACTCAGAACAATACTCGGCAAGGAGATACCCTCCAAATGTGTTCTTAAATGCTTGTAGCACTGAAGTGTTGTTTTATTTGGACAGCTTAGAGACTGAGGGGCATGACCCAAGTTATTTTAGTATAAAACTGAATGGAGAAGGCAGAAGGGAAGATATAAGGCTTGTCATGGGACCTTGGAGGGACCAAATGTGATTCAGTCATCAAGATACCTTCTCTATCGCAAATAATTTTTCTCCATTCCTTCCATTTCTCCCTTCTCTTGCATTTCCTATCTTCTCTAAGCTTTTCATCACCACAATTCATTGAGAGAATATTGGTGATAGACCGTAGATTGGTGCTGTTTGGTCTCATATCAATTGGATTACTAGAAGTAATATAATCATGAAATATTTACATAATGACTCTTTGACAGAGAAAAGTTTTGACTTTAGATTTCTAATATCCTTGTTGGGAATCATGAAGATAATTTCCCTTAACAACCTTGTTCCCCCAGATACTTGCAAATTTCTATTAGGTAGTCCATTAAATAAAAATTTCAATGTCAAAATTAAGGGTTGACCTACACGGATAAGAGGGTATTTGTAGTAATCATTTGCAATCATAGTTAAACTTCAACAAAATCTGATTTAGAAGTTCTTTGCCTTTGTAGCTTTGTAATAGTGATTTCATGGTTATGACTTGTCCTACATCTGTATAACAGTGGTAAAAGCAAGCAATTGTAGCAGTAGCATGTGGACAATATTTGTGGCAACAATAGTGATTTTTTTTAACCAAGTGGGTATCACTATTTATTAAATATGTCCAAATATATTGTTTTTAACTTGATATCCACTGTTGAAAGTGCTCAATCAAATTTCTTTCCATTCTTGTTAAGATCATGTATTACATGATAGATCATTAGCTTCAATTAAAATTACTTCTCTGGAATGAACTTGTAAACATTAAATCAATTCTAAACAGTAATTAAGAGCTACGTAAAAAGTGGAAATTTTGAGTAAAAATTCAGGGGCCGAGTAGAACATGGCATTAACCAAGATTCAGGCATATATGGTGAGACCCTCCCTATTGTTCAGTGACAAGAGCTTCAGCCAAGTGATATCACAGATTATTTCATGTGAACCTTGGGTTGCTTCCTCATGTGATACCTCCAGAAAGATAAAAATTTCATTGAATGGTAGATTTTTTCTACCTGATGAATGTCAAATATGGTAACTGTGGCAATGCTAAGTTTCATCTGTTAATCTTAATGCCACGTCCAACCACATTGGTCACAAATACAAACAAGAACAGATTCTCAAATGTATTTTCAAAAATGATTATAGAAAATAATGAATTGAAAGGAAGATGGATGGACCTGTATGTGTGTGAAAACTGTTTCTTTCCTGTAAGACCCTATAATTTCTACTTTGTGTGAGAAATTGCCTCGTTTATCTGAATTCAAAGAAATTCAATTTAAAAATTTTCATTTGTAAAGCTAAAGTTTGTTTTTAATCATCATAAAAGGTTTTGTTAACAGAAAACTGAGTTAGTGTCAGCATACAAACTATTTGCTTCCAACATTTATGATAAGTGTCAAAATTCCCCCTCCTATGATGATGAGGAAGAAATCAAATGAACATAACATTGGGAGACGTGGTTGTCCAGGAGTAGTGCTGGACTGGTGACTGGAGGGTCTGGGTTCGATTTGAAGTCATGCGTCTAAGGCACCCTCAGTTCCACCCAAGCTGTTTTTTTTTTGGGTTCCAGATCTTCCTGGGAAACTGTAAATGGCACAGGAACTGACTCCCTTACTCTGATGTGTGAATATAACATCCTATTGGGCTTAATATTGAGTGAACTCTACCGTGACTAACCAAACAGACCTTCGGGTTGATCACTGCAATATTTTTGTGCTTTTTATAAAAGTGGTGGCTAGCATCCAAGTATTTAGTTATATTTCATGGAGTGTCTTGATTCTTTTGTTTTTATAATTGATAGATTTATCCCTATTTGATGTAATCCAATTTTTAGCATGAAACATGTAAATAAAGACTTTTCCTATCTATTTGTGGTGTAATGAAATGTTTTAAAAAATATTTAACAGGCAGTCATTCATTTTTTTTAACTACCAGAAACCAGCTGCAACTGATAGAACAAATGAACAGAAAGGTAGGTAGTTGCCTGTGGTTGAAAAAATGAATTTCAGCTTATTAAATTGAAGGGTGATTTAATGTGTTAAATTATTCAAGCTAATAAAACAGTTAACAAACATCAATGAGTTTATTGCAATAAAGTAACCACAGTGAAGAATCAGTTATTGTGTGGCCCTTTGAAATGGTCCTTAAAGACCCACGAAACCCAAAGAGCCTTAATCACTCACTCATATTTAGTTGGCTTAATTTCATTTGATCTTAATTTCAAATATTTCTTCCAAGTGACATTCGACAGGTATAAAGGTTAATGTTCTGCAATCCTTCCAAGGCTTTTTCTCTCCTCTTTTTTTCCCTTTAGTTTCTCAAGGTCCAAATTTTTTATCTTCACACTGGTTAATTGAATTTGAATGGAGAGGTGCTATGAAATATGAAGAGCATTGATAACATTTTGAAGTAATCTAGCATTATCCAATCGTACCTTGAGTCACATTTTTTGTTTTGACAAAGTCCCAAAAAAATCCCATTAAATTACCATTAAATAAATCCTTCCGTTGGTAAAAGATATTATCCAGGTCTGTAATTAGCTGGTACATCTGGTCCAATGAATTACTCTTCATAAAGCTTTGACAGTTACCAGATTCATAATCCTCCTTGTGATGTCAGATTCCATTCAAAACAAACCTACCGCTAGATTATAATCTTTAATTTCAAACACCGTGGTATATTATTTTCATTAGATTGCAACATTTTCCTGTTGTTTAACAAGGGTCTAATAATAATTATATTAATCTACCAGTAAAGGTAGGATTATAATGAAAACCAGATACCAAACAGTACAGCGGCAACTTCCTTGGCTTGCCTAAGTTAACAATCCAACATTACAACAGGCCCCATTCAATTTATGCATACGTCCTTATTCCATTCCATCTAATATGCTTCTATTATTACTACCCCATCCTCACCTAACTTTCTCCCATGTATTACAATTTTCAGCACCCCATTGCTAATTGAAAAGGTCTGCATCCACCTTTCCCATCTTATTATTTTCAGCAATCCCCTCTCCTCTCTCATGATTAAATAACTTCCTTGTTATGAGTTAATAATATGCAGTTGCTAAATTCATTACAATCTAAATTCCTTATGCCTGTGCGATTAAGCAAAAGAATTTTTATTAGGGTTTCAATGTTCCATTGACAAGCAAACGTAAATATTTTAAGAATTACGTACTAAGTGATGCATGCATAGTAGATTGTAAAGTTAATTGTCTGGTACAATTGAAAGCACACAGGTTTTTCCACATGGTGTAAGAAAAATTAAAAAACATAAATGCAGTAATCAACCCGAAGGTCGGTTTGGTAGGTGATGGTAGAGTTCACCCAGTAATAAGCAGATTGTGTGTGAAATTCAGACATCAGGGTGGGGTGCCTGTTTCTTTCACTGTACTGGTTATTGTTTCCCCAGGAAGATCTGGTATCTGAAAAATCACATAGCTTGGGTGGAGCTGCAGTGCCCAGAGTGACTTGCCCAAGAATCGAACCAAGTCTCTCCGATCAGTAGTCCAACATTCTACCCACCTGGACTGCCGCATGAGTCTTCAATTTTCATTCATGCCTTCAATTTTTTGTGGACAAAATATTCTTTGAATGCTTTTAATTGTATTGTAATTTTGTAAATTTGGGTGAAAGCAAAAGAAACTTAAGTGGAAATTGTTATATTATCCCCGAAATATAAGGGATAGGGGTGTTTTCAAATAGTTTTGTTTGCGGCATTATTTGGAAAGACATTTACTTTATTTAGGCGACACTTATGTATTCTATAATTTTGAAATTAATAAAGGTTTTGAATATATTCTTGCATTAATGATTCTTGTGTAATTAAAATGTACCCACTAAGACTGCAGTAATAGAGCATGTGAACGTGGTAACCAGTGCAGTGGAAATCATTGAATCTATAAACTGCTCAATTGACATCGTGCAGAGATAAAGTTCTGGAAGAGTTAATGGAAAATGCTATTAAAAACTAAAATTGTTTTGGATCAAACAACTCCTAAACTTCCTAACTGGCCGATTTCATTGAAATAAAAAATACATAAATTACTGAATATCAACTGGAAGATATTGCAAGCGATTAGGGTTGCAAACCCACTTTTAATTTGAGCATTATCTAATATTTAGTTCACTGTTTATATATTAGCGAGGTAATATCCTTCTTGTATTTATATATTACCTCGCTAATATTTAAATACATAAAGTTCCAGCACATTCTGTGAGAATGTTAGTAATATTTTTTATTTATAATTATATGTAAAAAAGTTATATTAATTATACATTAATTATTATAAGAGTAATCTGAAGGGTGCGTCATATATTAATCGTGCTCCAGGTTCGAACGAATCCCATAAAGCAAAAATTATAAACGCAATGTATTTTGTTTGGCCATGAAAAAATTGAATTTCGAAATCATACGCTGATGTCTATAGTGGGAAAAGTATGTACTAGGATGTGCTGTTATTTCAGGAGATTCCAGCTAGTGAAGGCATGCGCCATCTGTGGGTTAAATCTTCAACCAATCTATTAATTAATTTTTGCTCATTAATTTTCAGAAAATGGTCACCAGAGATTTTGACGGTGGGTTCAGGACGCCGCGGGAGATCAGGAAAACAATTAAATATTGAATATTATTGTGACGAGGGCTGCCATTTTTTCGGGGCCCCGCGGCCCGGCTGGAAAAAATGACAGCCCTCCTCACAATAATATTCAATATTTAATTGTTTTCCTGATCTCCCGCGGCGTCCTGAACCTCCCGTCAAAATCTCTGGTGATAATATTTTGTATATTAGCGAATCGAAAATATTTTGCAAAAAAAAAAATTTCGGCCGCAAAAGAGAATCGAAGTAACATACGCTATAGCTAGTCTCGACTCCTCAAACCTCCTCTTATCCCCCGGGCTACCGGGTTACTTGTGAAAAAGTGGTTCGGAACTTCTACTTGTCTTGGAAAACTACGGACTTTGCCGATTTTTGCTCAAAATCAACCCGATGAGCTCGGCAAGGCTCTCACCTGGCGAATCCGAGGTATCTGCCTGCCTCGACGGCCCTCTCGCTTGGCGAGGGGCTCTGGACTTAGAATATTTTTCGCTGGGTGGACTCGGGACTTGAAAATATTTTCTCGGGGAGGCTTAGCACCTCACCTTGGGCCTCGCGGCACTCCGAGACGGCTCGTGAGCGGTTGACCGTCGTTGGAGCTACTATTTTTTGAACCGTGAGCCGGTTCTTTGAAAACATTCGACACCATGCTTTTTCGCATGCGATAGGCCAATTAAATCTAATTATTGCACTTCGTTCAGTTCAGTGCATGACGTCATTTTTGACTCGGTGCGATCAAATGCAGCTCAAATGTTTATTGTAATTACGAATTAGACCTTAAAAACCAAAGAGCTATTGTTTAGAATGCCCACACTGTTTCTATGTAGGATAGGATAAAATTACTTTTTAATAATTAAACGACATTTTAGGCTACCAACGTACGGATTTAAGGCATTTTTTCATATGCTACATTTATGCGTATTATTTAACTGTTTCATAATAATAATTACTTGAAATAATGCGTTTAATGGTTTTTTCTCTTTTGAACAATTCGTTAACAATTTGTTTCAAATAGATATTTGCAGGAAATATGGACATTCCATTAGAGTTAAACTATGTACTTAAAAACCTGTTTTTATTCAATTAAATTGATTAACCCACGTTGCCAAATGTATGACAGAGGTAAATTTTTATGCCCACTGCCATTATTTTTGTGAGATTATTAGAATATTTTAATTTAGTAGTCAAAGAATTTTTTTTTAGTTTTTTAGTTTAGTAGTTTATATTTTACCCAAGGGTTTGAACTCTGAAAAATGATCTTAATTTATTTGGTGAATTCCTGTATTTCTCTTTTTAATTGTTAAGCATAGTAAGGCAAAATTAGTAATTCAAAAGTTACACAAATAGAAAGATTTAATAATTAGACAACAATCTTTGTTTATTTCATCTTTATTACTCCTAAATATATTGGTTGAGATACATTTGTATTAGAAATTGCATCAATATTCCAAATATCCTTTTTAACCAAAACATTTTTCTGAAATACCCTCATAGCCGCTATCCACAAAGTTAGCGGTGGAGGTGTTACATTTAAGGCTGACACCCACATGAAATACAATTCTTTATATGCTGACGACACTCCAACTTGGCACCAGCAAGGAAATCACCACCAAGGAAACAACCACCTTCATTCCTTATTTCCTTTGGTGAGAAAGCTTACAGATCAATCTTGATTCCCATGCATGCTCCTCTTAACTCACCTAAGCATCCAATGGAAGACCTGAGGGAAAACAATTGAAATATGATTTCAAATTTTAAGTTAATATGGTTTTTTTTACACTATTATTAGCATGTTTTAAGCAAAAATATAAATACTGGTGCGTTCAAATGAGCTAAAGAAATATTTACTGGTTCAAGATTGAAAGATTGGCTCCCCTTTAAAAAATATTATGAAAACTCACTTGAAATCTATGCATATGACAACATCGATTAATCAATATTAAGCATTAATTAAAATGGAAATGAATTTCATACAATGGTATTTTAGTGAAACACACTATTCATCCATGACAATGAAGTGGAAATTATTTGACTAACAACTGCTGCTACCCTACCAAATTTCAAAGTTTTTTTTTCTAAAACTAATGGGTAGAACCCCTTTAAATAAATATATCTGCGATGAAAAATTGTTAGGAAAGCCTTTCTTAAATGAATAACTTCATATCATCAATCATAATTAACACTTAGGAAATTTGAATCTAAAATGCATTAATGCATGCATGTTGATCAAATGAATTCTTTTATAAGCATTCACATTTCAAAATATATTTAAATATTGGCATATGAATGTGGAAATTATAATATTAAATAAAAATAACAATGGATTCTTTCCTTTCAAGAAAATGGAGATCAGGTACCATGGAACAACCTATACTATACTGTATGAAACTTGCCTATTCAATGGAAAATCACTTGGCCAATAACTTCACAACATGTTCTTACAGACTTATTAATGGATTCATAGTTTTTTCTAAGGAGCTACAACCGCTTCTTAGCCTTCCCTTCCACCCTCCTCACCTGCCCATGTGAGCTATATATCCCAAAAAGGTGACCAAATATGAACAAGAAATGAAGAAGATTGTAAGAATAAGGACAGAATGACCATAGAGAAGTGCGTGTAGGGCCAGTCCAAGGCAGGAGAGGTGGGAAAACTAAGGGTAAACAAGGAATGTCTCACCAGTCAATCATAACACCTGCCTTGCTTAATATTCTTTAACAGAGGAAAGTAGCACTTATTTAAACAAATTGTGTTGTTAAATCGTCACTTAAAACAGTTGCTAATGCCAGTGGATAAGCATATATCGGAAGCTCATGAAATGGTATGGAAAGTAGAAGAAAAAACACATGGGAATTAAATTAAAACTAAGTTTGCAGCATAGTAGAATAGGGAGGAGACATTATCTGGGGATAATTTGAACAAAGTGGAAATTATTGCAGGGCATATTGACTAGAAATACAAAATCAATGAGTGTAATGAAGTAATAATGCTGGATATGTGTGGTAGAAGGAAGTAAGTTAGTTCTATGTTTTAAGGGTGCATCAACAGCAAAGGTACTTCTGCAAGACTATTGATTAATTTAAGAAAATAATCCTAAAAGTCAATTTAAAGGCATTTTAGATAAAAAGGCAGAATAAACAAAGAGTGGATACTTTGGATGAATTTAAATTAGATGTTTAACTTGTGTGGTGGAAAACACCCGACCCAGTAAACGCCACATCTTTGACAGAAGTGACCTAATGGACATCACAGGAGGAAAACCACTATAAACAACACCACTATGTCTCCATCACTGAAAAACATAATTCATGGGAGAAATTTTTCACCATCCGGTGAAATAAAAAATTACTGCAAAAACAGAAAAGAATGAAACAAAGAAATTGCACAAACAATAACTTCTGGAATTAGTGACCAAATAATATTTTTGTTGTCCACAGACCATACATATCATGTATGTATAGGAGTCTTCAAACAAAAAAAGTATATAATACATTTTGCCACAATGAACATGCATAAAAATGATGTACTTTACTGTACTGTATGCAATAAAACTGCATTACATTTAATTCATGTGAAGGTTTCCATGGAATTGAATTGCTTGTCTTTGCAATTCCGGTTTCTCCATCAATGTTGGTTATCTTTTGGAGACTAGTTTCACCGACCATCCTACCTGCATCTTCAGGTCTTAGGTATTTTTCGAAGCATTCTTGCCCACTTTATATATGCCTGGTAGTCAAGTACTGTGCTCCAATTGGATTTTCCATTCACAGCTTAATGGAAATCCAACGTCTATATATTTCTTGGTCTAAGACAAGAAAGTTTTGAAAAATACCTTCGAACTAAAGAGGCAGGCAGGATGGACAGTGAAACTGTCATCACAAAAAGAAAACCAATGCGGATGAAGAACACTGAATTGCAAGACAAGCATTAGAATTATTTGTTATTTAAAAATTTAATTAATGAAAAAACCATTTAATTGGAAGGAATTTCCCTAGTTTCAATTTGAAACCACAGTTTATCACTCATTGAAAATGAGTTGGGCATAGTGCTATAAATTATTACACCCATTAAAATTAGGGTCTGTATAAAATTGCTGATTTAGGATAACTTATGTGGATGTTATGATATCTAGTTGAATGAGTGAAAACTGCTATTTGCATGAAACATATGGATATTATTTATCATTAAGGTGAGGAATTCAAGCTAATTCTGGTATTCCTGAAATTATTTTTATTTTGTTTTTTTAATTGCAACTCTTTGAAAAATATGTTACACACAAACTAGCAGTGGGTGTGGTGGCCCAATGGGTAGCGTGTTGGTTTACTGCCTTGGAGACCTGGATTTGATTCAGGGTGATACCTCTTCAGACCCTCTGTCCTTCATCCATGCTGTGGGTTTTTCGGGTACCAGATCTTCCTGAAAAACCACAAAGTGGCACAAGAAAAGGAACTGGCCCCCATATTACCCAGTTGAATAGTCACTGTAACATAAAATTCAGCTTATTACTACATGAGGTATAACAAAGCTAACCTACAATTTCATTAATGTTGTTGGATAACTTAAATGAAAAATAACATCCAAGTCAGCATAAGCTTAGTTTGTACTATAGTTTCGCGCAAATCCAAAATACTTCCAATCAAATTTGAAAACAATTAGAAAATCAAACTAACCAAATGATTAACAAGGGTAACCACTGTGATCAGCACAAAGATTGATTTTTATAAATGTGAGAGTGAAGCTCACCTCACAAAGGCCTAAGGTATGTCGCAGTTAAAAGTTGGTTGGAATCCCTTACACCCGGTTGCAGACATGTTTGGCAAATTAGGGCATCATGCCAAAATTAAGGAACCGGGATGAGACAGCTCATTCCCTTGGGCTGCCTGTGGTTTAAATGTTGAGCACCTTAAAAATAATCAAATTACAGTGAAGCTGGGATATTCCAAAGTCACCAGGATTCAAGCTTGGCCCTTGAGGGTTAAACAATTGGCTAATCCCTTGGCTATTACATATCCCAGAAGAAATGATTGCATACTAAATTTCCATCATAAGATTGTTAATTTAATGAGTAAATTTGGAATAGGACATCAATGAATTATAAGGTATCAACAATCCTGCATTATTGGGATGACTACAATGGAGCTTCTTTGGTTACTTTTTGGATTGTTTTCCCAAAGATTTAATGATTTCAACATGGGCTACTACAAATTAAAAAAAGCTAATTTTAACCTGTATTTGCACATTAAGTGTCAAAAAAATTGATAAATTTTCTAGTAATATGATTACAAAAAAATTTACATAAACCCACTTGATTTTTCAGATACTATATATTTCAATGGTCTCAAAATGTTTTAACCCCATTGGAAATTGGCGCCATATTTTACAAGTAAGTTTTCATTGTGGAATGATTTTTAAATTGGGTAAAAAGTTTCACAATAAATGGTAAAACACTTAACAAATAGTACTAAATAATAAAACACTTGAATAATATATTAGTTCATCGGTATATAAAAGTTAACAGTTGCTATTGGAAAAACACAAATACAGCCACTTCATCTCTCAAATTTGCCAATAAAGAATACCCAACACCACACACCTACAAATCCTTCCGTTCCATAATCATTCTACCTCACTTCATTACACCCATCATCCCAAGTATATTCCTAGTCACCCATCTTGACTAACATTCTCCCCTTCTGTGCACTCAATATCACACGTGATTGCGTGGAAATTTATTTTCAAATGAAAGGAAATATTTCCAGTATTTCCCACAAATCTTCTATCTGCTACTTCTAATTTCAAAACAAAGGCGTCATCTTAAGGTACCCGAGGATTATGGCTTTGCATTGAAACTAGTTGTCGCAAATATGAAGTTTTGTGGAAAATACATAGTAATTTTTTATTCTCGGCTTATTTACAGTGTCAACAACTACTTACTAAGAAAAAATATAAATAATTCATCATCGTACTTATAATAATTGGGAAGCGAGTGAAAATATTTAGCAAATGGTCTCAGTAGAGCCAGAGAAACCTTAAGTTTTAAGATTTTACCAATATATACTCCTCTCGGCAGCAGATGAGAATTCATTCAGGCGATTTTCCTGCAATAGGCCTAACATAAAATTACGAGGGAGGCTTGACCTGTTTCAGCCTAGGAGCGACCTCATCTGAAGCGTACACCAAGAGAAAGCAATTTCAAAGTAGCATTTTTTTGAAGACTGCCAAAATTAAGGAATTGGTGGATAATTTCATAGAGCTTCGATGCGCCGGGAATGTTGCTTTGTTTTCCTTACAGAGATACCTGGGAAATACATTCCAGTCTCTCGCAAACCCAATTCTAGATTTAAGCGCACAGCCTCTGAATTTGCATGAAGAGCGCGATACTAATTAGCGTTCCACCGCCGCGTACTAAGGAATAAACTACAAAATTCAGGTTAAATTTTTATTCACTGAACACGCGATCGAATGTGCAGTCCCTTACCATTTCGAATTACATGCCAAGTGAGGTGTTGAACAGGAAGTAATCAGATTATGAAAAGTGGCGCGTCTACAAATGAAGAAGAATTGGACGCCGAATATTGAAAATCAAAGCGTGTGCACACATGAATTGGAAGTTACCGCGGCCTCTATTGCAACCTCAGTATTGCCGAGGATCGACAATATTTGTAATTTTAGGGGCGGCAGCCGAAAGCCGAGGTCATTAGCGCCATTAGTGTTGGATCAGTGGGAGGAAGGGAGGAGAGGAATCTGAAGTCGGCAGTAGCCCACTTTAACCGAAAGGCGCCAAGGGGTACTCGGTTTACCGTCCCAAACGACGGACACTGTTCTCACAAAGCACCTTAATCGTAGGGATGGAGGCACCACTGAAATATATCTAACGCTTCTAGGATCCAAAATAGGACCCTTTTGGTGGGAAACCAGTACGTTACCCACTGCACTATCCCGATCCCCAGTGATGAAAATTAAGAGACCATCATTAATACATCCCAGGAACAATAACCAACGACAATTGAGCCAAGCAGGAGATCGAATTTACCGCGTATTTCAACCCTTTGTTCAGTATGTACGGTTGCTACCAAGGTAAAGTACTTTTCAAAATAATTTTTGTAGGCCGACTACATGCGCACCAAAATATAACAGTCAATTTTGGCAAGTGTCCCTAAGATCTAGCTAATCGGAACCTGACAATTAGAAACTTGATACACTGAATACGCTTATTAAGAAGCCTAATGTGCCACTGTATTTTTGCACGTGGGCTTGTATTAAATGGCAACTCACCAATGATTTAGAGCTGCCCATGATTTCGACCACTTAATCTTCTCGACGATATACCCTCGCGGTTTTCACGAACTCGTGGATAGCGACAAGTCCATCCGCTTCGACGACTGGCTCATCCCGCCTCTCAAAGCGAACTGACAAAACCTAATGCCCGTCAACGAGTAAGGGGGAGACTTTGAAGGGAAAGCGGGGGTGGGGTTTTATTCGCTGGGGGGGGGGGGAGACTTCGCACAAGAGAGAATGAAATCGAATTGGGGCGAAGGAAAAGGAGGCGGAGGGAATTGCTAGCCCATTTCAATTCCGAAAGTGCGCATTTCGCGTATCTTCGTATGGTCTTCTGCTGGAGCGAAATGGGGTCCTGAAGTTAACCGCTCCCTTTCTCGCCGAAAACTTGAGTATACGTACAGCTGCCTCCGAGACCACCACCCAGCAATGCAATTGCTTTTTCCTACAGAAATGCGCGCGCGTCATTAAACCAGCCATCGTGCGACCATTCAGTGAATCCACACTTGGGTCTCATTTTCAGTCCATGACTAAAAAAACATGCCATAACACACATGTAAGAAAATGAACCCAATGATGATTCTAATGCCTTGCGACGCGAGATATAATTTGCAAGTTCCAATTAAATTGGTGATTAATTGCTTTAAGGAATATTTCAACAGGAACTCGGTGAAATAAATGGCACCTTGTACACAACGGGGAGGGTGAGTTGGAGGAGTGTCAGAGGAGAAGGGGAAGGAGGGTTGAGGGACAGGTGAAGCAGCATTGCCAATCGCCTCTGAAGTACGATGAGCCAACTGCGTCCCATCCGACGGACAGAGCAGTGCACTGGGATATCCTTGGGTAGCATTGCCAAACTCAATAACCCTTAACCTCATGCGGGAGACATAACCGAAAACTAACCCCTAGTAATAAAGGAATACTTCAAAACAGTCTGATGGTCTGCTTACCGCCATACCATCCGGCCTGCGATCCACATGGTTGTTCGCCGCCCCTGGAGACCCGTAAGTGAGAGAAGGGGATCCCGGAGTGTGAGTGGTCTGGTTCCCAACCCGGTTTTGGAAATCCGGTATAGACCAGGGAATATTCCTCTTCTCCCCTGGATTTCGTTAAAACTGGTGTCTAGGATCTATCCACTCCCAGCCAATTGGCAGTCGTCAAGGAAATATATTTTGAAAGAAGATTGGAAGTGGGACTTCTATTTTCCGAAATTATTTCACTTGGTCCTCCAAGGTCATCGCTTCAGAAACCGAGCACAACGCTTCATTATGGCTTGTTAATCAAATTTCGGATCGACCGTAGTTGAGCATGACACTTCTTGTCGTATCAAAAGCGGGAGAGTTGTGGTCAGATTATTGCTAGTCATTTTCGGTGAAACTTTGTATTTAAAACTAGGAGAGGAGTATGTCTAGGCGCCAAAACACAGTGCATCTGTGATCAATATTCAGGTTGCCCCAAATGACTATGAGAGAACAGCATATTTATGGTTTGCCATTTCCAATCGGAAATCTCCAGGAATTTGGCCATTCCCTTCCTGTGAGAGGTTCAATTAGGCATTGTAGGCTTATTTCCATGTTTAGTTATGCCAGTATATTTAATCCAAATATCTTGTTAGAAGATCTTTACTTCCTCCATGTAAAGTTTTATTAACTAGAGATGATTGATGACATTTGGTAATTCCCTTAATTTATTAATTTACTCTTTCACACAAAAAAATGTTATTTCATTTATTCTGTTTCATAGTGTTAAGGTTACCACCTCTCAAATACTCATACAGGTTCATCACTTTTTCATTTATCAAGGAGGTCTTAAGTTATTCTGCGGTAGGGGATATACTTTGTTTATCATTAAAGTCATGATTTTTACTCAAGAGGCGCCCAGCATTCTTTAAGACTGTCGGCGCATACTTTTCAGCCTGAAAGCAAGAATTACGTTAACCTAAATGCTAGTGTTGACGAAGAAATGGCACTGCGATCGGACAATGTTATTCTGATCCCTTATTGATCGTGGAAAAAACTACATCTTCAATCCATCTGTACTACACTTGATCTCTCTAATTTTATATACATGATCTATCCTACCGTAGTCTGATGGGGGTAATAATACATTTCCGCATCACTGCTAAGGAGACGTCCTTCCAATTTACGCAAGAGATTTAATCTATAATTTAACCTTCAATCCGTGATTCCCAGTCTAGCTGATCTAATACTTTGGATACGCTATTACGTTTGTCATAACAACGTTTTACATATATATATATACTTGGACAGCAACAAACAATATAAGAGTACACAAAAGTATCACTCACACATTATTTCTTGATAATTTTGACGGAATTGAGCTCCGTCTTCATAAGAAGATTAGCTAGGACTAACTGCTGAGGGCAGTGAGGTATGTGAAAGAGAGAAGGGGACAGGGAGAGGGGAGAATGGTTAGTGGGGGAGGGGTGAAAGAAAGGGTTGTGGAAGGGGAAAGGGAGAATGCAGGCCAGAGGGGAGTGGAGTTTGAATAGGAGTGAGGGAGGATGTGGAAATAATTCACAAACGGAAAAGAAGAAAATTAGTTTATCCACAGATACTAAAACATCCACGACCCAGGTGTATTTATATATATATACATATATAGAGCTCCTGTATGCTGCACGCAATCCAATTCGGCAATTAATCCAACTTCGTTAGGATCGTATGGTGCATATTCTAAATGAGGCCGGACCAGCCAAAGATAACACTTCTCTTTGAACTTTTCATAGGATGCACATAAATATCAAATTTTAAATATATCCACCAGTCTTCTACCAATTTGAACTACTTTAATTTATAACTTGGTTTAAGACTTACTTCATGAGCCTAATGCTCTCTTAGTGCCTTACACAGACATACAAATGACCTTCTAGCATTTGTGAAATGTTAATGAAAATATTTATTGGACGATAGCAAAGTCTATCATAATTTCTTGAACCAATTAACAAAAGTCTCAAAACATTGCAGATTAGATATAAGCAAAGAAAGGTCAATATAAAACCCATAAGGATGTTCTGAGAGAATATGGAGTCAACCATGAAAAGCAAAAGAACGTCCATTTGTTTAATGCTTAAGTCCAGCAATCAGAGCCAAGAGATAAGAAATCAAGTGCAGGTAGTAGGAGGTGGAAACAAAGTATGAATTTCCAACTGTTTACCTGTCAACACTGATTCCACATAGAAAACTGAAATTTGGCATGAAGGTAATTATTTCAAAATTAACTTTTAACTTAACGTTACTCTTCCCAGGCAAAACTTTTACAGGACAGTTTTAGATTAATTTAACTGCTAAATCAATTAGTTAAAAAAATTAAGTTTAAAACCTATAGGGACTACCTTAATTCAGTTGGCTTTCTGAACTAACCTCCGCAGGTCTGCTCTAATCCCACAACATACCTTTTAAGCTCCACCAACCTTCTGCCTCCCTTGATACCATCTAAAATTCCCACCTTTCCTCCTTGTGCCTCACTTACCCAAAATTCTCCCCTCCATTGGTCTTCAAAATCCCACTGCCTCTCAATATCTTCTGCCTTTTTGAATTTTTCCAACCATTATTTCTTCATTAGTACAAATGCAAAATATTACAGATTGCAAGAATTGTTCACAAGACCTCAATATGAACCCTTCATACTTCAATTTCTGGTAGTGCTTAAGCCATTTAACCTATCAATTTATCCCTTTACACTATGAATTCCTATAGTGAAGAGGACACCTTGGAAAGTTAATTACCAAAAGCATAACCAGAAATTGAGGGATACGTGTTCAACTTCCAATCTGGCTTAATGATTTTCGTGCTGTGGTATTTCTTGTGTGTATACAAGCCAGCCAGTGACTCCACTTCCTGCTGCAATATTTCCCAGTTTCCAATATAGAATTACCAAGTGTCACTTAAAATATTTTATTTACAAAATATATATAATTCTATATTTTTAATCAAGGTGGAATACAATGATTTTAATGATAATATTTTAGCTGATATCGACAGCATGATACCCACAACTATAGAGATAATTTATAAGTCAACATTACTTTTTACCTAACCCTTGAGGCACCTAATGACATAAAATATGCATTAAATTCAAACAGTGATGCAGGCATCTCATGCATTCTGGGTAAAGTCAGGGAGAAGTTAGGGGATAGAACATAACTAATTATTTACGCCACAAAACACCACTGAAAATAGTCACCATTTTAAATTTTGAGGATCCAAGTTTGTCCATATTCTTGGAAAAGTAAAGAGATTCACATTATGTCTAGTTTTAAATGAAATTTCTTTCAAGGAATAATAGCAGAAGATTGGTGGTCTAAATATTTAACAAAAGTGGCAGGAATTTTTATATCGCACTTTGGTATGAACATTTGGACAAATGTTTATGTGCACACTCAGGTTCAGTATTCAGCACTTTGTTATAAGCATATTTATATCTTTTCCCTTCTCATTTATAAATTATGGGAAAAAAGTGTAGGTAACTAGAATAAATATAAATCATTGCAGAGGCTCCTCATGACTCGTCCCAAGAAGAAGGGGGGTTAATTAATATGACTTCACATGGAACTCATAATCACCTAAAAGAATATTTTATAGAACTAAAATATGTATAACCAATCACACATTATATTGAGGCAAGATTACAGAAGAAAGATTTTATTTACTTCAGCTTATACATCTAAATGCCATCGTCAATCTACACTCAATGAATCAGTTAACAATTTTGATAAGATATTAGCATCACCTCTGACCTGCAAAATTTCGCACAATTTAGCTACCATTGTGATAAAAGGATGTTTCCCTTATTACAATTAATTATGGTACCAATGAGTATCAGCAAAGGCATTGAAGAGTATTGATTAATTGTCCTGAATTAAATTTTCTTTGCCTTTTTCAATGTGAAAGTTCCAACTAGCACCACGTTTCAATACAATTGAATTTCACTTGGTGTACAATACAAGCACAAAATACACTGGCACCATTTCCAATCAACAAGAATATTATGTCTTTTACAACCTTCAATTCATAGCTGGAAAAAAGCTGTTTATTGGCAATGCTAAGAACAAACTCATTCCTATGTCAATAAAAAATAATATTTTGAAAATTCCACAACAACCAAATCTCCAAATGAGATTAAAAAATACAATTTTTGACAAAAAGGAGACTAAAAACAGAACATTACTTTCCATTATGCTTCAAGCTGATGTGAATTCTTCTAAGAATTAATAGTTTTTGTAATTATGACATTTGGGTAGAGTGAATTTCACCACTGCAATTTACGGTAGAATCAAGTAGCAGGACTATGGGTGACAAAATTGATCCTTTCATCATTCGTGTTTTTGTAAAAAAAATGCGCTCTTCTAAGCTTATTCGTTCTTTTAATTTAGCTAATTTTTCATCCCACCATTTAGTAATCTACTCCTTACCCTCTATCCAGAAACAGGCAAAGAGTTCTCTAATCATTCAGCACCTGTTTATGAACATTATAAATGGCACCTTTAAGATCAAAATTAAAAGATTTGAGAAGCAAGCGATATCCAGGCTAAGCTAGTTAATATAAAACCACCAACTAAAAACATGTACGATTTGCAAAAACTCATCAAAAACAGTTTCAAAGAATAAACTTTCATCCTTGCGCACTTAAAAGCAGGATCACTTCAACCTCCATTCATTAGAAATGCAAAAAAAAACAAGTATCATATAGTTTTGTTTCAGACAGTAAAAATCACCATACCAGCAAAATGGCTTCTCTACCAGACTCAACTATTGAATCATGAAAGGCTAAACGTTTTTCTCATGACGTGGTCAAAAAAATATTTCCAGATGTTAACACTACATAGCAAAAGACTGCCACACAAACTTTGCAGCATACACTGTTTTTGCAATAAACCATTTTCACTGGCTCCCATGCTTTTTTTCCTTACATCGAAATCCAGCACTAGCACACACACACATATCTTGTCACATCTCAAATTCAAAAAATATGAAATTACAACCTTAGCAATATCCTCTTCACTTTTATTGATGACCCCATTTTAAGGTGCAGACACAAGCACGCACTTAAAATATATTCAAGAAAAAGCAGGAACTGTACAATTACATTGTCCTCAGTATTGCTGTCCTATATTTGTATATATAATATCAGCAATATTTCAATATTTTTTTTCTTTTGAGAAGGAAAACTTAGTATCTTTAAAGATAAAAAAATTTTAAAAGTGGATACAACGGCTATAAAACTTGATATCAAAACAATTTTACAGCAACCCATTCAGAAAAGCTTGAATGAAGAGTAACAAACTTTGTTTATAATAGATATCATTTATATCAACAAAAGATTTTGGGAGAGTATTTCTGAAGATCTATGTGCATGTCCTTAGAAAATAATAACAAAGAAATGGAGTTGCTTACTCCTGGAAAATTAAAAAGTTGAGGCCTTCTTGTGAGATAAGTCACAAATGAACAGCATAGGTGTATAGCTACATTATCTTAACCTAAAGGCAATTTACAAAAAATTACACTGAACAAGAAGGATCAAAAACATTAACATTAATAATAAAATTAGTGTAAAGTAACATAACCTTTGAGGAATTGAATGTACCATTATGAACAAAACAAAAAAATATATATTTATTATATATGTATAGAATTCCACCACTATCCACCCATTCAATTCTACGTGATGATTTCTGAACAGCTACAATTTCTTTTTAGAACTTTTTTTAATAATCTGCACATCAATAAAGGAAAATATATTAACCACCACAGCTCTTCAACAAAATGCAAAAAGAATGAAATTAATTAAAAACAGATAGGTCCAACGTTAAAAGATCTGAAAAATGACCTAAATGCTGTAGCCCTAAAGATTAAGACTAGAATTTTGAACCATCGTGAAGAATTAAATGGACATCCATCAAGAAAAATAGCGTCCTTCTTCTTTCATCTCTTTTTCAGGCCACTAGACATAGTTGAAATTTTTAAAACATAAATTGCTTTACACATTGGATTATATTCCATCTTTGGTGGGAAGTTCAAGGTATTGCCACTTTAGTGACATATCATGGGCACAGCCATTAGATGTCAATGCAATACCTTAAGACAGTGGAAAAGATATTGAAACAAAACTTAAAACAGTCTGGCCCGTCGCTTCAAGTCATTTCTCCTCCATGACGGCATCCGATAAAACTCTAACCGGTTAACATGAAAGACAGCTTCAAATTCTGCCTCAGAGAGGTGGCGCTGAAATGGAACAAAAAACTCATTAATTACAACAAAACTAGAGGTTCCCCCACACAAAACTGTCAAGGGAAACCACCCAGTAATAACCACTGATAAAAATTAGACTCTAGGGTACTACAGTAGCTAAGGTCAGGTCAAGGAGTTGATAACAAGATGTTGACATTTTAATTTATCAACACTTAAGTCATTAAATAACTGGAGGTCTTATTTATTTACTAAATATAACTTGTACATTTTGTTCTAATTAGTAGACCTCACTGTACCTCATTATACAAAATAATTTAAATTAACATTTATTTCAGTCTCAAGTGAATAGCATGACTGGTTTCACTCATTTTCTGAAATTAGCAGCTCTGTGGATTATACTGTGATCGAAACATCTCTTCATATCAGCAATATTGAATTCATTAATAGAAAGCCATTACAGTAGAGAACAAAATTCATGTTATGGATTGCAAACCCAACAACATACTGAATTGATGTTAGTTGGTGAAAGAGTTATCCACCACACTACATAGGGTCTGCACGTAGCCAATCAGTCATTACCACTAATATTAAATGTGATTATTCATAACACTAGACTTGGAGACCACTAAATGAAATATTTTGTACTGGAGATTTAGGGGAAATAAATGTGCAGGAATTTATTTCTTCAATGGAGATATTGATCAGGGGCATGATTATGTATTTTCTTCATTCTTGATGTATCTTTTTCAGGTCAAAGTGCTGTTTTCGGACTAATTTAAAAATAAATAAACATGAACCATCCCAACTGATAACATGTTATTTTCCTGCAGCACAACTTGTGACCATTGATATTGTGATCCACTTCCAATGAATCATGGTAGCATCAGGAACGGAGTGTGCTGGGTTCCCTAGCATGATATTTTAAGAAAAGCAAAAAAGCATTTTCATTACCGTTTGCACTAATGATAATAATATTTGCATGCCATCGCTAACCATAACTGCACCCCTGGTCATTGTTGCCACTTACTTCTAAATTGCACCGATCAACGTCGACGGGCAGACGATAATTGGTGGTCACCAAGAGATGATAAGGATAAATTTTTGGAGGTTCTGAAGAGACAGTGGTGGCATGTTGTGCCATGTTGGGCAAGGAGCGGCGTAGGTGAGGACTGCATGAAGAAGCATAGCGAAGGAGGCCACCCGCAAATGTTGTGGAGCAGCGGAGGTCAGCAGGCTGTAGGCGTATCACACAACAAAAATGAGCATGGCTTCCATCTCGGGAGACGCTTTTGAGTTAGTGAACAGAAATCTTAAGGAGAGGGCAGGACTGCTTCTCTTTTAAGAACCAAAAGATTCAGGATGAAAACCGCTTATAGACGAAATAAGGTGCATACAAATAAAGTAATACAAGAAGTGATTGTACTATGCATTGGCAATTTACAGATTTTAATCATGTTCTTTAATAAAGCAGAGCACTGTACATATTTACATGGCCAGCAGCAAAAAGTTTCTTTTTTATTAATACATTAATTGCAGAATTGCCTTGAAAAAAATATTAAGGGAACCACTTTCCCATACTAAGCTAGGCCAAAATTTATAAAAAGTAGACAAGTATATATTTTTTCCATGTTCATCTTCAACTGGCCAAATTAAATACAAAAATATCATCGTGTTGGACCAAAGAAACTTTAAAATGTTTTCCAACTTATACTTCATAATTAAGACCAAGTATTAGAACAAGTATATTTTTAACGAGCGAAAG
The DNA here is from genome assembly GCA_037158775.1 of Hetaerina titia. NCBI lineage: Eukaryota > Metazoa > Arthropoda > Insecta > Odonata > Calopterygidae > Hetaerina > Hetaerina titia. Next base: position 76,186,777 of record CM073770.1, read on the forward strand.
TTTCATGTGTGTGTACAGAAACAAAGGTTACATTTATAGCCAGAAAGAGTAAATATACAGCCATAGTAGAAATATATGTACAGTTTTTGAAACACCTTAAACCATCTACAGGTTGTGTGCACTGAGGAATCAAATGCAAGCTTCATTCAAGGATTATGCATTTTTGAAGTACCATCAAATGCAGACTGCATCATTTAAGAAATATCACTCAATCAAACTATGCATTAATACATCACAAAAGCAATTGGAATCTGTACAGGAAAGTTATAAAATGTCATTCTGGAAATAGGGTAGTTTCCTAGTTGCATGTACAATGCCTCACTCTTTTTAACAATTTGCTGCATGCCATATTGAATGTTTAAGTGGATATAACTCAATTTCCACAGATAGTTCTGTGACAGGCAATTAAAATTACATGTGCAATTACTAAATAATAGGGAGAATGACTGTAGAAGAATTTTAAAATATGGCATTAAATGTTTGATGCTTAAATCCTACCTTGTTTTCTGGAAGGTAACATAAAAAATGTTCAAGACAATTAGACACTGGCAAATGTAATATATTGAATATTTATTATTATGGGCACAACATTCCTATTAAGTTAAGGTCTTTATGTAGTGATGAAGCATGAATTCTTAAAGGAACATAGTTTTACTGTACCAAGAGGGAAATTATGTTACACTTTCACACAAACTAGGTCTATCGTTGCAACACCTTTTGCTGGTCAGTGATAATTTTTACTGATATTCTATAAGTAAAATTTATCATAGACCAGATGTCTGTAATCTAGATAGCTATCTGTTCAGTAATTCTGAACAAATAAAAAAGGGACATTGACTGTATGCATCACTTTTGCAGTTAACACAGCTGTGATGCGGCAATTTTCACGCAATTTTTTCCTTGCTGTTGGTAGGACAGTAGGTAGTAGGCATAACACAGCAGTAGGTAAAACTTTCAAAGAGATGAGCACTGTGCATTAGGAAATAGTAACTGATTATGGGAGATCAACCTTAAAGTGAAAGTACCACATAACAGAACTTGGGAATCTCACTCTTTACTTATGATAAATACGAATGTATAATGTAATGTTCAATTGGAATACTACACTGAATCTTTATCCAAGCAATACAGTAACACTTGGAGTGAAATGAAAACCCTGGCTAAGGATAAAAAGAGACGTTTCACGCGTGATATGGTGAAATATCATGATTAATTAAAATTGCCAATTTTAATTAACCCTGGCTAAGGGTTAGCATGGAGACTGAATGAGAATAATTAATGGCTAATTTTATGGACAAAGATGTAATGTAGGAGTTTACAGAAAAAATATTAAAGAAAAATATCCTCATTCATATGCAATACAGTATTTTGTCATTGCTGGCTTATTTATATAAGGATTAGAAGATGATTTTATTTTAAATGCTCACCTACCTAAGTCCACCAAATCAAGTCTAAAAATTAGGTATGCCAGTGATGAAACAGGGTCAGAGAAATCTTAACTTAAGCTTTGAGACTATTATTTGCTACCTAAGTGCTGAAGGTATTACAAACCTGGGAAACTACCCTCTAGACAAGAATTGATGAAAACTCATAGATGTTTCTCTGCATTAAGCAGAGATCCAAATTCTAAAAATATATTGATAAAACAATAGAGCATGTCAACTCCAAAATTAGATATGTAGGTTATGTATTTTGATAATTTGACCATGAATGGAAAATTAACAGTGAATGTGAAATTAGCACTCAAAAAGCAGTCCAATAGATTCAAATTTTGGGGAGTTAGTTAAAAGAAATGAGAGAATTATCAAGGTAAGGAATTAATTAACACTATGAATACAAAAGAGGGAGTCAATTTTCATGATTAAATTAATTCCAACATACTATATGCAAGTATTTAAAAAGAATATTTCTGCCAAATGCACCATTAGATAAGAGCAAATCAGAGGCAAAAAAGATTTATAGTCAAGCTTAGATAAAGAGTATAATTTTCAACAAATCAAATGAGAAAGATAAAATGAATTTCTACTCAAACTGAATTACAAACACTTAAAAACTCTTAGGAATACACAAATAGCCTTATTACTGATAAGAAAAGATAACTAAAGGTTCTCCAAATCATTACCTACCACCTTACACTTAGCTATACAAAAATTACTCCTTGTTACACATAAGAAACAGCTGAAAAACTAAGATGACCAAATTTGATATGTGCAATCAAAGAAATCTACTCAATTTTAGCAATGAAAATATGAACAGGGAAAGTTAATGATAATTTTACCACACTAAATTGTGCTACACAATAATTGAATATTTTTTTATTCTACTAGTCCACCATGCAAAATCCTCTAGCTTCAAAATATCAACTCCCTACCAATAAATCTGATAAAACGGATCTTGGTAAAAACTGAAACAGTTACAATGACTTTGAAAATCAACTGGATATGAAACTGCATCTCTCTTGCTTTTTCCAAATGTACCTACGTGTAGACAAAATGAAATGTGACTATGGGGATAAGATAAATCTTAATAAATGAATGATTAGACTTAGTCAACATGTCTGCAGAAATACAGCCTATGGCAAAATACACCATATGTGAAAGGAGTAATAAAATATATAAAGGTATAATCAACAATGTTTTAGCCCTAAAATATTGTGCCTTAGACAAGGGAGGGTGGCCAAGCTTTTTAAATTTCCTTTACTTATTTCTGCATCCAATGAGGATAAAACTATCTTGTGGCAGAAGGAATTCTTAAAAATGTTTTAACAAAAAAATGTATTATTACTCATTTTGGCATCCTTAGTTTTACGGTAAAAGGTTAATCTAGAATTACATCTGCATTCTCACCTAATCCAAATGCATATGTACATAGTGAAAAAACCTTGTTTGCTTACATGACAGTTGATTTAGATTAATTCAATCCATGATTACACACTTCAAATTTCATTGACTACAACTTGAGAACAATATTGTCTTTAACTTCAAAGGGTTGCACAGTTTAAATCATAAGTGTTGCACATACCTTATTTGGTAACAATTAATTTGCATTAACTTAATCATTACTAGCAATATGAAGAATTTCTTAGGCAGTAAGTGAATAAAGACATTATTTATATCCAATTATACATACATTTTTGACTGAAGGAGTGGCAAATATTAATAAAGTCAGCAATAAAATATTAGCATGAAAACACAAAATGGCATGCAGCGAGCAAAAGCCAATCTGATACCTAAAATGAAACTTGCCTTTGTCGTGCATCAATAAAGGAATATGCTTTCACTGGAAGAATGTCATACCCATCATTACCTTAAATACAAATTGAATTAACAAATATTCAAGGCATGCATCTCATCAAACAAATTACCAGCAGGAATATGAAACAGGGAGATAAGCAACAAGAATAAATTTTGATTAACACTATGTATTTTACAAGGTAGATACATAGGAGGAAACAGGTGCACTTGTGAAAAGGTGTTAGATAAAGAACGAGACATACATGGAAGAGATGGTTTATTGGAGAAAATGAGATAACTTAGAACAATTAAGAGGGAGAGGCCCGCTACTAAGCGAGCCAACTACAGTGGGAGGACAAACAGGCTTGTGGCTTGTGAGAGGAACCAAATGCTGGCTTCTCCACAGCCACATTCGTGGTACGTACCAATGCCCCCCGCCTGTCCACCTCAGAGATGGAGCCAGCTGAAACTGGGGAGGGAGAAAGGCAGGCGTCAGAGCTTATAGAGGACGGCTAGAAATTTACAAGAGGGAACTCTCTCTCGTGGTATGTCAGCAAATATCATTAGGGGGCAAGATAAAAAATAGGTATACAAGTCAATTATAAGTCCAACCCCCTATTCTATTCTAATGTCTTTTTGTGAACCCAATCAGAAAGACCTTCTGCAAACTATTGAAAACTTGAGTTTTAGGTAATCTATAACATACTTTCAATGCTTTTCTTAGAATACAGTGATATAACACACACTTCTTGCTCATTTGAATATGACAACTTTGACATCAATTCTGTGTTCTAAAAGCATTGATTTACAATGGAAAAAATGTTTCACCTAGACAAGATTTTGCAAGCAGATGCATTAAAAAGGGCTTGTTAGTTGAAGTGGTATTGTGTATGCAAAATTACAAATAGCAAAGCATGCAGATTATTAGCCTACAAAGGGATGCCATTGGCATAATAGAGCCATCAAAAATATTAAGCATGATTAATATTACTTTAGGATGAGATTCTCTTATTGTTATGAAATGAATAATTAAATCTTACTTTATTATTTTCATATTAGACTTTAGCAAATCCTAACATGTGAACCAATGAATATTTTAATTTTGCATGTTACAACTCCCACAGACTTGTGCAAAAAGTACAATGCAAATATTAATGTCATGGATTCCTGTGAATAGTTCTCAGTTACTAGCTCGGAAAATAATTACTCGAGTCAATATAAAAAGGTTACTTCATTTTGATTCACACACACACACACGTGCTGACTGAAATGAATTGAAATTGATAAAAAAAACTCAGGCGCTTAGAAGGCAAATTTCAAAGAAGAAAATTTAAAATAAATATTTATTATACAGCATTTACAATAACAACATCCTCAATAAATTCAAAATTATGTTATTAATTAGATTTTATGTATTTTCATAAAGCTTTATATAGCTAAGCTTTAAGTAAATGTGAGAAAATTTAATCTTGTGAAAATATTCAGTTCCAGGAACAAGTAAAAAGACTGTTCTGATAGCAAACAACATAATACTGCAGGTTAATGGCAAATAAAATATAAGAAAAAGGTGTAGTTACTTCATACCTTGTGATGCAGCAGAAACTAGCTCATTAGTCTTTGCTAAGAATCAAACATCAGCCCAAATTCACAAATTTCGGACATCAATCACCGTCATTCTTTCAGGAAATCCACCAATCTATACCAGACATGTTCATTCAATTGCCAATCAATGCAATCAACTGCATCAATTTTTAAAATGACACCGGCATGAAAACAAAAGTTCACTCCAAGGTAAGAATTAACCAAACCAAACTAAGTTGTCATTAAATTATATTTTCTTTGTTAATGGAGAGACTGCACTAATAATGTCATCTAGTTATTGATCTATCTGTCACAATTACTCATACACACACACACTGACATACACACACTTACTGTCTGACTTTCCGCTGCTGAACTCAGTGCTTTGAGTCTTGTCACCAAGGCCCGTGAAGGAAAAGTCACCCTACAAAAAAAACAAATTGACACATAGACAGTCCTGGAAACATCAAAACAGAAAAAGTCTACTAGAATTACTATATTTCAAATACCTATGAGATGGTCATGACCAGTTATCGAGGCAATACTTTGTTTCCTTCCCTCATGTTGAACTATCTCTGCTGTCAACATGCTTTTCAACACACAAAGGGAAACTAGCGATTTCTAAGCTAAACACATACAGAAAAATGCACTTATCAAAGCCATGGGAGTCATCTCTAATTCTGAAAACTCTGATGACAAGCATTTAATTAGAGAACATCACCTTTAAAATAGAGTAATGAACATTTGAAACTCACTCAAAATTAAGGGCAATCAAAATAACAGGTAAATGTGAACATAATTAGCTATTTTTATCGCAATTTCATATTACCATCTCCACAATTTTCATTTGAATAAATAATTACAAAATTTGAAGATAATGTTCTCAAGTTGGTAAAAACAATTGACAATTCATGCAATTTCATTAATTTACACATCAGATTAAATATTGAGCCCACATTATGATGATAATGGAATAAATAACTGGTTGGGATAAGTTTTATGAATAAGATCATCATAAGGAAATATTTAAAAATCAATCCACATTGAATTCACTAGTTTACTTTGAAACATTGCCACTTTTTAAAATAAGGTTTAGATGCAAACATATTTAGAGAATTTACCAAGATTTCACAGCAAATTTGTTATTCATCTATAAAATACTGTAAGTAACTGCTCCAATTTAACTTCAATTAAAGAACAACTGGAGGCTGAAAGCACTTTTAATAGTTTATATTTTAAGTTATTGTACCACGTAAATCATTGGAGCTTTTACAATTAAAATTTCCACAACAAAAAATGAAAAACTATATATTTCATTCAACAACAGATACATACTTTCACATAGAACTTGTTTACAAAGAAATGGAAATGAAAATATATGCATCAATCTTTTCATGAGAATAAGCAATGGACTAACCATAAATGCATAAACACTGAGAAATGAAAGATAAAAATCTAAGCACTGAATGGAAAACTAAGAGAAGAGATGAACAAAGGAGAGAATAACTAAACTCTCATGTGAACATGTAACAGTGCATGCCATCACAATCTAAACCAGGAGACCTACTTCCTCTAAGCAAGTTGACCTTCATCTCCATGAGAACATACATACACAAACACAAGACACAAACACAGGGTACTGAATGGGAAAACTTACTCCAATTCCTGAAACACTTCCACCCGTTGAACTGAAAGTGTGCGAACGTGGGGCGAGGCCATATCCAGGCTTGGGTACATGGCGGAGGGCGCTTACGACTACAGGTTGGTGTGCCAGTGCCATGGCAATGATTGCAGTTTGCATAACAAGGGATAAGAGAGGTTGGGAGGGAGACAGGGAAATGGGTAAGAAGGACATTTGGTGTGGTGATTGGAGGGAGAGAGAATGAAACATATGAAGTACACATTCTACGACATGAGGAAGGAACCTCGCCAACTAAAAACCATGATGACTATAGAAGTTAAACCCCTAACCTCTCATGTGCCCTCCAAGAATGACTAAAATTAAAAAAACCCTTTTTTTTCGAAGGTAAATACTGGTGATGATGGTGATAGGGTTCTATTGTACTTAAAAAGGAGAGCATATACTCACAGCTAACCCTGCTGGACCACCATTCCTTCCTGCCACTGGCAAAGTAGAAGATTTCAGTCCATACCCTGGTTTTGGGACCGAATGTAGTGATGAAACGACTGTAGGCAAACAAGATAAACAGACATCCACACAATCAAACAAACATGCAAGACTTTGAAGTGCCAATCAATTGTCATAACAAAAACAAAACATTAAAAAAATTGACAACGCTTATTTACACATTATTTTCTCCTAACAGAAAGCCAAAAGTTATTCAACTAAATAACATACAAAGAAGTTGATCTACCATGCCTTATCATGCATATTCAACATTTTAGATACACAATAATTAGTTTGAATGTTACTTGCTACCTATTTTATCATTCACATAGTTATTGTATAAGTTCATTAGACCTCCAATAATTTAGTTCCTGAAACTCTGAAGTTTTAATATGTTCACAGCAAAAATACTATTACATAAGAATACAGTGGTTAAGAAACTTTTTCAAAACAAAAATAAGGCAGGAAGGTAGAACTCTTATATCTCAGTATACTCCACTCAATATCTCTACACCAACACGAATTATGGTAATAAAGGCAAGATATTGTAAATAATTTCAATGCATTACAAGTAGCTGATAAAATATATCTTGACCAAAAAGAGAAACCTGAATAAGAGCAATCTTCAATTACCTAGCTTTTAATTCACTAGAATAATTCAAAACTCTTGCCATCATTTAGACCTGGGATCTATCACTACAGAGGAATTGTCCAAGCAATTTACCAGGGTTGAGACAATATACATTGAAGTGAAAAAAGTATAGTGTGGACACAAAATATGAGGGTCAAGATTAATCAAACATTCCTCACCACCTTTGCCCCCTTTCATAAAGCTTCTAATTCTCTGTAAATTACATAAAGGGGTCAAACACTGTTCCTAATAAAAATTAGGGATGAGCTTGACACTCAATTACATATTTCCGGGGAATCTTGCTAAAATTAAGCCAGCTAATAGCACAATATAAATGATTTAAAAACTCACTACTAAAAACAGTAGTATCCTTGGAGTTTGTTGTATGTTTTTGCTAACCATACTACAGATGAATCCCCAATGGAATTAAGTTCTTAAAACATGTGCGCGCCTTGTACTTTCATTTACATGAAGGCATTCATGTTTTTAATTAAAAAGCTAAATTAAAAGTTCAATAAAATAGGTAGCATTATTGTCCAAAGTTATCACGTTAAGATTCTTGCTTCATGCATATCAACATGCTGTAATTCTGTTCCTTCTCAGCAAGTGCTCCTTATCTCATTCCAAAGTTCAATAATGTCAACTATATGAACTCATAATGTTCTACGCTTATCAAGAATTACTTTATTACTTCCTCAATTCAATTGAGAAAATACATGTTTTAGCAAAGGCTTATTCCAATCTTATGCCAATTTTGATATTGCGTTAGATGTCAGCTGCAATATAGATGATTAGGAGCCAATTTCTTCAAGAACTTTGTTTGGACATACTTTTTGACTGTCTCAAATCTTTTGAAACTGCAACCTAGATATTTTAATGCAATCAGAAAAGCCAGTCTGGAGATTACAGGACTCTAAAGGCAAGCTTTTCCTTGGGAGGCTCTATCTAATACTAAATGCCTTGTATATACTCGTATATGCTTTTGCTCCGCATGCTAGAAAAACCTTGAGTTATTTATATTCACCTACATTAACTAAATGAAGCTTCAAATTAAAAACAAATAAGGGCTGATTCTATAAACATTATTGGATTAACTGCTTCTTAGCCACTGTAGTACCTGAACTTTTACCTACAATAATCAATGTAAGCAGCATATTTATGTACAGACTCCTAATTCATTATTTCCTATGAGTTTTCTATTTATGATGCCAAAACATATCTATGAATTTATATAAGGAAGTAATATAGATGACAATTATTATTACATTTTTGCCAAACAATAAATTATCATGCCAGTGCCATCAAAAAGCAATTAATAAAAATGTTTGACATTGTACATAATGTCCAAAATTACCGTTTCACAATATGTTTTACTTTTATACAGAACCGCAAAGCAAGATATCGAAGATCTCATACTTGGAGCAGTTGTTGTGGAATGAAATTTTTAAAAATACAAAAATTCCACAAAGAAAATGGAAGTAATTCATTAAATTGAAAGATTTACATCTGACCCTGGAACTACTTATGTGCATGCTTCCAAGAAAACTAAAATAAATTACTACCATTCATTAAATATGTTACTGGGTGGTATTCAAGAGGTTATTAAAAACAACTTTGAGCTATGACACTATCCTTATTAACATTGTTTGAATTATGTACTAAGTTTAAATCTGGCTCAATGGAAGAAACCCTTTTTTAATGTGCTTCTAAAGAAAAATTAACTAAGGAGCCTTTAACACTAAATAACAAATTGAAACATGCAGAGAAAAACAATTTTACCATTATGGCAGACATAACATATGTATGCCCAAAAATGAAGACTTATTATAGTGCCAATGCATAAAACTGGCAATGGAATTAAAACCTTTTGCCCTATGGAGCCACTACAACTTTGACTGTATATTGCTACTTGAAGACAACATTTTTTCAGCCTTTTAAAATTAGCTGGGTTATATTAACACCATAAAACACTAAAAAAAATATATCCCTGATTACGTAAAGATTAGCTTGAAGGATATGCATGAACTGTGAAATTGAATGCAGTTACTCAATTTTAGAAAGAAACAACTACATATCTAAATTTAAAATAATTTGCCCATTAACCACAAACAACTGACATTTTTTTACAAAGAAAACTAAGAGCATTTAAAAAAAAACTTCTTTAAGAATTACAATTAAGATTTTAAATCTCTTTTTAATAAAAATGGTAGATAGTTGACATAAAAAAGTCAGGGTGAATAATTTCTTCGAACGAAACATGAAAGTCACAAATATCAATACATTGGATGGTAATAAAATACACAAAATTCTAATGTCTATGTTCTGTCACGAAAAATTAAGATGGGTCTGCAATAAGCATTCCTAGACAATACTTCAAGTATAATACTTATGGTTGTTGTAGTAATTCAAGAACAATAAGTAGTGCAGTTTGATAACTCAAATGGAAATTAGAGTTAACTAGTAACATCACACTATTGGTCACATTTAAAGTGAGCATACATACATATCTTTTAATAATGATTACCATGATGGAAAATTCTTCAAGAGTCATAAAACAGATTACTAATCTATGATCACATTTGACAAACACCTCATTAGTACAAATTCAAATGAGACAGGAATTTAAATTTTATATCAAACACTTCAAATAATTACATTTTAATCTATAACATTCAAACATACAAAAGTTTATGTGGATTATTTCACTTTCTTTTAAAATAGCATGCTTCTTACACAAAAACCATACAAACTGGGAATGAGTAGGTTGTGGAAATTTTATGAATTCTAAAACATTAGTTCTTCCCCAAAGTCAGGATGAGATGGGAATTACCAAAAAAATGTCTTAGGACAAGGACTTTTCTTTATACCTTTCTTTCTTGAAATTATTTTAATCACACTTTGGAAAGAAAATTCACCAAGCTTAAGTTAATATCAACTGTCTAACTTTAAGAGAAGTAATTGGCTGAACTTGAAAACATTTGAAAGAATAGACAGTTTCGGGTTTTGTTGGAACTTAAATGCACACTGTGTTCATTTTTAATTGTTGCCAAATGAAAATGTTAGGAAAAATGTTGTACCATCCTATCCCATCCCAGCTCAGGCATATTTCCCACTCATTCCTAGTTAATAAAAAAAATGACAAACTAACATTCACAAAACCTTTAATCTATTGACTGATAGAATGTTAAATCTAGTGTCGGAGATAGTGTTATTACAAGCAAAAAATAAAATTTAATCAATTCTTGAACCATTTGTAATACAATGAAGTCACAATATTTTCACACACAAAATAAAATTTACAATAGAATTTCTTTTAATGAGCAATTTCATCATGCAAGCAAGCAGTTGGAATTAGGAAAAGAATACATGTAATAAGTAACAAATAATTGCAACAAATAACATACAAGCTCTCTACATGGTGCTGTTAAATCATCAGCATACAAAACAAAGAACTAATATAACAAAAATTACATGCAGTTTACCCTTCTTTGGATTGCCAGTACACGAGCTAGTGCCACTTTAGAAGCAAAAGTGTTTACATAACAGAGCAATTAAGTATTTAAAAACAGGTACACTTTGGCTACCTACTGCAATAAAATCCCTACTTAATTTCATTTCCTCCCAAGAAGCACTTCACTAATGTTATTAGTTTGTCACAAAAAATATCCAATAAGAAAATAATCATGAAAATCACTGAAACATATTGGATAAGACAGTTTTGTAATCAAGGTTTAAAGAGTTGATGTTACTTGAAATTCCCATGAGAACCAAATAGGTGCAAACATTTTACAACGCAAAAATATGAATAAATGTTTGCATTTTAATCTGACAGGAATAGATAGAAATATACAGTAGGTCCTTGCTTTATGCGTTGATTTCACAACACGAGTTGCAACTACAGAAACATCTTATTATTATGAACAGAAACTGAAATTTTATAAACTCCATTATTCATGTGCATACAAACAGTCAACTTCTTAAACTTTTAAACAGTCAACCTTAAACTATTTCTAATAATGGTAATTTGAAAGGGTGACTTCCTAAAAATGTTATTAGTCTTAGCTACATAATAATATTATACTGTCCAAAGTATAATTGGAACACAGATTAAATTGATAGATAACCCAATATCTATTTTTTAATTAACTCTCTTGAGACCAACCACCTGCATGAGGCAAATCATATGTACAAACAAAATTATCACTTTCATTTGATCCTATTCATATTTTTATTAATATTTCAATGCCTAGCAGAGAGACTGTCATTTAAATTCACAATAGGTTTGATGCAGACTTAATATTATATTTGAACACCAGTTAATTCCCTATAGCATGAGGATATTGACTTTAAATTTTATAAATGGACAAATATCCTGTCAGTTCGAAAATGAGCATTTTATTTAAATCATAAAAATGCTAGAATAAATATCATGGTTACTTTTGTACATTCAATGCATTTCTCTCACACCCATTAGTAATCCAATGGGATGGGTGTGAAATGAGCCGAGATTTAAGGGGACTATTATAATGTGGTACTCTAAAACCACCATCATTCATTTTCTCATATATTCAATAAACTTGGTTAATACTGATTATTACTACATTTCTATCTTTTAGAAAAATGGTGATATTGAAAGCAAAGCCATTAAGGTTTTTCATGAAAAATTACCATTACAGATGACATCTTACAAATAAACTTAAGCGGAAGCAAGATCTTATTTTTAACCTGAAAAGTATTAACGTAATCTGTTCAAAAATGTTAACATATCTGAAATACCCAAGTCAAAATGTTGTGAGCAAGCAATAACTTCATTCACAAAAGTTATATGTTTCATTATGTCATGTGTACACATGAAATTAACTCTTCCACTATGCATGTATGTTATTACTGATTCAATACCTATCTGAGAGAACATCATTTAAATCAAAAACACATTCCCTAAATTGTTTAATGAATGCATATTTAAAGAGGATAATGACCTCTTCAAAATATATCCTTCAGTTATAATTGAACTATGATTAGAATTCAGCCATACATTTTTGCTAGTGTTTATTTGTTGGCAATTTATTCCTATGTGTTGACATATTTAATTCAATAATTGGTGAACATTTCTTCTGTTAAGATACATCAAATTTAAATCAGAAATCATGCATGTGAATGGTCTACCAAGACAAAAATATGTTTGATAAGGGAACTGCTGCAGATAAAAAATTCGATTATTCTGGAGGTTGACATGTTTTTTACAATTACCTGACCAACATAATATGAGGCACATATTTTTCCATTTTAGCACATTTTCAACGATAAAAATTGAGGCATTATAAAACTGAGGAAAAATTTCATGACACCTGTCCCTACTAGTGACATAATAAATGGTTTTTAATTGGTTGACATAAATCAAGGACTTACTGCAAGTCTTTAGCTAGACTATCATATTTGATTGAAACAACATTATCTGGTTATCTATTCAATTAGTTTTTAGGATTTAATGTAATCAAATTACACAATTGAAATAAACGACATCTATTCCATAATATACATGTATATATGTACATATATATTTTCCAAAAAATAATTATTTACAAAATACACTACATTACTTGACTCTTTGTAAAATAGGTGGTTTTACCTTTAGTAACCAAATGTAACTGGCACCTAAAAATGGAGGGCACATACTGATTCAGCTATATAAAACTGGAAAATACTCTTCATTTGACTGATCATCATGATAAAATATTCACTACTTTTTTATAATAGACCATAATCAAGAATAAAAATATTACCATTATGTTAAAATTAAACAATTATTTTCACACACACAGTGCATAATGTGATAATTCACAGCTAAATACAGTACACTCTTGTTTATCAGTATTTAAATAACATGATTTTCTAGTGTCAATTATTTCCCTATGAACTGTTGGAAGATTTTCCAGCTTAAGTACAAAATTTGAAGCTGGAAAACCATTTTTCTCATTATGATTTTTATATATATTTTTATGAATTCTTAAATATTTTTACTCTCCATACCAGCAAATGTCAGGGATGAGAAAAAGAAGGAACAGTTAGTTTTCAATTTCAAACATAAATTGAAAAACTTTAGAAAATATCCAAATAGATATTCAAGTCTATTCAAGTCTAGAGGACTATGTAAATAATACAAAGCCCTAGTCCCCCCACATGGATGGATGAACCCCTAACCCACACACAATTTTTTCTAGATATTCCAAAAATTTAACGAACAAGTATCATGTTCATTGAGAATTCTAGATAAACAGTAGTGAATAATAATGTGAATTAATGTGAGAAATAATGAATTCCATTACACATCATCTCTCACTTACTGTATAACATCTTAATCTTTCACAATAGTGAATCACCTCAGAGGAAGAATGCAACTTGGGCAGGTGTCTACAAGCCTATTACTCATTCATTTCAGTCTTTGGCACCCTGTTAATTTTACCCAACTAGCAACCCACAATAGACCGCCTATGAAGTGGACTCTATACCCTCCCCTTGTCATCCTTTATGCATCTTCGGCATGGCCTTCATCAACCTGTTCCCTTACGTAAGCATACCTTAGTTGAAAAATTTAAAGAAATTGTATGAATTGGGTGGTTCATTGTAGAACCAAATTAATGAATCTCTTTCAAAAAAATATCACATTTTAAAAGAGAATTTTAAAATAATTTTTATACATTATGTTCCAAGAACCGTCTGATTTTTTTTGGCAAACACCAGTCGTTTAATTTTCAAATTCGATTAAATGTAGGATACTACTTTGCGTTATAATTTTTATTCATTTTTATGCATGTGAAAAATGTTTCATGAAAAACTTAAGTGTTCTCAACTTTTCAATATTTAACTAAATTAAACAAAAATCAGCTCAAAGGAAAGTGCAACACCCCTTATTTTTTATTTAAGTGATTGCAAAAAATGTTAAGTGCTTGGCACATTCTATCCATCAAAGATTTTTTAATAAATCTTCAGTAAATCTAATGATACAAGAATAAACACAAAAGGAAATCACTACTTTTAAACTTTTTCAACATTTTTTTCACTTTCATAAGTTTCATTATAGCAACCATCAGAAATATAGAAAATTTACAACCACTAATTAAGGGACATTAATACATATTAGTGCATTCAGATGATAAATATTCAACTGGCATGCCATGGAAGTCTGTAGCTATTGAAATTGAGGCAACATTTTAGGCAGGTGGCATTTTATTTAATTCCTGCATCAATTTGATGAGAAAGGATTTAATTGTAAAATCATAAAATTTTCAATTTCTGCATGTATCATCCAAAATGGAGAATAACCTATTGAGGAAGGACTCTTTCGAGTTTTCATCAACCTTGAAAATTATGAGATTGCAATATTATAATCTCTGGTAATCCCAAATTTTTGCATGCATAAAATAGTATTTTTTTACAGAAAGATGTCAATGTTTAAGCACTGCCAAAGCTTGACAATTTTTAGTCCTTACAGATCAAATCTTCTGAACTACTAAAATTCACAATGCAACTATTTCAGAGTGCAAAAATTGTTTCTCTTGACCGGGATTCAAACCCAGATCTCTCAATAACCAGCCAAGTGCTTTAGCCAGTTAAGCTAGCAAGACATCCTCTTTCACTCCGAATGAAATAAAACTTAGCAAGTGGCCTATAGCAGTGTGGCCAAATGAGTATGTAACATTTGACCGGAGTGCATACTTTGAAATGCATGTAATTTGAATATAAAAGTCTATTGCCATTGAGAACTAAGTGGTGCCATCCGTATTACATTAAAATATGACATAAACCTTCAATTTCCATTGTAAACATAAAAGTGATCCATCAGACACTAAGACATACCATTATAGCTGGGAATTGTACCCACTGATCTTCCCACCGAGGAACGATAACTTGAACCTCTTTCAGCAGCCATCATTGCTTCCTCTTCTTCCCAAGGCCGTGGATGGTCCATATTTCGGGACGGAGCTGTCAAAATTTATCAAGTTCTCAACAGCAAATTCTTCATATTCATAACTAAATTCCTCTTGATTGTGAATGTGCTCATTTCATAAATAAATCCATAATGCAGACAGACATGATAGCAATAATATAAAATCACTTGCCCCAAACAATACAGGAATAGATTCTGCAACAATCATAAAACACACTAAAATAATCCCACTACCTTGCAGTTATTCAAAATATTGGCTCTAAACCTGAATTGCAATGGGTAAAAGAGGAATAAATTCAACGGTGTTCACAAAAGCAAAAGTTATTAAGAATAAGTTTTTGTACTCACACCAGTGATTAAAAATTAATCAATGTTTATGAGGAGGTAAAAGAATTAAAAGGTGGAAATTATGAAATAGTTATTTCTAGTTCTCTTGGAAAGTTCCCACAGGTATATGAAAATAATTTAAACAGAACTTGAGTAACATGTATTCTATTTTTTTCTTAACCGAATTAAATGTTTCATGGTGGAATAACAATCAACCCAACCTTACACTTAATTTTTTTCAATTCAAATAGAATCATTTGGAGAAAAAATCATCAGAGAAAAGAAAATACCCAAAGAAACTTTCCTACAGAATAAAATCTTGAAAGATAATGGAAATAAATTTTATAAGTATCTTCGGAGGTGGAAAGACAACAGGGAATGCATAACAGCTTTAAAAAGAGAGGATGGAATACTTAATCATAGATCATAAGGAAAAGGCTAATGGATTTAATAATTGCTATGCGAGTGTATTTAAAGGGGATGATAAACAAAATGGATTCTATAGATACATCTCTGAGTAGGCAAGGAGAAAAAATACTAAACAATAAAAGTATTAAAATGAGGAGCGCAGAAATTTATTTTTAAAAATTAGGAAAATGAGGGCAAATAAATCATTTATTCAATGTTACCTGAAACAATTATGCCCTGACAAATGTTTGGAAGAAGGCATATGTTACACCTATTTTCAAAGGAGGAGATAGGGCACTAGTTGATAATTATCAACTAGTGCCATAAATTATAATTATAGGTAAGCCGGTAAGCTTGACGTCAGTTGCATGCAAGGTGTTAGAAAAGATAATTGCAGATTATCTTTGGGATTTGCGGGACAGAGAGAATTGGTTGTTCAGTCACCAACATAGTTTCAGAAAAGGGCTCTCTTGCAAAACTCAGCTATTAGGGTTCTGCCAAGAAGTGTCCCACTATGTATGCTGGAATAGAAGTGGATACTATAATAGTCGACCTGTCAAAAGCCTTTGACAAAGTTGACCACAATCGCCTAATAGTTAAGATGGACCAATTACCACTACACACAGATGGAAGAGTAATCTCGTGGGTCAAAAATTTCATCAAAAGTTTAAACCAAAAGCGTCAAATTAGGAGAAATGTATTCTGAAAAAACAAGGGTAACATCGGGAGTCCCTCAAGGTAGCATACTTGGCCTACTCTTTTTTTTTAATCTATATAAATGATCTCTCAGTGAATATTAAATCTCAGATAAGACTTTTTGCAAAAGATTGCATTATCTAAAGGAAAGTCGAGAATGACAGCGACCTCAATGTGCTGCAAAGGGAAGAGAATGACATCGACCTCAATGTGCTGCAAAGGGAAGTTAATAAAATGGCAGATTGGGGACAAATTGGGATGATAATAATGTTAGCAAATGAAAATCGATCACTTTTAGTAAAAATGTAAATGGAACCAACAGGGACTTCAAATTCTTGGAATATGTCATTCCTAGAAGTGATAGCTGCAAATACTTAGGTGTATATTAATTCAAGGATTTAGGGTGGGGGCTAAACATGGAATATATTGTTAATAAAGCTTTCAAAACTCTACATTAGGTGATGAGAAACCTCAAATGAAGCACTAGAGCAATTAAGGAAAAGGCATATAAGACCCTAGTAAGACTAGTTTTAGAGTACTCATTACTTGCATGAGATTCAAACAAAGGAGGACATATCACAAAATGGTGAAGCTACAAAGAAAGGCTGCCAGATATGTACTCAGGAAGCATAAGAGGATGGACAGTTTGACTAAAATGTTAAAAATGCTGGGCTGGGAACC
Organism: Hetaerina titia; assembly: GCA_037158775.1. Taxonomy (NCBI): domain Eukaryota; kingdom Metazoa; phylum Arthropoda; class Insecta; order Odonata; family Calopterygidae; genus Hetaerina; species Hetaerina titia. Next base: position 76,204,410 of record CM073770.1, read on the forward strand.
TTTACAAAGTAAATGAAAATGAAGCAGACTTTGTGGAATGTTTCACATTCTGAAGGGAGAAAAAGCCTGGGCAGAACTAAGGAAATAGGTGGGAAATCCAAATTTTATTTTATTTCACAAATTCAAGGTAAAATGCCGGGCACAAAGAACAAATTTTTAAAAAATTTCTTTTCAAAAGAAAACAATTGTTGATTGGAACACCTTAAAGGCTAACCTATTCGAGCCCTTTCCTAACAGAGTAATTACTTCAAAGAAAAGTGTAAACAATTTATGTAATAATTTGATTGTTGTGTTGTGTAAAATAGTACTGCTGCAAACTATTACGCTTTTGCACATGGTTATACTATATGATTTTAGTGGATCTTTAGCATATGACCTATGAAAGGGATTTCAATGAAAAAATAAAAATCTCTTCCCATATTGGTCTTAGATTGAATTCCACTCACTCCACAAAGAGCTAGCTCTCTTCCAAACTTCTAAATGTGGCTCCTAATCTCAGAAACACTGAACAGTGATTCTATCATCTTCCAGCATCCTTAAAACACTGTCCTTGAGTGAGAACCCATAGCTTCAGCTCAGTCCTAGTCACATGCACTATTACTAATAAAAGTATTTAGAAAACTGCTCTTAACTCCAGGAGCCAGCAATTATGAATAAATATCAAATATGAAAAAATCAAGTACTTGTGTACATATTAATAATAAAAGTTAGCTGTGCACAGAAGACAAGGCCCTTGTGCAGTACTCACAGGCATTAACTGGTGACTCATATCGCAAACGGTTCACTGGCTCTCGAGCAGCCGATGGAGTTCTTGATGCATTCCTTGGATCTAAATGGCTCATCTTCCACTGACGCATCTTCTCACGCTCACGGACATTTTGCAAAAACACTTTCCCAATGCCAGTTGCAATCTTACTCAGCTCTTCTTCCTCTTTCTGCAAGGTGTGTGACACAATGATGAATACAAGAATGCATTCCAAAAAGGAAAATGTTAAATAATTATTACCTGGATTTAAATGCATGTAAAATGTTCTTAACTAAAATGAAATGTTTCTGAGGGGATACAGAAGTTCGATTGGTGGTAAAATTTCATATTAATACCTGGGTAATACTACTTCAAATACATGGAAACTAAACTAATATCATATTAAAAGCATACCACAATTACATATTTACATCAACAGAAATTATCTTCTTTCCTAATTAATTCCATTCAATGACTTGAGTACATGGAAATTTAATAACTTCCTCCACTATATGTTTGGCATTAAGCACTCCCTAGTACTATTCAAGCAAATTCAGCAATTAAAAATTTTAAAATACATTAATAATTTCACAAAGAGAGATATCCATGAGCTTTTAGCTGGAACACTATAAAGCAATAAACTATGCTGTACATTTACTCAACTATTCAGCCAACTATAAACTAAATTTCAAATTTTTCTATGTTTGCATACAATATTTATGGGCAATGCATCTAAAATGGCTCACTTCACAACAAAGATATACACATTATAGTGCCCAAGCAGGGTGAATTTAATGAAATTAAAATGACTACATTAGTTTCTTAAGTATTAGGATAATCTGAAGCACACACTAGATTCTCTTTTATTTCTTGGCACCAGAGTATACCTTTCTAAAACTTTTCAATTTGCAACAAGTTAATTTTTAAATCGTCAAGCAGCTGAAAACATGTCTAAACATTTAAGTCACAATTCCTCCTGTGTTACCAATGCGGTTAATATGTTTTACAGCATTGTCAAAATATATTTGTGTTAGCAAGTATTTATTAAAAATATGCAACATCCTAAATGAAACTAATATGAGCTAATTTGACCTAAGTATATCATACTTTTAGTTTCTGATCTTCTGTCTGCTCAGCTGTTGTTCCATCCACTTCTTCTTCATCATCGGATATAGGAACACCCTTATATGTATCAGACCAACGGCGTCTGCGCTCTGTAAAATATTTTTGAATACACATACATGCTGTTAAAAACATACAGAAATTTTTTTTATTTAAAACAGCGAGTAATACATATTTTTATTTGAACACTCCCTCAAATATATTTTAGGATTTGAGCTCAAATGCAAATTTTTTCAGATAAGCATTCAAACAAAGGAATGAGCCAGGACTAATGTAATGAAGTAAGTCATCAAGATGTGTTGGTTTCAAAGACGTAAAAGTAAAGCCCTCGCTAAAACGCTAAAATGCACAAAACAATGTGCAGCAGGGAGCAGATTCTGACAACCTAAGGCTTCAGTAAAAATCTTATTCATCAAAAGGCACACTTCCATTAAAGTAATTGTAAATGATAATAAAGTACCCTCAACATAGTTCAGTAGCATACATGGCTATTAACATTTCCTACATATTAATGAAATTATAAAGTCCATTAGTCTGTAGGCAAGAAATTAAAACAATATTGTTCGACAGTAACAATGAAGATCCAATGAATTCAAGCATACAAGGCACATGGACAAAAGTTACTAAATATCATGGAAACCGAAGAAAAAACAATTCAGCAATGTTAATATTTACCTATCAATAAATCACAGCTAAGTAACACATTTATGTAGCAGTCAAGAAAAGATTATGAACTCTTTAAACATGATGAATCGAGTATTAAATGTGTGTACATTTGCACAGGGTGCGGCAACATAACTTCTTTTTTAAAACCGTTTTGCGTTTGAAAAAAGAAAGCTATGTTGCCGCACCCTGTATAAGAATAAAAACAATACATTTAGCTGCAGCCAATAAACATAACTTGACAAAATATATAATACAACTTTAAGAGTGAACAAAAGGATGACCATGGCAAAGAGTGTAGTATAATCCTTCATCTATGGTAAACACCCCTAAAATGAGTGTAAACTTTTCCATGTAAAAATGATTAGCTATGATAATCGCCAAATAATTAAATCAAAGCAATACCAAAGGGCATGTTTCATCCCTTTCCTCACACAAATGCATATGAATCATATTTTCTAGATAACTCTCCACAAATGAGACTTCGACTCTCTTACAATATTAAAAATGACGCTTGGTGAGATATTTGTGGCACAAACCTGGATCAGTGTATGGGTATGGAGGAGCAGGGAAGTCATCCCTTTCAATTTTGGGCTTTTCATTTGGTGCAGGTCGCTTAGCCCCAGGGAAATGGGCCAACTCTATTGGTTCTTCATTGTTCATGTGAGGAGAACGAGGCCGAGGAGTCTCACTCTGAATGCTCTCAACCAACACCTTCATCCCTGGCTTCATGGAGCCACTCTTCGGCATGTAGTAGGACCCAGCAGTGCTGCTTCCAGCCGACTTGGACCGTGAGTGAACGGCTGAAAGTTATCAAGTTGAGAATTAACATAATGCATAAAACTCCCAACTGTTAGCACAGAGGCAAATCAAAAATATCTCCGCATCAATATGGAAAAAAAACAAATTCAAAATACACTATTATATTTTTTTTTTCATTTTTCAGAACTAGAATGTCCACTTATGCTAACTTCAGACAGTTGAGGTTTGCAATTAATTGAAAATAATTACCCCTAACATTCCAAGATTCATTTTAATCTAATAATAATATTTTTAAACCCAAAGAGCACAAAAATAACAAGAGACCTCATTGAGGGTAAGGTTGCACTTAAGAATCCAATATAATATTTCCCACAAGTGTGTACATATTATTCACAGAATTATGTACAACTGCTTAGAAGGGCACTCAGATGAAATTAAACTGTTTACCTAACAGCTATACATAAAATTTTCATTAAAATTTACAAATAGGTTCATTTGAAATATCTAAAGTTAATTTATTTAATAAGTTCATGTGTACTCAATTCAACAGCTCTGCCGCTAAAAATTCTGTACATAACATCATTATCATTAACAGACACCTTTTTGGTTTAGATCATTGCATCAAATTAAGCTACAGCTTTCAAGACAATTGAAAACATAATTACCAGAACTTATATCTTATGCTCTAGATTCCTCTTTCTTTCATGAAGCTAGAACTTTGGTTGCTCATAAACAAGACCACCTGTAAAACATATCCATCTTCTCAACAAGTGTGTACATTTGCACACTAAGGTAAATAAACTTACATGGAGGGCGATGGAAATGAGGTGATGTTGGTGGCTTATCATATGGGTCAATTGGTCTTTTGAGGTAACCATGAGTTGGTTCTTCCGTTAAGTAGCTGTATGTGTATATGCGGCTGATGTCCTCCCCGCCATAATGCTGGCTCCCCTTGTATTCTCGCAGGATGAGACCTGGGCTGCCAGTGCGATATCCACCTGAGTACTGGAGTGGAAGGGGAAAAAAACTTATTCATCACATGATGAGGGTCATTATGATACAAGTATTCTTGAATTGTAACATGACAACATATATTTACTTGGTTATGAGTAAGGTGCTACATTATACTCTCTCAAATGTCAACACAAGTGATTTTGACTAAATTTTCTCTTTACATTATTTTTATTTCAATATGCCCATAGATGCAATTTGGTACCCGGAATATCAACCATATAAAAGTTTACGATCACCTTACTCACTTTCATGGCACTCCAGGAATTGAATATGGAGCCTCTTAAACTTTAAGCACAAAACATCGATCTTGTTGATCAATTTTATTGCAAAATAATAAACTTGCACATGTGGACACATTATTAGGTAATTATGATCTCCTGGAGAAGATGTATCAATGGTATTAATAGCCAAATTTAGCGGTCATTTACATTAATGCAAACTGATGGTACTAGCCCCAAAAACATTACACATAATATCTGAAAATTAATACATATCAATAGAAATTCATTTCTTAAACTGAAATAACAAGGATCACTTGAACAAGTGCTTTAACTATTAATTTCCAATTGCCATTTCACTCTTACAACTGTCAGAAATCAATCTATTAAAACAGTTTAACTTAACAAATGATACCACATACAAATTTGATGTTTGCTATAAAATTATGCTGATGTTTAAACACTCACTGTATTTTCCCCATCACTTCGAAATAATTACATGTGGTAGAATATATGCAACCAAATAAGTTTTCATAGTCAAAACTCACCATGTCTGTTAAATCTTACTATCTGGTTTACAAAAACAATATTCCACAGGGTGTACTTTAATATGCAATTATGGAAAGAAAGCATTTCCTTGTCAAAATAATTGACAATATTACACATCATTATTATTATAAGGTAGTCTACCGGTTAAGGTAGGTTTTAGATGGATACAACAACCAAATACATATTTTTAACTCCAAACAAAACCCAATCCAGCAACCTAATCTACATCAGGTCCCTCTTCATCTCTGTGTACTTCTTTCCTCCCTTCATCCCGTCCAACATCCCTATCCTGTCCCTGCCTTTTCCTCGCTTGCCAAACATTCTTCCCTCTATTACAGTTTTCAGCATCCCACTGCCGATCAATATGTCGTTCATCCATTTTTCTTGCCTCCTTAGGATCCCTCCCAACAAGCCCCTCTCCTTACCCACTGTATCTAGTACTTCCTCATTTGTTTTCCTTCAAGTCCATTTCACCTTCTCCATTCTTCTCCACACCCACATTTCATAACCTCCAATCTACGTCCATCCTTCTGCTTCAGTGACCACGTTTCCGCACCATACATAGATAGCTCCATACATAGTAGCTTCCACCTATGCTCCATACCAAAGGTTTGACGAGTCTTTTCTTTACATCCCTACTCAACATCCCCGTCATCAACTCCCTCCTCCTTGTGAAAGCCTCTTTGCCTAGCACAATTCTTCTCCTTACATCCTAACTATTTTGACCTTGTTGGTCCAAAACACTTCCGAGATACGTGAACTATTCTACCTGCTCTCAATCTATGTCTATCCTCCTACTTCATTGACCATGTTTCCAGGCAGTACACTCCATACCAAAATTTTGAGGAGCCTCTTCTTAACATCCTACTTTCATCCCTGTCATCAATTCCCTCCTCCTTGTGAAAGCTTCTTTGCCTAGTCCCTACCACTCTGACCATTTTGGCCTAACTCTGTGTTTACATCCTTCAGTTTTCTTCTCTCATCTATCTTTGTAAACATTCCATCCTTGATCCATGGTTTCCTTGTCCTTTTCCCATTAACAGTTCCTCTAATGTCTTTTGTGACTTTTGATATCCCTTTCTTGATACACTCTCATTTTCCTTTGATAGTACTCAGCTCTTTACCAGCATCCATGATTTTTTTTACAGCCTGCTGATACTCCTTCCTTGTCAATCCAATTACTGCTTCTACATTCCATTTCCTAACCCACTGCCCCTGCCTTATCTTTTTGAAAGGGATGCTACCCTTCATAACAACTAAATTGTGGTCTGAGTCCGCATCCACTCCTGGGAAACTGTGAGAATTTATCACACTGCTCCTAAACCTGTGCCTAACCATAATATAACCTAACTGATACCTTTCTGCATCACCTGGAATTTTCCATGTACACATACAACTTTTTTGGTGTCTTAACCAAGTGTTGGTGATGACTAACCCCTGTCTCCAGCAAAACTCATTGATTTCTCCCTGCGGTCATTCCTTGTTCCTAAACCATAGTCGCCCATCTCATCACCATCTCTTCCTTTGCTTACCGTCGCATTCCAATCCCCCATCACTATCAAATGTTTCCCCTGCAGGAACACATGCGATTCCTGCAGGGAAACATTTGATAGTGATGGGGGATTGGAATGCAACAGTAGGCACATAAAATATTACTCATACAACAGGTAAAATCCTATAGAGGTTGTACATTATGACTAAGCAAAGTAATCAAGTAATCATCAGTCACAACATGACATCCATGCTTAGGGCAGATTCAAGCCTAATATGTTTTTATTAGCCATCATTCAAACTAACTACAACAGGAACACAGCTGGCCAGACACCTAAGTTCAGCAATACATCTTCCTTCAAAAATAACTGAAGCAATGAAAAACTACTGAAATTATTTTCCTAGAGAAAATATTTTCACAGAAACTAATGTTTAAAGCTCAATAATTTCACTTACATTATTTGATCACTGAAGTTTTCAATATAATACCATTTATATATACTTCTATGGCATAAAATATACATTTACATATAAGGAATGAAAAGAAAATGGTTACTTAGCTGGCATGATTAAACAAACTTTAATCCATCAAAAGCAAAGCCAAGCAAATGAAGAACAATGTTGATATTACTCTTGTGTGGACCAGAGCGTGCTTACCACTATGGTATCCAAGTTTAAATTTTTGTGAATACATGTAGATTTTTAGTCTCTTTTAAATAACAGTGGCCATGTATTCGCATTACATTCTAGTAAGAAGAACTTTTATAGCAATACACCAAAGGTATTCTAGGCAGACAAATGGTACCTCAGATTTACTCAGCATGCTGAGTCAAACCATTACTAATAACCACCAACAGTGTTTCAGACTATGTATTATTGCTATACACCAACCTTTCTTGAGAGGCTATTATATGGGCTATAGAAAGAACCGTTAAGACTAGGAGTGCGGGATCTCATGGAGAACTGAAACCAAACAAAAAAAAACATAAAAACAAACTATCACACAAAAACTATTACTTTAAAACAAAAACTCACAGCATGCCATTTTCAAAATTAATACAATAAAGTGTCATTCACTTTCTATCACTAAATATAAGCCATAATGTGAAATACATTAATCATTTGAAAAAAATGAGCAAATTATATTGCAATCCATTTTATCATCAAAATAGACATGCTCAAAAATTTATTAACAACTAAGTATCATCTCAAATATGATATCATGAACAACAATAGTAAATGCAACTTTCCATGCAAATTGGGCATAACAAATTAATTAAATAAACATGCTTCACTCTAATTCATGAGCAACTCATTTGCTTTTACAAGGATGTATGTAAATAATAAATACAACAGTTTCAAACTGGAAAAAAATGTTTTAGCCATGCATGCATAAATCATCAAGTAGAACTAGTGAATAACAAAATAACCTGAATGTCATTTGAGTTACAAAACAAATGAAATCACATCTATCCATGCAAAAGTAATTTTTCAACTAAAGCGTGTATAAATTAAATGTCAACTGTGACAATCAGCAGCAACAGTCATTAAAATGTTCAGTCCTGCTAATGATTAATAACAAACTAACATTAAAATATTTAGTCACTGGATTTAACAGTAAATTATAAAAATACACAAAGTCTAATTAATGAACTCTTAAAATGAACAAAATAAAAAAAACAAATGACTAAAATAATTAAATTTCATAGCAATCAATGATGAGATGGCTTAACATTTTCTAAAGTCTGCATGCTCAAGTTATGGGGACAGACAGGTAAATTCTCCCTGGCATCCTGAGGTGTGGGTCCTTCCTTCCTTCAGCCACAAATCCTGCAAAGAGCCCTCCTCCCCTTACCTGCATTTCACTAGCCGAGCTGCTCATGTGATCAAAATCTTTCCCGCCATCCTTGCTATCCTCTCCACCCGACCTGTGTCCATCACCCCCTCCTCCATGCCCATTCTCCAAGGAGCCATTGAGCACTGTTCCATTCTCGGTTGGTCCCGGTCCACATCGAGGGTGCCAAATTGCAGCACCTGGAATCCATAGCAAGCAAGAGAAATCCTTTAGTAAAATGCTATGTCACCACACTGTGATTAAATGACAATGTTGGGGTGATAAACATGACCAATGATTTGTTTAAGTACAAAATCATCTAATAAAACTCATTTTATAGTTCAAGTAAGAAAAGACTAATGAAAATAATATATTCAGGTAGGAATTTATTTTTTAGCATTGAATTCAAATCTGGCAATTTTGTTAAAAGTCTTTCAAACAATTGCTCCAAATCGTTCTCAAGGATTTACGATTAGCTTGTTTACGAAAAAATTGACCGACTAATCATCAATGCATGCATCATTTATTCATGAAAAATACCCAAAATATCAAAATGGCACTAAATCTATATACGGCTGGGAAATGAGAATTACATAAAAAAATTGCTCAAATATCACATTCAGTGTGAGTAGTCAACCCATCACAGTACAAATGAGTTCATCAGAAAATACATTGTTTCACAAAAGGTACAAGTTAATATCTGAAGGCATCCTTGCATGGATAGGGTTGGTGCCATGGCTAATTTACTGTCTCCCCTCCCAGGGTCTGGGTGCAAATTCCAGATTTGGCAGGATTTTTCAGCGGTATGTCCCTACATGGGGTGTCAAGTGGAAAGTACCTTGAGTGGAATATGTCATCTGTTAGATGGTAAGTTAAACTTAAGGCCCCTTGGTACCTGTTGTTAAGAGTAGACTAATGCTTATGCCTGGCTTCTCTTCACCCTTCTTCCATTCCCTAAACATCTTACCTCCAACAAACTACCCACCTATCCCTAATGGTGCAAAGATCTTAGCTTTCAGTAGGCTCCCCTAGTAACAAGTACATCCTTACTTTTCAAATGCTACAGAGCATAAGTCTTTATATCAAAAGATATTACTATAAAAATTAGTCCATGTAAATACAACTGCTGCATAAACTTCAGAAAGATAAATATAAACCAACTTATGTAGAAGAGCTAGAGTAATGACAAAAAATATGACCCCTAACTATGGTAAAAAGCACTATTCAATACCTTGTAGGTACATTTCTTCTCCGTCACCAAATGGATCACCACACTTTGTACATCGAGCGCAGGTTGGGTGGAAATGATGATTGTCTCCAGCCTGAATAATTGAAAGAAAGTAAATGATAAGATAATGAATGGACATTGTTTTGTAGATACTAGATATCTAATCACCATAATTTCAAATTACAGTCAAAAAGACAATTCAAAATTTTAATAGTTTGAAATAAGATATGCATTTATTTCAAATTGATTAGTAATCCAATGAGAAAATGACAACAGAATTTTGCAAAAATAATAATGTCCTCTTTTGAATAGACATTAAGCATTTTGGTTTCTTCGACCAACTTAATAGAACATATTTTCACGGCACAGCAAGAATTTCATTGGTGGAGTTCGAATATCAAGTGTTGAAATTTTTAAGATGAGAATGAATTTTCAAATTGTTTTTCATGGTTATCAATTATTATAATAATACGTGAAACTATTTTAAGGGATTAGAATACTAATCCTACACATGAAATCCCCATCTCATTTTATCCATTACCTTAACTACCAGTTCAAAATACTAAATTTCTTATTCCCTCCTCCTATGTTCACTTTAAAGAGACAAAAAAATCCTTTCATAAATCTTGGCTCACGACTACCACCAAAAAACTAACCAGATAACACTTTCACATATTACATATAATTTCACCATTGCACAAATAAATCTAATGACTAACTATCAGATAAGTAGCTTGTACAAACTAATACTTTAATTCTTGGTACATACAATAGTCATAACTAAGTACAGAACACAAAACTAACAAAAATACACAAAAAATTGAATAAGCTTTTCAACATTCTGGTAAATAGTACTCCCACCGCAGTATTTTCCATCACCACACAGAAATTGCACAGCAAACTAACTTGTAGGCACAGGGTGAGGGTTATCCTCTTATAAAATTCAAACTTCTGTCACTGATACTTTGGCATAGAAATAAACCATGATTGGATGCTAAATACTTCTTATCAAAATGTTTTCAAACATTGAAATAAGTGAGAAAATCTGGCCAAAATAAATGAGTAGGTAAATAAAAGAAAGGATCAATTCATTACAGTTCCATTACTTCCTATTATCATAAATATAATTTGGGCCTAAAAATGACAAATCTCTAACTTGTAAGTATTATGTTCCATTATAAAAATACAGATTTACATACCTCCAGCACAGAAGACAGTATGGTTCAACAATGCAACAACTTCAATGCATTCCTGACTCACCTGAAGTACTTTTCCAGATATGTATCGACTGCAATATGCACATTTTACTCCAAACTGCTTTTGGTAATCCTTCTCACAATATGGTATTCCATCCCTAAAAGAGCAGAAATGCCATTAAATAAGAATAATTACTATACAGAATCAAGTTTGCATACAAATGTTTCAGAGACCATTTGGTTGTGGTTTCCAAGGGGGGTCCAAAATATATTCTCATGTATTTTAATGGCTTTCAGCATGGAATAGGGCCCCACATTTGTCATGGAAAGAAGAACACAATGTATTTTTTCACTGTTCTTTATCTAGGTACTACTAGTTTCAACACTTAGGTGTCATTATCAGAATGAAGAATGCATTGTGTTCTTCATTCCATGAGTATGAACATCCACAAAGTTGAACCAGAAACCATCAAATACCCCATGTTTGTATTTTGCTGGTCCCATGACAACTTCCTCAGCTACTGAATAATACTTAACTAACAATAAAACTTCCCAAATGCATACACTGAAAAATATACTAACCATGAATTTCACTCATGTAAAACAAGATTCACAGGCATATTTATAATTAATGCTGAGTGGTATGGTTAAAATTTTTCAGTTTTATTTTATATGGTTTGCACCCACTAAGTCACTTATTTTAATTACACCCTTAACCGTCACAAGCATCAAAAACTAAAAAATGTCTACAGTCAGCCATAAATCCATAGAAATGCAAGTAGTTGGCTAACTACTTCAGTAGATAATTACAATAATGAACCAACATGTGAGGAGTTATGAGCAATGCATCATTCACGCAATAGCCATTTCATCTCACAATGACCATAGAAATAGTAATTGAGTTTTTACAGAGATCCAAGGGCATATCATACAACACAAAATACAACATTCATGACAACATAACATTCATGCAAGAACTGGACACACATGGGACACATGCGTGTTCAACAGTTAGAAAGAGCAGGAAAACTGAGTCAGAGAATAATAAAATTAAACTGAAACATAAAACTATTTCACCACTCATTCACACTAACAATGTTTAAATAAAATATATGCATACTATAAATGATAGAAATATGGGACTGAACGATAAAATTGGAACCATACCGAAATAATTAAAAGCATCAATACAATTTAATCACTCACTTTCCCATGTACTCTCCATGAAGAACAGCATCACATGTTTTGCACTTGAAGCACCAAATATGCCACTGGCGATCAAGAGCTATCAGGGCCTGTCCTTCTTTCAGCTCCTCCTTGCATCCGGCACATTCTGAAGTTCAGAAGAAATCAGAGAGAAATGGGTTATCTTCATGATCCACAACACTACTGCAGAAACATCACCAAGAGTCAAATGAATCACATCTCCTGTGCCCACAAACTTGACGGAAGAAAATGCGCTAACAGTAAACATTAAAAGGGCAACATGTAACTGATGAATTAAAGGGATTAGGATCACACAGGGGTTGTCCAGGGGATGTACCCTCAATGCATTCTGGCATCACAAGGAAAAACACAGGACATTCAGCCACTTGGTCCCACCAAGGTACTGTGAGGTTTAAGTCCAGAGTTAGGAATGATGAGACCATCCTGGTCAGGGTGCCTCCATGAAACCTCTCGTCTTTATCCATTCATCTGATTCAAATGATAGGGCATCCACAGAAATAAGGGGAGTGAGAAGTGAAAGTGGTGATGCTTAAATTCTCAAAGAGCATGCTGGGAAAATTTGGAGGTAGAAGACAATAGCCTTATGTGGAAGGTTAGTGGGAAGGAGAGAGGGAAAAGTACAAACAGCAGACAATGGGTGAAAGTGTGGGATGATCAAGGAGAAAGGAAGGATGAATATCAGCAGATGAGAAGAAGGCCAAAATGAAGCTACTTATGAGGGAAATTATAACAAGCTAATGAACACACATGACAAGGGCATTCTACATAATTGTTTCAACTATACAACATCAGCAAAAGTAAATGATTTATTATTGTAATTCATTTGGGGAAAATTTTTACTTTGATGAAACAATATGCAATATATAATGCACACCATTGTTGAAACAATTAGAAAAAATAATTTCTTCAATCTTTTCTGTTTTGTGTCACAATGACTGATTTGAATGAACAACAATCATTGCCTTCCTCTAGCCAATTATGAGCAACCACAGCCTTCTGTTATTATAAATGACAATTTATCCAAAGATACTGATATTTTAATGCAACCATGAGTCTAAAGAAACTTTTACCCAAGATAAAAATTATAAATACCAATAATTTGGTTCCAATATTCCACTTCAGATTGAGAAAATAATTGGTGAATGTTAATTTAAACTCATGGGGCACTTGTTATGCCATCTATGCTTACTTTGTTTCTCTCATGGAATGATTATAAATTTTGGCCATGTTGGGTACACAAGAGTGGGCTACTCATGGCCACTCTCTGGACTCACCTGGAGTAGATCCTGTGGGGCTCACTTGAGAGGACTGTGAGTCTAGGACTGGGATCTGCACACATTTCTGACACAGCACCTCTTTGCCAGTGTATGTCACTCGCTCACCCGTTGGGAATGGTTGCCTACAAGACAAACAACATAAAAATAATAGAGTTTATTACATTTTCACTATCTTTCTTTTTTAAATAAACAGATTATAAATCTGTAACAATATTTGCACAGTAAATTTTCATCCTTAAACATTCAAAACTGACACTGAAAACTTTTCTATTATTAACCAGGTGCACATTAATTATTTTCATTTAGAATTAGATATTTTTATTTTTCCAAGCAGTTTTGCATAAAATTTAAATTACTGAAAATGTTGAAATTCTGTTGACTGAAAGCATTCTCCTTCCAGACTTCACCTTCTGCTATCTACTCATAAAAAATGTCAAATTTCACTTATAAAAAATTCATTTTTCATTGAATTAAATTATTTTTTCAAATGACCACGTGTAATGAAGTTCATATTTTTATTCAACACTTGCAATGAAAACTAAACATCCAAGTTTTCAACTTCAAGCTGCATTGACTCTTCACTGAATAGATTCATAAGCTCATGAGACAAAGCATTCGACAAAAGTTATGGTTAAAGAAATTTTTCAAATGCAAGTACAACATGAGAACCCCCAATGAGTTACTGCCCACCCCTTAATTATGACATTGATATTTGAAAACTTTTACATGGTAAGAGTAAATGCAGATTTACAACAAAAATGAGCATTACTTGACACCAAAAAATAATTGGAAGTTATTCATGATTATAGTACACATTCCTTGCTTAAATAAATAAAAGTAATCCACAACATTCCTTTCTAGTTGCTTACAAACAAATAGCAACATCATATTTAAATAGCATTGGTGTACAATATCAAACAATTGCAATCTCATCTAAAAACTCACACAATTTACACAACTTGCATGGTTAAGCACGGTTTACATTACTCATACAGTACAGCATTTATTCCTATATCTTACACTTGGTCATGTTAACAGTTAATGCAATGCTTGAATCTAGCTAATTGATGCTAATGCATGGTAATTGCATTAGCAATATTCAAGCATTGCATTGAATATGCATATGCATTAGCATGCTGTTGTAATGCCATTGCAAATACATATTCTCAAGACTAATCCCATGCACTTAAATATTAATAGCCATGGTCATTAAGCCTTCATGACAAACGGCGACAAAATGCTACAGAGCAAAAAACTAATGAACGTCTCCGATGAATGACAACTCACCTGCACCTTGCACAAGTGAAACATTTTTGATGGTAAGTGTTCCCTAGGGCAGACACAACTTCTCCCTCAACATATTCACAGCATACAGCACATTTTGTTCCAAATTGTTTCTGGTAATCTGTTGTGCAGTAATAGGCACCATCCTTACAGAAAAATCCACCCTGGGCCAAAGAACCCTTGCAAACTGTAAGCAAGAAAAATTATCATAATACAGCATGGACACACCATACCAATGGCAGGATGGCGCAGTAGGAATAGAGCGAGCGAGTTTGGCCCATCATTTTAGCATTCAGGTAATTCAGAATAGTTTTCTATCATTCAAACTTCCTCAACCAGATCTAAAAAGCAATGTTTTTCATTCTTTTAGTAGCCAGTCCTCCTCCATAACACCATGTAAATTAGGGTTGTATTGAACCAAGATATGGGGTATAACTTCTACCAGGGAAGAGACAAAATCAGTGACCAAGTGAAGCATGATTAAGATAAGCTCAGAAAATTTAAAAAATAATATGCGACATAACTGAGTGTGTGGAATTCCCCTTGTTGGATAAGAATTCAGTTAATTTAGACATCAATAATAATTCTCGCTCAATGAATGGAACATGTATTAATTAGCTGTTTTCAGTATGAAAATAAAATTAATAGATGATATACTTTCACTGTTTCCAGGCCACAAAACTAAAAAACCATTACCTTTAAGTGAACACAACATTAACTTTGAAAATATGAGAAATTGAGCCCTACAGCCTAGTAAATTAATAAAAAGAAAGCTCCTTTAGCCATAATGAGTTAGCACCACTCATTCCTCAATGAAAAAATTATTTTTCAGTATGCTGAGGAGGATTGTAGACGAAATACACATATCTGATGCACTCTCGCCTTACCCATTTTTTGCTAACTTTGCTCAATTTGAGTAATATTCTCCCAGAAGTGAGGTCCTTTTGGAATGTGTGACTGATTGTTTTCTGAGCAGACATGCCAACTTTCAAAAATGAAAAATCGGGAGGACATGCCAACTTTCAAAAATGAAAAATCGGGAGATTTTTAGAAGTGTATCACGAAGTAATCACTTTTAATTACCACA
This sequence comes from Hetaerina titia, assembly GCA_037158775.1. Classification (NCBI taxonomy): domain Eukaryota; kingdom Metazoa; phylum Arthropoda; class Insecta; order Odonata; family Calopterygidae; genus Hetaerina; species Hetaerina titia. Next base: position 76,220,107 of record CM073770.1, read on the forward strand.
ATATTTGCATGGCACCTTAATCCCTTTATGACACTTTGCCAATTTTTAATGAATGTCACACTTTATTAACATGTTAAGCTAAGTACACAATTTGAACAGTTCATCAAGAACGTAAGAAGGAAAAATCGGGAGTCTCCCGCTTAAATCGGGAGAGTTGGCATGTCTGTCTGAGGTTTCTTTTCCCACAAACCATCGCAAGACAAATTTTATTTTCATTGCAGGACAAGCGGTGCTAACTTATTACGGCTATAGGAGTTTTCTTTTTATTTTATTAACTTTGAAGTCAATTTCCTTGTTGAAACTGATCATTAATCGTTCCTCAAGGGAAAGAGCCTGAATTAATGTGACATGAAGTGATTAAAGGATTGCCTTTTTTGAAATAGGTGCCAAAAACTTGCATAAAACAAGACATATGTTATTCACATTAGTTACCTTAATATTCCAGCAAATTTGCAGTATGGGCAAGTAAGAGCACATTTGATAATACAGATTCAAATGTGAAAGTTTCAATGGGAAAATAGGAATAGGAGTGACTTAGAGAATGTGAGGTAGTGAGTGACTTAGGAATGGGGGAGCAGGGTTGAAAATTTATGACAAAATATGAAATACATGATTGGTGACAAAAAAGGCTAACCAAAATAATGCGATAGGCGTGTAACCTGTAATTCATCCAAACGAAGAAATATTTATTAAAACTTAACCTTTAATGTGATTCATTTTTCATGTAACTTTTAAATCATATCAAATATACCTCCCTCTGAAGTTTCTCATACTGAAGTCTATTCGTGAACATTCTGCATGGTATTCACTCTTTAAATACACTTGAATCCTTTGACTGCACAACTGAGCTTTGGGTTTTGAGTGATTGAAATTATCTCTTTAAAAACTATTCATTTTGGTTAATGGCATGTGTATAAAAACTATACATATATTGGTACCTCTGACCACCAATTGACACCCTTTTTTTTGCATGTGGATTAAATCTGACCTTTACAAGGGGGGGATGTAAGAACTAATTTATAAATATCCACATCCCATAGGTTTAAGTTTAAGCACATTCATGAATATTCCAAGAGAGTATAGTTGCACCCAAAATGATTGCAACTAAAAAACAAGAGTGGAATTAAAGGAAGAAATAAATTTTGGGCTAAAGTGCACAACATTAAGTGTCTACATTATAGAGTTTTATATTCATACAAATTTATGCTTACACACTAATGTTTCAAATTTCTGAGTTTAATCATCAATTATCCTGAAAGTTCTCTAGTCTTACCTTTGCACTTAAAACAGCTAATATGAAAGTACTTGTCTTGAACCCTCAGCACTTCTCCTGAGCACTTCTTTTTGCATAGTTGGCAGTATGTTTTCCCTGAAATTAAGGAAGGAAAATTTATTATAAAATAAATTGAACATCTTTGTAAATCCACTTATTGCTTTCGCCTATTAGCAAATTAACTAAAATTCCTTAATAAATTAATACCAATTGCATCAAAATATCATTATGCAGTACTTCTAAGAATTTTTTTTCAACTACGTAGATACAGTTATGGAAGCATACTGCATTTCTTCTCTTGCACTGAACTCATTAGAACACAACAGAGAACGCAATTATACTTCCATATAACCATACTATTAGATGCTGTCCTAAAATTTGTAACAGTTCATGTTCTCATGCCTGCAACAATGCCAAATTGCAAGCAATGTCTTATGCTTCATAACAGTCCCCAATACACTGACAACAACATGAACCACTGCAAACGACTAAGGTAAGAGCTGTCTACATCATAAACAGGCCACAGCACCAAGCCAGAGCTAATCTCATAAACTTTATGCCTCCAAAGCAACTACCTTCTCCATTTAACTTTCAATAAAAAGTTATGGTGTACAGAATAAAATTATGTGCAGCACAAAATACAAAACTGTGAATGAAGGGAACTCAGAGAGCTTTCTTTGAAGCCACTACAAAAATTAAGGACAAATCAAAATCAGGGCTTTGGAAAATCATTATTCATGTAGCATGATATCAAGATCATCAATATGTAGCATGAGTTTAAAGCAAATAATGCAGTCGCGATATTTCAATGTCAGTTCTTGACAAATAAAAAAAAAACAAAATAATAATCAGAAAACAGTCAAAGACATCCCGAGCTCTAGAAAAACTTAACGTTGCACCAATGCAACTAGAAACATTCAAATTGAAGCAGTGGTTCTCAATCATGGTGTCTTTTCACCCAGTGCCTGGAATTACAGGCAAAAATGACAGAAAATACCTTCACCAGCAGTGTTTTAAATGTGGAAAGTAATGGCATTCCTGCTTTCTCTAAGACAATACATTTAAAGCAACTGCATTGCTGAAGGAGTTTAAGGATACACAGCTTAAGAAGATGTCTCCTCTTTTCGTCATTTATTCCTTCATTTTTTCCAGTGACAAAAAAAATAGAGAATAACCCAAACTTCAACTCTTCTCTATCTGGTACAGAATGCTGCACAATTCTGAATGATTCACAGACCAAAACTGGATTGATGCATCTATGGACTTACTATTCAACTGTGTTCCATGGGTATGACAGACAAGTAATTCTGATTTTTCGACTTAATTACAAAATACAGTTGTGAACCACTGCTTTGTTCATGTAAAGCTCACATCAAAAGCATGTATCGATAAGAAAAAATCTGACCATTCACCAGTGGCTTGGTAGCAGATTCAGATTTTATCCAAATTATGCAAGTTCAAGACAAATGCCTTTCAAAGTAGAAAAAATTGCTTTTCATTTTAATTAACAGTTTGTAAAAAAAACGTTTAAGCACTAATCTGCATGCTACAAATACATCATGGCATGAAAATGTATGGAATAAATAGGCTTTGTAGGAACTCCAAGCATAGACATTACAGTAAGAATGGCAGACTGGTGAAGGAGGTACATTTGTCATGTTATCACGGAACATTGAAGCTGATCTCTCCTCAAATCCCAACTTGTTCTCCGTCATTAGTTGGGCTCACACTTGCATTAGGAGACATGTTAATATAGAGAAAGATTTTTCATGTTATGCTCATGGATAACATCGGATGATACAATCTAAAAGCTGCTAATTAGAGATGGAATAAGAATAGTTATCAGTCAACATTTATTGTTTTGCTTCCAGGATAGAAAAAAATTGCAGCATACACCATATTTATTCTGGAATATCAGGTCAGGGTACTAGTACTACTCATTAAAATATTATATGAAAACTAATGCAGTGGCATGGTGGATATAAGACTGGAGGCCCTATTTTAAAACTTTGAAGAAAAACTTAAATTTTAATTCATGCACCCCCTAATATTTCAACATTTTTTTTAATCGCAGCGATCATGAAGGTTTGTTTTCGTATTTCATTTCAGGGCTCCTTGGCTTGGAATTCTTAACGGTTTGATTCCTGGCCACTCCCAGGGGGTTTCCACTATACCACTGTTGAGGAAAATGGCATTTATAAGCAGTAATTATTACATTTGTTTTTAAATAGGGTTTTCACACTTTCTCATACACTTCTTCCCAAGGTCAACATGTGGAAAAATTCAGAAATTAATTTTTCTCTTTTAAGATTAAAAACCTAATTTGTACATTAGGAGTCATCTCTGAAAAATCCAGTGGACGCACACTCACTTCAGGAACCATTAAGAAGTGGAATACAAATTCCGCTTCATGGTTATGGACTACTCCCATAGTCATGCCCATAGGTAAGCTAGTAAATTATTTTCACATTTCGAAGAGTTCAACAAAAACCTGAAGGATTCAAATAACAATAGCTTGTTTTGCAGCACCAGTCTTTATTTCGTGAATGCATCTTATATGCTTTCAGTGCTCTGCGATTTTTGAGGATTCATTTTTTCCTCTCCAACAACCTTTCAAGTGCTCCTATTGCGTCCTGAATGTCAAAATGGTGGAATCAATCCATACAGTCTTCGGTCCAAGGTTTCATTTTCTAAGAAAAAATCTCACGGGCATCAGACGGAGGGAGTGAGAGGATTGCGACCATTACACCGCCACAAAATCTACATGGGAGCCAATCACATTGTGTGGGGTCAACTCGTTCAAAGTTGAATCAAACAAAATGAAATGAGTTTCTCTTGTTACTCCCCTCCATTCATTCGCGCTCCAAAGACGAGACTTGGGTGCCGAAATTTGCAAACCATAAATTTGTTTTGATTCATACAGTTTCCAACCACGGAACGGGAGTCTGGCGGTTTCGTCCGAGGGTATCACAGCAAAACACCTACGCAAGACTGAAATCCGCGACTCTCCGTTTAACCTGCCAGCGAGTTGTCCGCCGCAACTACTGGGCCGGCTGAAATATTACGATCCTATGGTGGGAACGGATTTCCACAACATTATTCAATCATGTAACGTAATTGGTATATTAAATAATTTTGTTGCTTCATCTCTTTTTCATTATTTAAATGTAACGTATTTTTATACGCCGTACGTAATTGCATACAACACTTTGGTGGAGTCTACGAGTCGGTTGACTCAACATTTTAACAAATAATTCCAATATTATTGTGTGTTCAATTTTAATTGGTCTTAATTCGTTTAACTGGAAGCGAAATGAAATTAGATGTAGTAGATTGATAGCATTGCCATTAAAACGTGAAAAGCAACGCTCACACCTGCGGCGCTCCTCACCTTAAGCTGTTAGCTAACGAATGTACCCGATTGGAGACCAACCCAAAGTCGACAAGATTGGTTGAGCTCCTGCGCAGGAGAGTCAAGCGGCTAATCGCATCAATTCGTATGCATGACTGCGAACCGAAGAAGATAATAATAGTGTTTCCAGCGATTTAATTTGCTTGAGCTTCCGATGGACCTTCCACCAATGGATGAACACTGAAATATTTTGCATCAAGCACCTATTACTAAGCATTAAGACAGTAATAATAATCATCGAATGCTTCACACTTCACAAACTGATTTAATTCCCATTTCACGGATGTTTGTGCCGCCACAAGGGTTGAGAGTGCGAAAGAAAGCGTACGGGACATTTTCGTGGACATGATGACCTAGAGAGCGGACGCACGAGGAAAATCTCGCCCCATTCTCCACGGGCTTCGCAATTACCGGACGAGCCGGCGACTATGTACTCGGTTACGCAATGGAGCAAATGAGTGAAGCGGAGAGGCACACTCGCTGCTTGAGAGCACTGTTCATTCGCGATCAGAAGGGATATAAATACACCGACAAGTTAACTTAATCGCTGTTTATTAGCGGCAAACCGACATCCACTTCCACACAGGAAATACGGTTGCAGTGGCAGCAAGTCGAGTGTGCGAGACTGGCATAAGCGCCTTCTGCACGCGCATGGTGGCCACGAAACAGAACCCTGGCAAGAAGAAAGGTCTCGCAATACGTAGGTAACGATTCACTGGCGGCAACAAAACGGATCCATGCCCTCGACCTTTCTGGAGAGTAAGACACCGCACAGTGATGTTTTCGACCATGGATGACCATGTTTTTAAAAGTTAACGGTCGAGGATAAATTTTAGTTGCGTTACCAATTTTACTTAATTTATTTCGAAATATATTGCCCACACATATCAGTTCCGTCTACAACACTGACATAAAGAGTACATAAAGGTAGTTAACAGCAACAGAACGAGGTTAACCAAATACAGGCAACATGGAAACAGATGAAGGAAGGGCGCCCATTGCTTTCAGAGAGCGAGAGCGATAATAGCGAGATTGTGTTCAAGCACACCGAAAATGGATGAGAATTGAATTCAGGGTTGAGGAAGAGATGCATGAAGAGCAAACGTTTGATTAGAGATAATGAGGGAATGGGATGAGTTCGTACGCGCAGGTCGGGGTGGCACTCCTTAGATAAGAGAAGCAGTTCACGTCAGTCATCGATCAGAGTTTTGCCTTTGACTGGGGAGATTACAGATAAAAAGAGTGAAAACAGAATTGCATCGGAGAACGTACATGTATTGCACACATTATGGGCAATGCATTCCACTATTTTACCGAAGGAAAGAGCAACCGTTAAGACAACTAAGATTGAATGTAGCCGAGAACGACAATGCATGAGAGGAATGAATGCATTTACAGCGCTCCGAAATTATCATCTCTCAACAGGTCCAGTGAACTACGCTCTCGAAAAAGACTTTCCTTGCCGAGAACAAGGCTTAATACGATGAGACTAGATCGATAATACTTCCCCCATCCTCGACAACCCTACACAGCTTTCGTTCCACATCTCCACTGAGATTGATATTAAAGCCCTCAATCTCTTGAAGAAAACACAAAAAATCAACAGATCAAGCACAATTAAGATACAGTTCTGTAAAACAGTGTGTTTTATAAGTTTAATTCTCCGGGAGATGTACAAATAAGGATTCCCGGGCAGCTAACTGAAGAGCTAAGGCAGTTCAAATGCGATGAAGAACAACTAAATGTTATGAATAATTCATTATCACGAAAACGATTTTATAATAACACACGACTCGCAACCAGCCGTTTCTACATTGGAACGTTTTCATTAGCCTCGATCTATGACAGTCAGTTTATAAATATTAAAGAAGCAATCAACAAATTTAAAGCTCCAAATAACAAAAAAAAAACAAGACAACTTACACAGGCAAAAACAATGCATGTAAATCAATTTCTTGGGAACGAATTTTTCAATTAGAGGCGCACAACGTTAATAGGTACCTAGAAATCAAGACAATTGATTCTAAAGATTGGCAACAACTCTAAAAATATACCCAATAGAGCCGCGAATTCTTCCAGAAGCAAGTTCTGCCGATCACGCCGGCAATATATGGGATATGGCGGATGGAATTCACGCCCTGACCCTGAGATTTCCACGCCCGCGTCTTCTCAACGCGTAGGGGTACACGTGGACGTGGGAGGGTTCGGGGTCGATGATCGGTATCACACACACACATACAAGACACCATCAACGCCCGTTCGACGCGAAATAAGGCAAGGGGCATCACCCGAAGGCATTCGACGCGCCGATATGAATTCCAATACGAAACAACTCCCACGCCCAATAAAAACCCCATACGTGATCTCCCTCCTGCCTCTCGCCAATCGAACTCCGGCATTACACAATCCCGAGACGCACCTCCTCCCTCTCCTCTTCCTTCCCGTTGAGTCATCCTTAAAGGAACAATTTAAAGAGGCGGGGTGATATGTACGGCCAAGACGCGACGGAGGAGGCTGAGTAAGAGAGAGACCATCGTCCTGCCGGCCATCCCGACGATCACGCCTCTTGAAGCGAGGCCAAAAGTAATAACTCTTTCCCTCGATGCGCCATAACGCGGCAGAGTACCTACCCCACTCACGCCCGCGCGTAATCACGCCCTCCCCCCCTCCGGTGGGGAAAAATAAGGAGCGTTGCACACGCGAAGCGAATCGATTAAGAATTGCCAATGCTGTTTACGCGGCTTGGCACGAGAAAAACGAGCGTGTCTCAACGAGTGACTCATTTACATCGTTGGCATGAGATGTGGACTCCTCCTCCACCTCGTACCCGAGAGCACCCAGAGAAGGGGGTTGGGGGTTAAAGGACAGAATTGAACAAATATTTATTCGCTTAAAAGTATGATTGGGAATCCTGAAACATTACGCGTTCGCAGTGTGGTTGCTTGTCGAAGTGCCGTAAACATACAAATGCCGCTGTTGTTGGCTCACAGACACAGAAGGTTAACACCAAAACGGTAGCCACACTTTGAATTAAAATCGGTAAACTAGGAAGCCAAACCCCGAAAATATTTTGATTGTATTTTTAATTTTGATTGCCTCGGACCGAACATAATAAGCCGACCAAACCGCCTCCGATTTCCTGAATCCGACGAGCAAGTTGATTTTGCACCGGTTCATTTCTTACGAGCATGTTTCAGGAAATTCATAGAAATTAACACGCCGAAGGCAAACTATTTTTGCTTAAACACAGTGGCGTCGAATATCATATTTATAATTTGAGATATTTCAAACAAAAATGTTATGTGCTAACTTCATATAAACGTGCCTTTAAGACGTCAAGAGCTACTTATCTCCATTGTTTACACATATATATTTTACACCCAGAATTAATGGCACCCATAAACCCAGAAATAATTATCAACGAATTATAGCACTTATAAGTGCCACCCAGATACTCTACTTCCGGATCCCCATCGGATTATATGATTTAAACATGGATGAAACAAAATACAATACAAGGTTGAAAGGGGAAAAACTAAAAACATTAATACGGGTAATTATTTCCCATCATTTGAAAACCAAAACTGAATAAATATGGAAGAAATGTAATAGTCCTTAACGCGCAAGATAACTGATGCAAAGAGGACTACACATAACTGATTTCAATTGTGCAAAGGATGTTGCATGAATGAACGCCGTTTATCGATGAGATGCACATATTCATGTCCATATCTTTCAGCGGGTAATAATAGCTCGACTGCTGCGACTTTTTGCCGATACCTCGGAGAAAAGGAAAAGAATGAGCGAACTTGATGGCCGTCACTTTCTTTGTGGGCAACGCAATTGCTGTTGGTACGTGGTGAGATTTTCTGCGTCAACAACAGAATTCATCGTTTTATTTTCCAAGAAGTAGAATGTGCTTCCACCGCGATCGACGCTTACCTTTCGTAAAAGAAGACAAAAACGTTGTCGGGAGAAAAACGAGGAAGTGCACGTCAATATCAAACCACAATCGTCTTTTCTAACAATTCAGGGAATTAACCATTTCGAACAACCCAAGGTGAAAAAGCCCATTCGGGAACATCATGGGCGTCGACTGTAGTATCGTTGGTAAATTACAATAAAAGAAAGAGGAAATGCAGTCTCCACGAAGCTCAAAAAAGGATTATTTTCTCTGCCTTTGCTCGTGCATCCAAGTACCAGCAAAATTAACAAAAGTAATGACTCTCACAGAGTGAGATTTTTCGATATTTTATTTTTCATGCTGGATGCTCCGACATCGCAGGTAATTTCGCGAAGTAAATTAAAGAAGCGGCTAATTGTTTCGGTTCACTTTCATAACGACCATTAACAGGGAGCACCTGACTTCATGGGCCCTCGGATTCGAGCAATAAAAAAATATTTTTTTTTCGTAATTTGCTTAATGATGCTGGGCAACACCGTCACACTCGGTGCAAGGAAATTCCGGGGGGAGGGGAGTTGAGGCTGGCATATACCCATCTCGCTGGTTCAACGGGACTCAACAAAATGGATCTCCTTTTTAGCAGTCGCATCTTTAAAGAAAATCAATGCTCTAGTCGGAGCACTTTCCTCGCCGTCTCCCGGTCGAGACCGGCGAGCACCGATCTCCACTCGTGTGTGGTGAAAAAGCACTCGAGATGGATTAAAACTTAAAGCTAGCCCACAGAGGCGGCTAAGCTTACGATTCCCAGGGTGAAAGTGACTGAGATTGGAAATGACATAAGCGGGCCAAAAAACCTAACCTTTCCAAAAAAAATTAATTCCATACTACTATCATGAAAAACTCTCTGTAGAAGGATTCTTATTACAACACCATATTGAACGTCAACGGAGATTGTACACAGTAAAATCCTTACTTGACTGGACACAAGAGCAGATTAAGATGTATTTATTTCCCCCACGATAAAAATAAAAATATAAGCCACGTCATTACGCCACTGAGTTACCGAAAAAATTATGCATGCACACACCGAGGAGATTCTAATTCAGATTAGCTAAAAAAAATCCATGACTACATATACATATTATATGATCCTAATTGTGACTTCTGACTTAAGTTTTTAATCGAAGAGTACCACTTGGGATCAGCATCAGTTTCTCCGCATTAACAAAAATATGTGCATATTACCTTCCTAACCCGTACCATAGCTATTCTGCATGGAATTCGTTTGCACATTTTATGTTTTCCATACTTCCAGGTGGACTGCAAAATTCGATGCAGCCGATGGTAAATTGATTATGCAGACAAGGACGAAAGAGTTTTTCTCCATACGATGGCGGTTTTCTCGATAAACTTCAGAAAAATCAGTCAAACTTTCCCAGATATCTACGAGCATGCTGCACATCCTCCTTTGACTGTAGACTTCGTGGTCGCCAACTTCACGAGAACATTTGGGTACAATGACACCGAGTGGGAATTTCAGCAAATTTTCTTCGGTATTTCCGCGGTCGGTTGACTTCCGGGCAAACTCGACCGTGTTTGAAAGCAGTGCGCACAGACCGGCAGAACGTCGCCTCATTGTTCTCATCGCAAAATGCAAAAGGCAAGAGTGCAGTCACCTCTGAAGACCATTCTCTCGCTCTCCGGAGCAACGCTGATTAAAACTGCACTCGGGAGGGATTCAAAGACCCTTCTGAGCCCGGCGGGAAGAGGACGAACGAAGGGCGAATGTCACCGGCCGGCCAGGAGGAGAAAATCGCTTTGGATTCGCTGGAGACGGAAGCCTTTACCCGGGGCACACGAGCCCTGGAGCGGAGGGGGAGAATTTTCCCACGGTGGGTGGGTGGGTGGGTGCGACGACGAAATTTCGCGTAACAGCCGAGAAAAACAATAAAGAGATTCACTGTTTTCACTCCTGAAAGAGATTAACGATAAGCTGGAAAATATTCCGACAATAAATGAAAATAAAAGGCGACCTAAATAAGCTTAGAAAATGAAAGTGCCATTGTATGTAAATAAACCGTCATCAATTCAGAACGTTGCACTGATTTTTTTTCATACCAATATATTTTTTCTGGATTGCTAAGTACATAATTGACTGAATTCAAGGCCAAATGTTAGTCTACCCAGCAAAATGACGAGAAGAGTAAATGATCTGATGCATTGATGTAAGTTTAATACTATCATTAATATTGCCAATGCAAGTATTATGACAAGAACAAATTTATGAGGTCTTTCAAATCGAATCACCTTTTACACGTACCTTATATAAAAAATGTCTTATGGCAAAATATGAGCATGCGCTATTGCGATCTGAACCTTTGAAATTCTGAATACATACTACGATAACACAGGCCTACAAAGAAAAATTTTTTTTTGGTGCCGGGAATCTTTGTGATGATTTTAACTATATTTGTAGAGCTGAATCCAAATATGAAATCCGTTTTTATTTAACAGCTCTACATTTTTAGATAAGGCACATCTTACGATTAGTTGTTTTAATATTTGATATATTTCGGAAAATAATTTTCAAAGTTAAATAAATCTTTAAGTATACTAATTTATAACCACTCTGCGGTGTTCCTTTTATTTTCAATAAACTGTCAATAAGTTTTATGTATATTTCTATATTGTAGGCCAATGAGATAATTATTAATATAATATTCCCATGTCATCATGTAGAAGATTTTTTTAAGTAAGTAACAACATATCTATATCTTGAAAACTATAGCTGATAGGAAAAAACTAGTGTCATAATTGGATTCAGCACCCAAATTGTTCTTTAAATCAACATTAAAAGCTCCGGCACCAAAACCACTGTTGGCCTGTGTAATCAAAGTTACAAAAATACACTAAAACCTTTCATATGGACAAGTGAAAAATGGATATGGCATTATTACCATTTACTTTACTGCCAGCAAAAAAATCCTTAAGCTATTTATTAATAGCATTTTATAAAAATTCAACCGCTAAGAGCACTCAAAACTCCTCGAATGTAGATACGCAAGAGGAGCTGAATTAAGTACTACCAAGGAAATTCAAGTCGCAGAGTGAGGAAAGCAGGGACGAATTTCTCGAGCCCAATTCCGCGTTCGGTTATGGAATGAGAAACCGGGGCGAAAACCACAAATTAGGAGCCATTTGGTAAAATTAATAAAGTTGACAGAGGGGGAACAGGGGCGATGACAGGAGACATTAATAAGGTTTATATAATCTGTTGTTAATGAGATGGAAATTTTTTATTAGAGATCGGTGTTTAGATGTTTTCTGTAAGAGTATCCTTTGCCTAATTTGATTGTTTTTTTTTGTGATAGAGACTGTAATTTAAATATTCATGTTATTCATTCAGGTTTGATTGTGATGCTAGAGATTAATGTGTCAACTGACAATATCTGCATAATGTATTTTTAGAATAATATTACTACTATGCAATTTTTTAATTACGTAATTATTTTTTAAATATTTCTTCGGACTTATGATGAAACCTGAGTACATCACTAGGCAAATAATTTAATCCGATTGATCAGAAAAACCAACCTGGGCAAACGAACTCTTCCATGTTCTGATTTATACCGTCACCATTTTGGGAAACTAATTCCGCTGACGCAGAATTGAATTTGCAGTGTTCAAATGAGATTTTTTTTGTAAGAATGCCGATTATAATTTACGCAACTTGGACGGAAAAATTTACAAACGAGGGACCTCGCACTGGGTGGTACTCCCCTAGCCTTGGACAATATGTAGGCATCGTACGCCTGTCAACCTGTCACCTAGCCGACAAGTAACAAGCTCAAGCCGTCCTATTAGTCAGTCGGCTCTCGAGCGGGTTCAAGAAAGATTCTAAATAACCCAATTCAATTTTCTAAACACGTCGCCATGTCAACGTGGACAGCTAAAAAGGGTTACCTTGTATAACACAAATGAAAAAAACAATCACTTCATTCATATTACTCTCTACATTGCTGAGCGCAGGAAAAAGAAAATGTGAACACCATAGAAAATCTTATGTAGCCATGTAGTAAATCTTCTCAAAATAATATTTCTACAAACGCATGCAATCTACAATTCGGAGTTACTACTGAAAGTGAGTGACAAGGTCCTTACACACATGATTGCAATCGCAGAAATAGAAGTAGGACCCCCAATACCAAATAAATACGCATAATTTATCTTCCCTATAGATAATTTAAGATTCAATGCCTTCCAGTCAAATAGTTCCAAGATGAAAGGCGGAAAATCAATTAACAAATTTGCTACAGACAACATTTTTTTATTCAATGAGATCGTTACAATTTTATGCCATGTCGCCTAGAAATGTCTCATGAACTCCTTATACTCGTATGCCACATGATGAAGCAATATTAGAAGTAAACAACGCAATTCGCCATCGTAATATTCGTGAAATCAACCTAACTTTTCACTATCTAAGAGTTGATTTTTTTACATCCATTCATTCAACGGACCATGTACCCGTATGTGTAATTTATCCACCAGTTATTTCATCAACGACGAAAGATTATTCTTGAAACTGGTCCACAATTTACCTTCAATCTACTTATTACTTCATAGTTCACAAATTCCAAATTCGAACTGTTGTGAACGAACATTTGAATCCACACTATTCCTGTTCGACTACCAATGAAATAAACTCGGATTGACAGCTTGTGGCGAAGCATCGACGAATTTCTCGAGTTCAGGCCCGCGCTCAGTTTACGAATGAGAAACCCGAGCGACAACCACAAATTGGGGAGCATTTGGCGGGCAGGATTAAGATAAAAAATAATAAAAAAACCAGCACGCTCCTTCGTTACCTCTTTCCGGTTCCCTCTTTGCACGTGTAGGGGGATAGGGAGGGAGGATATTCGGGGATGGGGGGAAGAGGAGGAACAGGAGGAAGGCGAAGAGAGATGAAGATGGGAGCAGGCAACGTGGTGAAAAAATCCAATCAAACAAAACGAGGAAGTTGACGAGTGTGACGTGAGAGGGGGCTGAGCCCACCTTCGCCAAGGGCAGAGGGCTTAGGAACGTGCCCAGGTGACGGACGCTCCGTAGGCGGTGGCAGGGCGGAGGGACACTGGGCAAATTTACCGGGGAAGGGGGAGGGGGGTGCTGCCTTTGCAGCGGAGCTATATTAAAAAATGAACCAGAAGTGAAATATTTTACCGTTGGTCTTTTAATTAATATTGCCACGAGGAAACAAAATCAAATGCATGGCAAATAGAAAGTTTACTTAGCATACACCATCTTAACATAAGTTGATATATCCCAAGACTTTGGAATCGAGTACGGCCCAATGACGGGAATAGAGTTTTCATAAAAAGCATTAAGTTATCCTACCTGACGATTTCTACCCATCATATTTTCATGGTAAAACAATTGAGATGGTTTCTTCCTCAATACGCTTTTAATGGACGCCATTACGTGGATGATCTCCCCTCTTGAGGTCAGAAGCCTTTGCAGTATAATTGAGTAACAGACGCTCCGTGGACTGCCTTTCGTCTGGCTCCTAACCTTTAACCTATTATTGGCATGGGTGATCCTAACAGGAGCAAATATCATTGCTCCCGCCATTGCAGCTCCAGGAGTCATCAGAATAAGCAAGATCATCTACCACGTCAAGGCTGTAGTCCACGGAAAAGGAATTTTGGACGACGCGAAGGAAGGCGAGAAGTATGTTCATCTGAAGAATAACTTAATATTGTCATGCAATCGGTTCGTGCGTTAAATAATCCTTAAAAAGGCCAAGTTCTTCAGAGGCTTTAGTTCAGAGTGTTGTGCAATAGTTCCTAGGCCCATCTAAAATCCACGTTCGATCGGAAGAACATTACTTAAAAATAATACAGGTAGGTTTCTCTTAGATGCTGTCTTTTTTAATCTAAGGCAGTTAACTCTCATTCGTGTTTTATGGAATGGTTCTACTTGGGCGCAATTAATACAATACGAAATGCCTTTCACATGTGTCTGATGCATTCAAGGCATAGACATAATGACAACTTACTTTCCTTTCGACAAGATGGACGAAATTTCAGCGAAAGTTATGAGTTCAGAAATCCTAGAGGAACCCGGTGTTTGAATCCGCCCATGAAGCTGACGCGGACGCACTATTTCGGGATCACTGGGCATTTTGTGAATGGAGGCAGGGAGGCGTTCCGATGGATGACTCGGAAAGCAAGCCACGTCGCTCCGACCGACGCCAACCACAAGGGCCCACCCCCCTCGAACTCACCATTTTTAAACTCTCCTCGCCGCGCGCGTAAACATTTGAGCACACCTTTTAAACGGTTACACAACAATTTTTGGAACTGCACGTCAGGCGCGAGCCAAGGCTGCTCCACAGCTGTTTCGTGGGTGTCAAGTGCTGCAGTATCGGGTTCTCGAGAGAGCAAAACATATACTCGGACCGAATTACCTACGGACACACCGCCTTGATGTTGTGCCTGTCGTCAGTCAATGGTTGGCTAATGTAAATACGATAACTCTTCACGTAAACGCGGCTCCTATTACATTAACTTGCTGTTACTGATTACATACCCGATGTTACACAGTCACAACCGTTTTAAGTTGCAAAATATAGTAGAATTTCTACACTTTTATTATTTTTACATCCGTTAGATACTGACAATTTTCATCCTCAGCGAAGATTGCACCAATGCACTACCTAATACACCTGCGGGAGATGCCGCAACAGTAACTTTTAACGGAGTCATCCAATGCAACAATTTCATAGCGTAAAAAATCATTCGCCTTGACCGGGATTCGAACCAGAATCTCGCGGGGTCCGGTGGAGTGCTTTAGCCAGTTAAGCTACCGGGGCGTCATTTGTCCATTTTTAACCTAATTCGGATTGTCAGAATACTTTTGCCTAAATATTTTGTTTATGCGAGTCACGTCACAAGTCTTGGCAAGCCTTGTTTCGGGCTAACACTTTTCTTTGAAGAACTTTCAAAATGCACAGAAAAGGCTGTGTTCTCACCTGATTACTTTTATTTGGATCAAATGGGTGCAAAGCGAAGCAGGTAGATAAAAGAGGAAACAAAAAATTGATTATCGTTTACCGTTGCACATACGATCGCACAAAAATTAATTCAATTGGCAGTGAGTCATTGATAACATCGAAAACTACTTTTGAATTTATTTGCCTCGTTGCACCAGTACTATGGTGTTAACTGATGAAACGGGATAATCATTAATATTTTGCGAGAATACACAACAAATAATATGCAACGGTGACTCCAAAATGTGTTTTTTTCTTGCCTCTTATAAGCTAATCTGCTTTGTACTCACTTGACCTAAATAAAGCCACTTACTTGACCCAAAAAAAAGAAGATAATACTGCCCCTCTTCGTATTATATTTCGAAACTTCTTCAAATGAAAGCATTTGTCCAAATATGACTGCCAAAACTTCAGAAGTGAACCACGAAGTGCATTTACACAAAATTTCATTTTTTGCTACTGCTATTGAAAAATAAACAACTTGGATTTTCCATAGAGAAAATATTTATTTACCACCAAGGTTTCGTTATGGTATAACATCTTCAGGTCTTCGGGTTGTTTAATTTTCAATTTCATACCTGAATATGTTATCCATAACGAAAATTAGGTCGCAAATAAAATTTAATACGTGGAAAATCCAAGTTTTTTTTTACTTTTCAATTTCAATATTAAGATTTTCACTTCAAAATTAAAGTCACGCCAGAAACTGTTTTACTATACTATTGTAATGCCGGTGCAACGTTTTGATTAGGAACTTAGCACCCGCAAACATGTATAAGACATGATCATAAAAAGGCCATTGACCATTCAACGAGATTAACATTCATTGAAATATTAGTTGAAATTGCTGAAATAGCTGCCTTCTGGAGCCCGAGTTGTAACATTCCAGCCGTTGTTTAAGGTAAGAAAACATTTCTAAAATTAAGTTGATCGAGGAGGAACGAAGCGAGCCAATCGAAATGCGTTTAAATATAATAAATCAAAATCTAACCCGTAGTCTCATTGAAACATTACTTCCACGAACACACCACGCAGCTCCTACCCATCCACCTATTCGTTTTCTGAACAGGCAACTACGGAGGCGACTTAATTTTTGCTCGCATTAATTCTCGAACGAACACTCATTGCGAACAGATCATTCCAAAGGTTAGATTCCACCGCCCCCCCTCCCGAAAAAGAGAACGCATCAATCAAGCGGCACCCATATCGGTCCCTCACACCATCCAGCACGAGAGCTGGTTTCGGTTTTTTTCCCTTCCTTCCAGTGCCGGGAAGCCAGAACTCGGCGCCTGAACTATGATCCACGGGACGGAAATACTTCCCCCCATCCCACCTCCAAAGCGTGCACGCATTTGGCGATCGTAAATATTTCTCCTCGCGCTAAGACGATTTCGACTAAGGAATGCGACGGTCTCCTTTAAAGCAAGCATTCGTCCACCTCGGAAGGAAGTGGCTCGCTGCTGAAGATAACCATGGGTAGATTCGGTGGGGGGAAGGGGGGAAATAGAGAGAGATTGGAGTGCATTACTCGATTCGGTCTGACATATAACGTTCCCAGCTATGATTCTCGGAGAGAGGAGAGGTGTATTTCGGGTGGTAGGCATGTATAACAGGCGTGATCGGTCGCTCACGCTCAAGTGATTGTTTGTCCAAACCGATAAACGAACGCTTGAAATAAACTTTCGAGTGATCGATAGACAGAAAATAAGAAGATCAATTCAAAAATATTACTATTTGCGCTCACACAATAAGACTCTTCTCCCATGATCACTAATCGAGTATAATATGGAGTCATGCTAGAAGCGGTGGTTTTAGGTACCCTACCTTCTGAGGAAAAGGCTCGTTAATGGGTTCACTTCGGGAATCAATCTCACACAAAAGAAACACGGATGTAAAAGGATACATTTAAGAGGTGCATCCCAGATACTAGAAAGCAGACTTTAACGCCTCATTATATTCTTTTATTATAGTTCATTGTGCCCGCACTTTTTTTTTTAACAAGCCTCAGTTCATTGTGACTAGGCCCTTTGTCCCTGTTCATTACTGCTTAGGAGTCGTGTCGAGCGCCGAGCACCGACACTTAAGAAGTTTCACACTGTCAGCATTAATACGAAGGTATCGATTTTGCCGCACCGCTCATGGAGGGAAATGTTCTATAAATATATGAGGAACCGGGGACGGCTTGAACCATAGAATTTGCTGGGTAGCAGACACTCCAGATAGACATAAAAGGTTATATTTAAGCATTCTCGTCGAGTTTGAGACTGCATCATTTAATTCGCCAGTCCTCTTTGTCGGTACCCACTAGGCTAGCGAGCGGGTCGCTCGAACTCGCGCTTCAGGGCTGCAACCACTGCAGCCCACGAGGTTATTTAAGTCACATTATCAGATCCCACCTCTTCCTCTACAAATCGGTGGTGAATTCAACAGCATCGATCTTAAGATTTAGTAGCACATTCTGTATGCTAACTTTGTAGACTAGTTAACAGCAATAGACTCAATTAAAATTTGATAAGCTTAATAACTAAATAATGGAGGACACACCACTGATATGCAATGAATAATGCCGGAATGTTGAGAGTTCACCACTAATTTACCAACAAGGAAAAAATAATCGTCCAGATTTCCATGAATCATTTAAATTTCAAATAATCTTCCAAAAAGTTTTCACATGGAACCTGAAAAGTAGTGTGATTATAATATTTAATGACGACTATTAACCGAGATTAAATGAATTCGCAGTTCTCAGAACTTCCAACACAAGAACTGAAGGTCAGCAAATAGCATGCCCTAACGTATTGATTTTGCCGCATTGCTTCGTATGCGAGGCGTTCTATAAACATGGGGGTCCCTTCGGCTTGTGGCCATGACAGCAGGGAGGACACACAGTTATTTCACATTTACTTCTTTCAAAGGGGATGTTTTCGACAATTAATTGGCGGTAATGTTAATTAGAAGCAGACGTACGGAACAGAGTTTGACCTCGAGCATAACTATATATGTATGCTGATTGTTTCAATTAAAAACTAACCGATCAAAGCTTTGGTAATTAAAACCGAAGCTGTCGATGGCACGTCTACATCGTCAAAGTCACTGGAGGTCAACTGCGCCGATGACATTTAAGCCATACCCGGCAAAGAAAATAAATTATGAAATCGTTTAAGTACAGCTAAAAACTTCATCACAGCACAATGAGACGATACGTGTAGACCACATAAAGACTTAACCAGGCTCGTCAAGTTTCCCGAAATAAAAAAAACACGTATTTTTTAAATATATTTTGTTTCCAATAGCACTGACGGGTGAATAAACCTTGCATTCTATTCATGGGTACATCGCTGTCACGTCATTATTCGGAAATTCTTTGATTACTCGGTATTAGGAAAACTTCGCGTTTTCGATTCACGCTGGGGGATTAACATCAATACCCACCAGTACCTCGTTAACCTTCCCACTGCGTGAAATCGAACGCGTTTCATGCACACAGTGCTGAATATCCTGCCGCACGTTTTAAAATTCACCCAGTGCATCCGAGAGAGCGGGGTAGGCAGAAACGACGTAATACCCGACTTCAACGCCGGTGGCCTATATTCTAGGCGTGGTTCAAGGAATCAACAAGGGCGCATGAGCGACCATTTCGCTGGAAAACTGGCCGAGGAATTCAACGGAGGCTAACACGGGCGAGGCGGCAGCGCCTCCCAGGAGACACGAATGCGATTTTACACTGCCAGCTAAGGGCGCGCACCGCTTGTTACAAGACCCACTGCCCCAGTGCGGTGCCATTTAAGTCGACTGTGTTCGGTCGAAGAGCTGACAGACAGCAATATGGAAGAAGACCGAACACGAACATCAAGAGCATGACCAAACGAGAGAGAGAAGGACGCTCCCGAAATTGTAATCACGCAAATGTGGGTTGCATTATCGTCGCATTATTCCCACCTCCTCTTAGTAGGAGCCCCTGACCGTTAATCCAATGACCTCAAAACATCACGGAGAAGTGAGCGATGGATTAAATCACCTGACGGATCCGAAATTCTTACCAGACAAATCCAGATGAAGATCATATTCTGTTGACCTGAGGTTCAAACCGCGTAATAAAGACCAGCGAAAACACTTCACCAAATGCCACGCATTCATTAATCCACTCCAAGCTATGAAGTTGGTCGATGGATTAAAGAATCTCATTCCGAGGTCCATTTTTACGATAAAACAAAAAATATAGAAGGAATTTTGTTTTTCATAATAGTCTTTTCCTCCTCCTTTAGAGGACATTAGTACGACTACCACATTACGAGTCGTGGACATGCAAGGGCAAAAAGAAGGCATTTATATTTTATGATTAACCATTTTTTACACTGCAAAAACCTTTGTTTATTGATTACACATGCCTTTATCAAAGAGTTTTTAATAACATTTCACGAAAATTTAAATGGTTACCACTTTTGGCTCATTATTATCTTTCATCCTCGAGGTGACTGATCAAGTCTTTCTCCTTCCTGAGTTAGGGTTTCCCTCTCCAGCACTTTTCTGAGCAGCCATTCCCTTCTCAGCGCAAACCCAACTCATTTTCTTTCCGATCCTGTATGGTGTTCGGTATTATTTCAACATGAGGCGTTTCCCAGAACACTTAAGTTCACCAATGAATTACACTCGCGAAACTTATTAAACGATGGTTTATAATTATAAATTATGCACAATTTTCCCTCATAAGCAAGTCCCACTGTCCACAAGTGCAAAACTTGCGACGTCTCAAAATCGACTCACGTTCCCCTGAGAGGGCCCCGAAAACAAAATATTCTTTGAAAAAGATAAATATATTTTTACACGATTGGAATCTTTTACCTCCTCCACCGTGTATTCAATAATGGGGTCACTTAGGCTCCAGATAATGGGGTTTTTCCGATAGCGAACTCGCTACCCAACGAACGAAGGTGGGTAGGGGTGGGCAACTGGTTACCGATAGTGAAGGGACTAGGCGTACTCCGCAACTCAGCCTTGTTTCAGAGAGCACAATGGCATTCAGTCTGACGTCGAGCGATACGACAAGACACTAGCAGGCAGAAGAGAATTATTTCAATTAACCCTCTCATTAAATATACACGACATTACTACTGTTATCAACCCGAAGATCTGTTTGATAGGTGAGGATGGAGTTCACCTAGTCCTAAGACCCACGGCGTGAGAAATTCAAACATCGAGATAGAGGGGGAGCATTCCTTCCCCTATTATGTCTGTTTTCCTAGGAAGATCCGATACCCGAGCAATCAGACAGTTTGGATGAAGCCGAGGGTTCCCAGAGGCCATCCCCGGGGATTGAACCCGGGGCCTCCGGTCAATATCCCAACCCTCTACCCACTGAACTACCCACCACAAACACACATATACATACATGTATATATACACACATATATATATATATATATACATACATATATATATATATGTATATATATATATTTTTTATACATGTATATACAGAGCCAAATTTTTATTTAGACAAAATACATGAGGAAGGGTTTTCTAGGGCTAACTTGATAATAAAACTACAAGTAAAAAGATAATTCCATAAGGGAAAATGAACCACCATATGAAGTCAGGGTAAACAGGTAATTATTTGAAATGACCTTTAAAAAAATATGCCAATATCGGATTATACCCAAGCATTTCTTTTTCTCGGGATAAAAGTCGCGAAACGGTATAATCAGCAGGAACTCGGCTCGCCGCTTGTGGCGTGGAAGATGGGAAGGTGCGTCAATTCACAGAACAAAATAAAATTTTATGCTCTGCCTTCGACATTATAGTCGGTTGACATTGTCACGGTGAGACATGCTCAATGAGGTATTTTCATTTGTTTAATTTAAATTATGACATTTATCATTCAATATAATTTTTATATGTTATCTTTTTCGTTGTTAATTTTTATCATGCGTTCCTGAAACTTTTACGTATTTAACTTGAATAAAGACGGATGCTTAAAATTTTTCGGACCAATTAATAATATGATCTGCAAAAAAAATTAAACTGTTGTGAATTTTCGAGTTTCCACCCTACTGAGCCAAACGATTCGATTGCTGAAAATCGATTTCGGTTATCGGGGCCCAAAAAATTCACGATGCATGAGTACCCATCTAGGCGAAAAATTGATCATACCTCCATCGGTGTCTCAATCGACCGGTGCGGATTTCGAGCCCTTGACATCATTCTAGATGGTACATGTGGGTAGGCACGGGAAGGCAGCTTTTGGAGTAGGCTGATGAAACGTGAGAGACTAGTTCCCTCTTTCCCTCCTATCCAGATACCCAGTGCGACGGTATGCAAGTACCCTGACGACGACGATCACACGTCAATCGAGTTATATTGTCCCCAAGCCAATGAACAATGAAATCCCACTGTGTCGTCCAAGGACGGATAGAGATGAGCAACCTGAAGCCTCTTTCTGCTCCTTATATTGCAAAACATTCACCAGATCAAACAAGTAGATATTAAATAAAATATTAATGCGGTTGCTTTTGATACAGAATCGACAAACTCAATCGTTGCTTTTCACATTAAATACAATACGAACCAAAAACCTACATTAAATACTTACTACCTTCCGCAGTGGCAAAACCGTGTTCAAGGGCAAACCTTAAGTGCTTTAAGGATGGCAGTATCACAGTATTAAACCACGTGTACAATTTCATTATTTGAAACAAAATCATTTATAAAATATGTATGCCACGGAATAGCTTTCACAAGAGTATGCTTGCCTTGGCCATTGATCGACATTTACGAAAGGGGAGAGTTCACTAAGCTTTTGGTTGATTTAATCTAATTTTTTATCGGCGTACCTAACATGCCGAAAGTAGGGTCTTCGTTCTCAATATCCTTGCCCCTTGGTTTCCCACGCCGCATTATCAGTTGGTCATTCACTGACACCGTAGTCCTACCGCCAACCAGACACATAGCCCATTCCGCACGCGCGACAAATGCACAAGCTTCGGAGCGTCAATAATTTCCAGAACGCATATCGAATCACCACTCCCGTCCCACCCCCTCCAATCCAATGGGCCTCCCCGAACGAGTTTAACGGTGAAAATTTTTCCGCGCCGCTGAATAAGAAGATGGGCCCGAAGATTGAGATACGACCGCCTCTCTCCCCCCACGCTTCCTCAAAGGCCTTCCGCTCCCAGTCCCCCTCCCCTCGTCCCTCCGACAACTCGCAGAACTCGGTAAAGGGCGGAATAACGCTCGAACGGGCACGGGGCATATTGAAGGGACGGCGAAAAGGGTGAAATGACGATCAAACGGTTCTCCTCGACAGATAATCACCTGCACGCGGGATAACTCTCACCCCACCCCCACTCATCCCCAATCCACAGTCTCCCTCCCACCTCCCGAAACAAAAAAGAAAAACAATCCCACGGACAGCGTTGCCGTGGCCACCTGAATAACCGCGAGATTAAAAAAAATCAAATAGAAATGCACATCCCCATCGTCTCTACTTCCTATTCCCTCCCGATTTCTTTCCTCCGCTCACAGCACAGTATCAAGGTCTATCTGTGTCTTCTTCCGAGGGGAAAATCATGCTCTGCGACACGACGGTTGACGACGAATGCAATCATGAAGAAAGCTCTACTAAGTGGCAACAAACAAGAGCATCGGAAACGTCGAAGCAAAACCGGTCATGGGCGGAATTGAAGGAGACCAAGTGCCATTTCCGAAATCAGCAGATTTTTCATCCCAGAAAATGGGCGCAATTTTGTGAAACACAAACGCAATTAAGCTAAAGAGTATTCTACCGGTGCAAACTTGTTTTTTAAGCACCCAAAACCAATGCAATGCTACATTTCTACGCCACCCACTTAACACGGCACTAAATAAATAATAGTATACATAATAAACCATAAACACAGTAATCAACCCGAAGGTCGGTTTAGTGGGTGATGGTAGAGCTCACCCATGTACCAACCCCGACGGCGTGTGAATATTCTCACATTAGGGTAGGGGGGACAGTTCCTTTCCCTGTGCCGGTTATGGTTTCCCAGGAAGACCTGGTACCCGAAAAATCAACTAGCTTGGGTGGCGCTGCAGGTGCTCCGATCCGGGAATCGAACCCGGGACCCTCCGGTCAGTAGTCCAACGCTCTACCCACTAGACCACCGCGACCCGCAGTATACATAATAAATATTATAAAAAAAGCACACATCAAAATAAACCATTATCCAACTCCGCATACCACGATTGTTATATTGCCAGCTATAGCAGGCGCTAGCCAGATTCCGTCTGCGACAAGAGTTCATTGACTAAGGGATGCACTGGTGCTCTCATCTTACGGGGAAAAACACCTAAGAGCACCCGCTCTCACATAAAGCAGTCACTTTTCTTCACGTCGAAATTATTGGAATGAAGAAGTTGGGTACATGCATGCATGTACATTTCGGGATCTTCTCAAAGGCGCTTGAGGTTGTTCGCGTAAATAAATGTCAGCAGGCCTAATTGAGAGGCAATATCGCTCTAAGCCTTCACGCTGAGGTTCTGATGCAGTATTTCTGAAACAACCCAAATTTATTTTCCTTGACAGCGTTACGCGGAATGTGCAAGAGGCGTGAAGCGGCCGAAGCGATCGGTTCCCCTTGTATCGATTTCCGGAATTCCCATAAGGATAGAAAGAAGGCTTTCGGATTGGGATTGTAGAGGAATAGATAAGAGTTATGGTTAACACGAGGGGGTGAGAGGGTTCCGTTTATACCAAGGAAGAACTCGAGCTCTTCCTACTTCTTTGGGTATCCCCTCATGTACGAGTATTTATTCAGACGTGCCATATCCACAGATTATTAATTTTTTCATAATTTACATCGATCATTTATGCCGTTTGCTTCATTTCCCGAGTTGAATTGTTGGGCGGCGGGAGACCGCTAAACCCTTTAACAGAAAAACGCAAAGCGCGAACTTACCGGCATACCTATTGACTAAACGACGGCGAGTTTGAAAACTAACTAAATCGACGGGATTATATCGAAGATTGTCACCACCATGGGCTGATGCAGGATTCGATGTTCCCCTGATATTTTGGGTTGGCAACACCGGGCCTCACCTCTCCTCCCTTGCGCCCTCTCCACGAGCTCACTGGCGAACCCACGCAGCGGTCCCTAACGAGATTCCCCTCGCCGCTCCATCGCCCACCCCGGCCGCCGCACCCTCCGACACCTTCCCACACCCCCTCCACCATCACCACTTCCTCTCGACCGAGGGCCGGGGCCGAAAATGCTAACGGGCCCGTCAAAAATGAATGTCAAGTCAGTCTCTTCCGTCGGGATTCCCCCTTTCCCGCTACCAATCGCCCACCCTCGCGCGAGTAAAGCAGGGGTGGAGGGAGGGAGAGAACCTCCACCTGGTGCTGGAGGTGGTGCGCGGTAATGAAGATCTGGTATTGGGAGCTGAGAGACGGGGGCAGGCCCGGATGCTGGCTGATGACTTTCCTCCTCATCTCGCCTCGCGCCACATACGTCTGCTGCCCTCCCCCACACCTATCCGGAGGAAGTCGAGGTAACAACCATTCCCCCTTGGGAACATGGGGGAGAGGAGGATGGGTGTACCAATCGGGACGACTGGGGTTGGGGGGAGACGGGGGCGGAATTGCGGAGATGTTCGATCCGCGGAAGGAAAGAACCCTCGGGAGGCGAGCGAACGTTGTCCGCCGGGGAGAGAGGAAAAAGGGGGAGGCAATTACATGCGGGACGCAAGGGATCCGGCCGCGCGAACGATATTAGATTCCATTCCCCGAACTTTCGGAACACCACTGACTTCTCCCGCGAAACCCTCCGGCTAAATGGTCCACACGAGGACCTCTAAGTACGCTTGGGGCCGTAAACGTTGCACGTAATGGCATTTTGGCTTAATAAATTCAGCTCGGTTGCTCCCGACGACCCAGGGGCCCGTTTCTCACTCAATTTACAAACCCTAGGAAATTCTGCTCATATCGAATTCTTGAAGAACCTAGTAAGTTTGCTGACACGAGGTTCATTTATCACCACATAAGAACACTTTTTTCGAAAGGAATACCAGTCTAATATCCCTGTTGTTCATTGCGGGACCTAAGTACTCTTTTTTCCAGAAGAGATTGCGGTCCAGAGTTAAGTACTCCGTAGATTGTCAATTTCCCAGCTTCACATTTGTATTTTCCCAAGGTAATATATTCACATTACCCTGCTACACAACACGCCATTGCAATAGGTTATTGAGTCTAATCGAAATTCGACTCTCGGATTAGTCTGCCAATACATCACTTATTTGACCTGATGTAAATGGACTAACCAATTACGGAAATCGAGAATGATCAATACGAAGGGAAATAAACCAATGACGCTTATAAACTCCTGAATTTTTAATCTCTCTATTACTGCAGCACAACTTTAAAAAAACGTATCTTCATTGTTTTAGATGGTATTTAAAAATACACAGATGTTTATATTTACGATAATTGAAACGAAAAGACAAAAACGTATCTTCATTGTTTTAGATGGTATTTAAAAATACACAGATGTTTATATTTACGATAATTGAAACGAAAAGACAAGTGCATGCGTCCCAAATATAACGCATTGTTACTTAGCAACTCTAATAAATGGAATAATCTCTGGCATCTTTTATTACGTTCTAGATGAATAACATGAATGTGAACGAATATGAAGCGAATGAATATGAACACCATAGAATTATTTCCATAAGTTCTTCGTCTAGATGGGCAATATTTTACCTCAAATATCTCCGAAGAATCGAATTACTAGCAACGATGGTTTCTCAACTCTTTATTACGAGCGTAACGGCAACTATGACGAATCCATGAATAATTTACATTTCCGTAAGGCGATAACCTTCACCCTTCACTGTGTCTTGAAAGGAAATACAAACGAGTCAAGCCCTGAAAGAAATAATATTACGTAATTGGCACAGTCGCCGTGATACTAAGAATCGGATAACGAGATTACATTCGAACATAACACATGGAACGCGAGCGTCAGGATTTTTCTGGAGTGCCCTCGGCGACTGCGTCACACGACTCGAACATGGGGGAACAAATGAAAGAAAGCGAGGGAGGCTCATTCGATCCCGAGTCCGTCAATCTTCATTGCCGACGCGGACCAAAGACCACTGCCACGTCGCACGGGGCAATACTTCCTTCTCCCTTCGAGAGGGAAGAGTTGCGGAGGGGTGATGGGAGGTGAGCTCCTGATGGATTCGCGCGGAGACGGACGGACGAAAAAAAAATCCCTGCACATTCGCCTTTTCCTTGATGAAATGACAAACGGCGAAACCCCCTCCAACCCTCATGGCCTCCGCCATTGAAAAGACCACTCAAAAGATAAAAGCGTGCACTCCCAACAGTTCACGGGCCCACGAGAGGTCGCCGACGTTGAGATGGTGTTGTAATTTGGTAAGGCTTCGCCCAATTTTTAACCCCTCCGAGAATGGCATGTCAATTGAGTCTTGATAACTAACATATCTCGGGATCGCTAATCCAGGAGTCGGTTTTTTAAGCACTCTCCACTTAGATCTATCGACTAACCCTTTTCCGACATGCTTTCTTATGCCTTAAAACCTTACGTCATCCGTTACGCTTCGTACATCTCATCCCAGTTTTTCCTCAGCGGTTCTTTCCGTTTGCATTCAATTCAATAACAATTCATCACAAAGTGTAGAATCGCAATCTGCTCTTCTTTAGAAACAGTAAATAACGCACGTACAGCTACCGAAATTTGTTAAAGATTTACGCCACAGGAGACTACGCATTTGCAGTTTGGGCTCGGGATTTCAAGAATGGCCCGCATAGGTAGGTTTTATTGCTCGAGAGAACGTCAATTATCAACCCGAAACAACTTAACCCGAACTTCAATTTTAAAAAAATAGGCAGGGTGCTTCAACTCCATTTTGTAATTGCTTCAAGAAGTCATAAAACAGAATAAGAGAGAGATTCATTAGTGCGACGAAACAGGAAAACCTTACCGAGAAACCAATCAACAAAGCGAGAACGTGGTTCACAAAAGCCATCACATGGCTCTTCACCGTAAATGCTGTAAAAACACAGATTGGTTTTTAAATGGGTTTCGCACAACCGTGCTCACTGCAAACTCATATTTTAATTGCACCGATCTGTCTGTGGAAAGTCTTAAATTAATTGCAACAGAGATGAACATAAAATCCAAAGAGGTACTGGAGAAACATCAAGCAGTAACCTAGTTCGTGCATAAATCAAGACACTTTCTAGTGCACACCTGAATTAAATCTCAAATACCATTGCCGGCGGGCCTTACAAGGACGCCCAGTATGGCTGGCAAACACCAGATGAAGGAAAGCAAAATTTATTGAATTCCGCTACTTCTGCGAAATAATTTTGAGTGAAAATGAAAATTTACCATCAAACTGAATACGTCAAGCAAAGGTTCGTCTCGGACATTTTTCTTTTACTCCTGAACGCCAAACAGCTAATTGTATATCGTTCCGGAATTTCATTTACGTGCAGAGGAAAGTCGGATAATAACCAATCCCATTATCGCACAAAATAGGTTCAAGTGACATATTGGAAATTTTTTTGAACGTGCAGAAATTTGTAGATTGTCAGCCCATTCATTAAGATTCGGAAAACAGACGACACATAAAAACTCACCAATTCGAAAGGAATTTGGGTAATCGGCTAAGCAGCCCATCACATAAACTCACCAAATACTTCAGAACCGAGAAATGGGCGTATAACATAAGTTATTTTCCCTTACAAAATGCCATGGAGTTGGAAATATTCACCATACGTCAAATTTTTATCGCTCACCGACGTAGTTAGAGCATCAGCCGCCACTCTGGGTTTGGCCGAAACAAAAACGCCATCTATCCATCCTTAAATTTCTGACGATCCCAGGATATTATAGGCTCACAGTTCCCAGAAAAGATCGACCATCATCATGCGAGGGAAGGCGTAGAAGGGGGTAACGACAAAAGGAAAAGCACTACGACAGGGGGGGGGGAGCAATCAAAGCAAATACGGAAGAAAAACGGCTTGCGGTTCTTTGAACTAAAACGATAAGACTAAAAAGTTAAACAATCCGTGTGTTTACAAGGAAAGAGAGGGATTGAACGCGCCGACATACAGCCTTCCTGTGCGAACGAAGAAATAATAGGATTGGATATTTTCCCGACCACAATTTCCGAGAAAGAGATGACGTAAAAGACGAAAAAGGAAGGAGGCAGGAAAAACATAGAGCTACATGGGAATGGAAGCGATTAGGCAATCACGCAAAACAAATCTAACCCATTTTTTTTAATCTCCACGATGCCAGCTCGTGCCTCTCATTTTAAGTCCCGATTATAACACGCTAATGCATTATGCCCGGTGTTCGCTTGGACGAAATAATGACGGATTCACACCTAGGAGTCACCATACGTCATTTGGATGTTGCCGAGCCCAATTATGCATTTCACCGGTAGATCTATTTCAGAAAAACCACGAGCGGAATCGCAAGTTACGACTGAAAACTTTTGAATTGCACAGCATTTTGAGACATAAATAATCTTCGATTGGGAGAGACATAGCTTAAAAAAGAAAAGAAATTATTTCAACGAACATTTGATCATCCTCGTCCTCGCGCCCAAACCACTCAAAATTCTTGCAAATAACACTCTTTAGACAAACTACACCCTTAAAGATAAAAATAGAAGCCTTTACCGGTAAAAAAAAGGGCTGGTGAATAATTGAGTTACTATCTATGAATATTTTTTTGCTGCTCAATACATACCGAACATCTATAACCGACGTAAAAACATCTAAACGATACCAAAAAATCGGGAATGAATAGGACGGTAGAGATGATTGATTTGGCAACCTCACCGTCATTACATTCACGTTTCAAATTGTGGCAAAGCTCGACCACACGATGTTCGACCATTGCCGCGGTGAAATATTACAAGAGAAAGCAGCCAGGGAGATGAGATCAGCCGCTGCGAGAGAGGAAGGCCAGCTCGCTGGAACTAATTCACTCGCTACCCTTCCACAGCACCCCACGACGGAGCGAACGCCAGATGGGGAAGGGACTCGCTCCAATGCTGCCTTACGCAACGCCTACCGCGAAGAGATGACACCAGCGCTTCTCCTACTGGTAGCGACGTGTGTCGAAGGTGCCCGACAACGGAGGTCATTCCGCATCGTTAATATAAATCCACTTGGACACTAATGCCAATACGCAATATCCATTCTCGCGCCGGGATAAAAGTACTCGCCGGGTACAAAAATGGTCCATTGCACTGAGGGAGCACGTGGGGAGGGACACATTTGGGTTGATTACCCTGCAGGCTGATGAATCATGAGCAATTTTCACTACCGAACTAAATCTGCGAAACCCACATCGATTGACTGGGTAGTAGTAATTTTTAGGGGAGGTGACCGACAGCTAAGGTCATTTACACCATTAGGGATGGAATGGTGGAGAGAAACCCGGTGTGAACATTACCCAACTATTTTCGTAAGGCGCCAAGGGGTCCGCAGTTTAACGTCCCATCTGACGGACACAGCACTCACAAGTACTTTCCACAAAGCACCTCAAGTAGGGATCGAGATACCACTAAAAAATATCAGTCGCCTCCAGGATTTCAACCCTCTCGGTGGGAAGCCATTTCAGTGGGAAGCCTGTACATTAGCCACTGCACCATTCCGATCCCCTCGGTTGACTGGGGTGATTTGATTGACGGTGGAGGGCGACGGATGGTTTGTCGCGCGGTTTTACACTCAATGGATGGCCTACTGTTCTGAGTTTTGTAACTATTATTACAAAGTATAATTCATTACGCGACTAGAAATTATTCAGCGTCGAGTGGGTAACAAAGGAACCACCAAAGGTCCCGGACCCGACCCAGTTCCACGTTGGTCCACTGGGACTCGCGCGGTTGACCCCCATTTCGTCAAGAATGCAGTCATTTAATCCAAAAATACATTGTCAGTGGGTGTGAGGTCATGATTGAATTCCTTCTTCCCCATGCTGTATTCCAAACCGTGTCTGGAATCGTAACGAGTAGCAGGCGATGCAAACGGAAAAGTTTTCTCGTTTTTAAATTACCGTATTTAAAAGTTAAACTATTCCCCTTAGAGAATCTTCAAACACAACTCGTGAAGCGACGAGCGAGTGGTATTAGCACATCAGTTGATTGCGTGAAAATGATTCCCAACGGTCATGAAAATCACACGACAAACAAGGAACTGTTTAAATGAAGAGATTAAAAGAGCAGCCCCTCGGCATTTATGCCGCCTTTCCCAATAGCTGGTAATTGTAGCAATTACTACAAAAGACACAATAGTCACACCTCACAGACTTATTAAATAACTCAAGGAGACATTCAACGCCGCGTCCTGCATCATCGATTACTGCTCCTTTCATTGCTCAACGCCCGAACACAAAAAAAAACACCCTCGATATAGGCCACGCCGCCAATGCTAGTGAAATGCCGACGGGGGGAAAACGCAGGAGAGAAATGTTTCATGTAAAAAAAAAATAAAATAACGATCACTCATTTCAACGCGATCGCGTGGGCGGCTGGGAGGGAAAGCGTTTTTTTCTAAAGCAGATTCCCATGGAACAATAATAATCCCCTCCTTCCACTCAAACGCTTCAATTGGCTTGTGCTCCCTTCCCTCTCTCGGGCATCTTTTTTACTCGAAAATGATTTGACAAAAGACCGCTCATGGTATAGGACGAAAGACTCGGGGCGCTGGAGGGAGACAAGGGGACGGAAGAGGAAAGGAAGGATGAAGTACGACGAGAGGGGGGGAGGAAGAAAGAGAATAGACGAGGGAAGATAAAGGAGGGGGGAACTGAAGTAGAGGAGGGTTTCGGAAGGGTTTCGGAAAGGTTTCAAAGGGAGGAGGAGTGGATGATGAAAAGGGAGGGTCGAGGGGGAAATAAAACTGGGATGAAAATTTAAACAGAAACAGCAGAATTTAAGCAGTAACAGCAGAGCTCCCTCTCAACCCTGTTCAGTGATAGGATTCTTCAGATGTATCCTGGATCCCACATCATTAGGGGAGACCTGTAGCTCATGGAATCTTACAAAGTTGTTTTTTTCTTGACACACGGCCCTGAAGTTTTTTTTGTGAACTAATACCCCTTAACGAGGGAACACACTTCCGTCAGTAGCCTTAGCACACATTGCCTATGTTTGAAAATAGTTTATAAGAGACCGTTTGGACCTTCCAACCCACTATAAAAAAATTAACGATTTACCATTCCAGGGGGAAAACACGAATACGGAGCATTTTGGGAACTGACTTAAAAGGCCTTACTCCAAGTTTAGAATGCATTTGGACGCGTTCGAGAGCCTGCTAACTAGTATGGCGTTTTAGCGTCATTAAACTCTCTCGCCAGCCCCAATACGCACTTGGCCAATAACCATCACGTCACCTCCGAGAATTGACTCCCGTTTAAAGGCGGCAAATACGCGACGACATCACTTGGAGTTCGGCCAGAATGGTCAAATCGGAATATGATTGACGTGGGATCGTTGGGACTGCCGATTTAAACGTTCAGGGGGTTGAGATAGTGCCCAAGCCGATGGGAATTAGGGTTAAAACACTTGAAGCGCGATTCAAGGGTAAGAGGTTCGAGCAGGAGTGGTTTGATTACGTTTGCAAATACCAAAGCCGAGGAATACGCCCTTATCTAAACGAATTTCGCGGATGAGGGTAAAAAAGAAACTTTGCACTTCCACATAAAGATTTAATACTTCACACGACCATGGTTTCCATGCTGCGCATCATCAGGCCATTATCTTCAGGTCACACCTGATAATGACGCGCAGCATCGAAACCGTGGTCGTGTGAAGTATTAAATCTTTATGTGGAAGTGGAAAGTTTCTTTTTCTGCCCTCATCACGTAGAAATTCTACAAAGTTGAGCCTAAAACTGTACACATTTCACGGATCCCAATGGTTGATAGACCAAATCACCCGATCCCAACATCACTCTCCCATAGCGCAAACTCTCGCGCATCTGAATGCGCAACACGGAAGGAATTTCACCACTTCTCAATTGTCCTAACCGAACCACTGCATTGTTTAGAGATCTGGTACGTTCGATGCCAGGATCTTTCATCGAAGCCTGCGTGGAAATTCTCTCGAGAGGAATGGTCACTGGAGTAGAGAAATGCAAAAGGGAAGTTTCTGGCTAAAAAGGTTAAGTAATTTCTGTATTAGCTCCACTCTTGGTTGTCATGTTTTAAATACGGCGAGGCTAACGAATGCCGAACCCAAAATACTATATCTGCTTTTGCAACATCGATGAAACTAATTGTGAGGAAATAAATTGCACTAATAAAAATTTGATTAAAATTCTAAACTCAAGTTTTAGGTAGAGAAACAGACCATGTTGGCTGAAAAAGTGGAATTATACTTTAAGCCTGCTTATTCAAATTCACAAATGGAGTAGCTTTAGAGGATTTACCGGTTACAGACCGAAGGGCCGTGCTTTATTTTGGATGACGGTTTTGGAAGCATCTGGCTTCACCCAAATCATATATTTTTCGGTGATCCAGATCTCAAGAAAACGTAGGCGGTACAGGAAAAAAACTGTTACCATGATACCGTAGAATGTGAATTTTAGGCTTTATAGGGCTCAGTGCGGAGTCCCGCCACCATCGCCTGTCAAATAAGCCTTCGGTAATGGGTTTCGGTGGTACTAGGGTAACTACCAAACGCTGCACAATGTTTTTAGGGGTTGCTTAGAAACATTTTCATTTTTCTGGTGCGCTTTTTATCCCCAAATTTTTAGGAAATGCCACCTCACCCTGACGGAATTTTTCTATTTTCGTCCCCACCGCAACAGAGTCAGTAGCATCCTCTGGTACCCCCTTGCAGAGGTGAAGATGTGAGCAGCAATAAGGGGAGAGGGGTTGCAACAAAGGAGACAAGAGGAGACTGAAGGAAGAGTCCTCGGGCGAGGAGACGGGAAATGGAAGAGGGTTGGCACTTCCAAAGGAGCGGTCGCCATCCCCTTCGCGGGAGCGGCGGCCTTCGCTCGGGGGTGAGCGAGGAGATTCGGGTTAGTGAGCCCAGGTGGCGGAGAGGGAGGGACGACGGAGTGAAGGGTGCGGGAAGGAAGGGGAGTGTCAAGAAGAGGAAGGAGAACGAAGGGTCAGAGGAGTCCACCACCCCCAAGTACCTGAAGCGGGAGTGTGTCCCTCGAATGCTTCCTGAGGGTACGAGTCGAGGGAAAAAGAAGACGAGGGGAGAACGGCAACATTCTTCCCCAGCTTGCTCCCTCTTGTTGGGGGAGGTGCACGACGGGAGAAAGATGGGAACGATGGGGGGTTGGAAGGTTTGGTGCTTCCGATGTAGGGAGAGAGAGAGAGAGGGATATCACGACGCGACTGGGTTGGAGGGAAAGAAGGGCGATTGAGAGGACACGTGGGGGAGTTGGTGGAAGCGAGGCAGGCGGGTGGAAAGCCACGGACATAGCGTCGCGGCGGGTGCAACTGAATGGTGGGGGTTGGAGATGGTTGGGAGTTTATGGGACCCGTGGGGGTTCGCGGGGAGACGAGAACCGGGGGGGGGGAAGAGCGGAGAGGGGAAGGAAGAAGGGTATTACACGTACACGCCGGGGGGAGGGGAGTTGGAACCGGTGCCGTACACACTGCTGAATGTGCGAGTTATTGTCGGGAGGGGGAGAGGAAAGTCGAGGGGAAGGTGGCGAGTAGGACGGACGAGGGACGGGGTGCGGAAACGCGAATGGGGAGGATGCGTGGTGGAGGGGGGCGGGAGGTTAGTTAGGGAGGGGTGGTGGCGTTACCATGGCAGCGGACATAAGAGCAGGCGCCGTCTGGTCTCTTTGGCCTGGCTTTTTCAGTGGCAATCGATGCCTGCCGGCCCCACTCTCCTCTCCCCCCAACTGCCACCTTCCTATTCCACCAAGCGGTCCAACTCCAGGCAACCGCACCTCCGAGACGCCGTGGATTTAGGGAAAGGAGTCGGTGACAATGGGGCAGTGATAAGGCGGCGAAAGGGGCGGGAATAGAAAGAGGAAAAAAAAGGAAACGGAGAGCTTGTGTGTGGTGGAGTCATAAATTGAATTCAGTAAGATTGAAAAAACGTGTCTGCACGAGTGTCTTCTATATTGAATGTACACCCGCGCCAACAGAAAGTTAGAAGATATAAAAAAAAACATTTAAGGAGATAAACATCCACAGAGAGCGACAATAATTTGTTTCGATGCCGCCTACGTCGGTCGGAGAGAAGTGATCTACCCCCTAAATCGAATTAATAACCTCCGGCCAAAAAAAAAACTGCATGACTTCCGGAAACGTAAAGTACTTCCGTATCTTTATTTGTCTCTCTCCGAGTTTATATTTAGCTCCTCCGGTCTCGAGGGTTTTTTCACGAGGACTTATATATGCAGGCATATAGGTCAGGGGTGAGAGCGAGATGGTGAAAAGGGAACCCGGAAGGAGAGATTGAGAAATGGAGAGGGATATTTGGGGAGGAGACAAGGGTATTGGTCTCCATTTAGTGGAGCGAAATTTATACTAGAATCCTTCCTACAAACAAACCTTAAATTGGTCAGATAGGGAAAAAGAAAAGATAGAGAAAAGAGAAAAAACTACGAAGAAAAACCATCGGAAGAGAGATAGGGAGAAAACGTGAGGGAAAGAGAAATAGGACAGCGGGGAGGGAAACGTTGGGTAGGAGGGCGAGTGAGAGGAAGTCTGAGAGTGAGAGAGAGAGAGACGGCCTCACGAACACACGCCCCTGCCAAGTACACACGCGCTGCTGTTTTCGTTATTTTTTCATTTATTCTCCAGACGGATCGTGAGCAAAGGAGATGGGGAAAGGAGAGGGGGGTGGCAAGAGCGATGAACTTTCACCGCGACAGACCAAAAAATGGTTTTATCCGCCGGAGGCGTAGGTTAGCGATTTCATATCAGTCTCTCTCTCTCTCTCCCGCTGTGATAGTCGGTGGAGTGGCTGGGAGTCTCATCTCGAGGGTGTCCCCGGTGGGGGAACACTTACACTTGTCCATCCAACGGACGCATCGCGAGAAGGGGCAAATAAATGATTGGGGTTGTTTGCCGAGTGAGACGCGGGAGGAGTCCCGCGGGTGAATATTATATCCCACTCGCACGCCACTTGAAGCGTACGGCTCACATGAGATATGGCCATCGAATACCGTACATGAAAGATATATCTCCTCCCAACACCCTCTCTCTCTCTCTTTCTCGAGCACACTCGAGATGTTTATCCGACGACGACACTACCCAATGGTCCGTGATTTCACTCGACGAGAAATTTAAATTTTCCAGCGACCTGCGGATTGATCACTCGAAAAAGAGTCATGTCCACTTTGAACTACAAATTTTAACGGAAAACGGCATGTACGCGTGGGAATACACGTACGCGAACATTACTCCGGTACGAGTGAAAATTGAACTAGGCGGTCCATTCTGCTGGACACATTTCATAAAAAATAATGCGTACTGTGATTATTATTA
Source organism: Hetaerina titia (assembly GCA_037158775.1). Lineage (NCBI taxonomy): Eukaryota > Metazoa > Arthropoda > Insecta > Odonata > Calopterygidae > Hetaerina > Hetaerina titia. The sequence goes on from CM073770.1 coordinate 76,256,242, forward strand.
TTATCTTCTCCCGACGGTTTCCTTACACAGAATAATTCAATACTTCCGAGATAAATACAGGCAAAATTCTCATCCGCATGTCCAATGAACAATAACTACTGCTGACGATCCTGGTTTTCCTATAAAAGATTCTCTAAATCACAAGAGGATATGCATCTGTAACAATCACCGGCTTAAGGACATAATATGATAACCATAACCCAAGAAATCCATCCTAGTAACACGAAAGCGTTCCATTACCGCAAGCAGGGATGAGTGAAGGCAAAAGTGAAATCCATCGCTATCGTACATTAAGCACGTTCCACCTTTCTGCCAACAATCATAGTTTGGATATTACCCTGGTACCAAGAGACAACGCGTCGAAAAACAGAAGGATTAGCCAATGAAATCATTACACAACCACATCTCAAACGCACTACAAAAAAAGAGATCATGAAGCGCGGTCATTTCGAGTGATGTGTAATGACAAGGAACACGCTAGGACTTTTCCACTAATACGGCTTAACTACAAGTCACATTGAAAGTGAAGCAATGCATCGAAAATAGTAGCAAGAAAACATTCCTAGTGGAAAACAGTGAGCGCGTTTCTTGTCATCGAGAAACAACAGTCCCACCACAACCGAACTGATACCGTAACATTTAATCGAGCGAAGAAATTCCCGGGGTCGGGAACTGGAAATGAAAGCTGGCCGAGCAAACAGGTAGAAAAGTATCCTAAAACAGAACGGAAAAGGTAAGGTAACGGCGAGAAAGAGCGCAAACATAGAGAGAGGGTGAGGACGAAGATGGACGACCACTGGGCTTCCCATTCCTTCTCCCCTCACCCACTCCCTCTCTTCCTCTTACGACGGTCTGGCATGCGATTGATCGGTGCGGCACCTCCCCCCCCCCCCCATGGCGCCGCTGTGGGCGCGAACACCTGATGGGAACACACGTTTCGCGAGCACGAACCAAACGAATTGAGAGCGGGAATTCTCACGCGAGTAGAGGAAGCGCTCGTGGGGTGGTTCTACAGGGGGGACTGACTGAACACCCCCTCACTTCACCCTCCAGATACGAAAAATACGCGGCGCTTATATAACATCGGGAAGGAAGCAAAACGAAAAAAAGTTATAGCAATGGCCAGGGAAGAAGAGATGGTTGTCAGTACGGGAGGGAGATTGCTAAGTAAGTGAGGTAGAGAAAAGAAAAGAATAGGCAATTTGGACGGCATGCGGGCGAACTGTAGGACTGAAGAATGATTTATTGGTGAAGCAAATTGTTTCCATGTTGCAAAGAGCGAAGAAGTGATTCTTATCTTAAAAAGAAACGCCAATAGTTTTCAGCTTTCAACGCAGAATTCCACTGAAAAAAAGTGTGAGTGTTCCAGAGTTCAACCAACACGAACCCAGCCGCCTGAATCCTTGCAAAATGCTCAGACCATAATGAACGGCGACCACTTTCGGCACATGTGAGAAATTTAGCGTTTTGGTTTCAATAGCTTATTTAACGTTTCGTCCAAATCTTCCGATCCAAAATCAGCGCTGGAATTATGAGGAGTTTGTCCAAACCACTGCTCGACTATTAATTAATATTACAATCTGGCTCAGGTTTTCGCCACTACTGTTTCGTGAAGATTTTACGGCACTTAACTTTCCAAACAAATGACTTCCCACAGTTCATCAAGTTGGTTATGCTAGCAGATATCCCATCGCTTCATAGCCTTCTACAGTGATGCTACATTACGTCGAACTACGTCGTTTTAACTCCGGAAACCTCTTCAATGAAATTCTGACGTGTTAGTCTTCAAACTTCTAAAACGTTTCCTTTGGCTAAATTCTCATAGAGTATTAAATTGCATGTAGCGTGTCGATTTATGGAAGTTGCAATGTTTATAGCGAAATTACCAAGTCACTCAAGGGCGCGGTACTATTTACCGATAAGAGCAATATCTACCACCGATGCACGAACTCTTATGTAATCGTGTCAAAGGTGATTATTGGAAATGGATTAAGACATGTCGCAACAGCACACTAAGATGAGATGTATCGTTTGACTTGGACCTCTTGACATCGCAATGACACATGGAACGATCGTCAGCGACGTTGCCATGACGCAGGGCCCTAATTTCCCTTCAATGGAAGCACATATGTAAATAAGCTTGTGCATGGGAACGTGAATGTGTGTGTCTGCACTCTCCCTAAATTAATCCCTGTGTGGTGGAGATCCTCCACGGCCCCCCTCCTCAGCACTCCCCTCTTTAGGGGGGGGAGGTCGGATAATTCGCCGACCCGCCGCCGAATTCTCGGCGACCCAAGAGGTCGGGGGGTCTACCCCGGGCAAAGCCGACAATCAAAACTTCCCCGCAGTGATCTAATTGCGGGTCAACAAACAGAATGCGCGCATTTCCAATCACAATGGCCGCTCGGTGAATGGAACGAGCGAACGACGATGAAAAGGGAGGAGGAGAAGGGAGAGTGAAGGATTAAGAGGAGAAACGACGGCGTTGGGAATGCGAACGTTAACAAAAAAATAGAAAACAAACACCATCTTCATTCAACTCACTCATTGAAAAATCTTATTTTTGACTGGAACAAAATGACATTTAAAAGAAGAATCTGATTTGTGAGCACTTGCACGTAATGCATGAATTTCCTTTTTCGAAATGCTCCCAATGTTCCCAACAATAAAATTACAATTCACCGTCGACAAAGTCACAGTTATCAACCCGAAGGTTGGTTTAATGGGCGATGGTAGTGCTCACCCAGTACTCAGCCCAACGGCGTGTGTAACTCACACATCAAGAGGGCTTCGGATGGGTGGGGAGAGATGGGAGTTCCGTTCCCTGTGCCGACTGTGATTCCCCAGGAATATACGGTAACCAAAAAATCGTACAGTTTGAGGGAAGCTGCGAGTGCCCAGAGGCACAACCCGGATTCGAACTCAGATCCTTCATTAAGTAGCCCAACGCTCAACACACAGCACTGCCACGTCCCAAGTTCGCTATATTTCGGATAAATTCAATTTACATTCACCGAACACTCAGTTAATTCGAACAACAAATACATGAGGGTAAATTTCCCAACTACCTGGTAACTAGTTAGCTTCCTCCATAACTTTCATTTCATGGGTAATGAAGACTCCAGCGGCATCTATATACGAGTTCTTTGGTGCATTCTGTATTGTACTAGTTTTCTCGTATTCTACTCTATTCTAGTATCTAGTACCTGGTACTCTAGTACTGTATTCTCTATTTCCAGTATTTTACATGTATTTTCCTGTTGCATTTTTCTATTAACGGATAGTAATGATGTGAAATGGAGTCAACCCTCAAGACAGAGAAAACCTTCAGCTGTTACTAATGCGCGGATCCAAAGAGGAGGGGTCAATAGCACCGTCAACACCTACTTAGATCGTTATATTGTATGCATAAATAATTGTTTAGGTATGTTAACTTTTTATATTTCGACTTTCAAATTTAACGTCAACATTTCCAGTCCTATTATTACCCAAAAAATACATTTTAAGAGAAGATGTGTCAAGGAATGCAAGAAAGAGGACTTTCAGGCCCCACTAGAAAACTCCTAGATTCACCGTTGCCATCAATAGTGCTAAACTAAAGGAAACACTCGAATTAAACATCGTTAAAAATGACTCAATACCACAGCGCATGTTAAAACAAAAATACCTTTCCCTCGAAACGGGTTTTTTTATGTGAAACCCTTAAATTTTCTAGCCAGTCGTGGGGAAAGGCTCTCATAAAATCGACCGAGTGCCATAAAATTTGCAATACCTCCACGACTTAAGGTCTGACGGAGTCTGGGGCTCCAGAGAACACGAGGTCATGTATTTATTCACCCCTTTGTGCCTACATTCAACATTTTGCATTATGATGCCAGCATGTAGTTGTAATTAAAATTAACTCCATAACAAGTTCACAGGAAATATCGCACATACCGCTGATGACACTCGAGATAATTTCAGGTTCGTATCATTAAGTAAAGAATTGGTAATATAACTAACGGTATTCACGCAATGTTATTTATGTTTTCAGTTGTGTAAATTATTCATTCAATATCAACCCAGCTATGCACACACTTTTTGCACTATGCACAAACATTTAAAAAGATCATCTGACCAGAAGCAAACTATTGAATGATTAACAGGTCGGTTGTATTAAAAGGGAATTAAGCGGAACATTTCTGTGGGAGTATTTGTGTCTGTCTGCACGCGAGTTATTTCCAGCCATGCGAACATCGACGCAGAGGATAGCCCTTACCCTCCAGAGGGAACTCGGGTTTTTCTAGGAATAAGTAAGTAAGCGGAGTGAACGACTGCGGGTAGGTTTTCGGTATCATGCACAACCTGTAGAAAGGGAAATTAAATAAAGCGATCCCTTCGGTGCATGCCTCCGAAGGGAGAGTGAAGCGAGCGAGTGAGCGCTGTCGCCAGGCTTCTCCCGTCTTCCACCCTCCTGACCTAATTACCCACAGTACGCCAGGAGGTGTCAATTACCTCGGTCGTCACCGCCGAGGATCGACGGGCAAAGCCACGCACGGAACACGCCCTCATCCATTCATCCATCTCGAATTCCTCGACTACGACATACTGAGCAAACCCCCAAGGGACGAACTTAATACTTTTTGGGGTTGCATTGGAGAGTTTTGATACAGGGCAGCATAACGGATTTCTATGGAGAATTGGAGAGGATGGGGCCTCGAGTCTCGCGTTACGAAGAAACCCAATAAAACCACATGCACACACTATTCACTGATATTCTTTCCCCGAGTCGTCGAAGAAGTGAAAACGACACAGGTTCGATTTAAAGGAAAACCTTTAAACTACGGAAACATAAACAAAAAGGATCCAGGAGGGTTTATGGCAATGCAAGGTAATTTTGAGCGTTATATCCTACACTCAAAAAGAGTATTACTTTCAAGCAGAGTGCGACAAAATCAATCGTATTAAGGGAAATGGGTACATTCGCGAATCAGCGTCCGCAAAACCATGCTTCATTTCTTATTTCCGGGGAATATTTCTTCGGCTGCTCAAAAAATAAGGGAAGCAAAAAAAACGAAAGGATAAACCGTCTCTCTCTATCTCTCTTGACATTTAATACAAATATGCAATCCAAAAGCATCAACCAGCTGCCGTTGAATTGGAACTGAAAAACAGGATACTATATATGTATACAGCTCACGAATCATGAAAAACATCTATTCCGAGATTTCTATCAACAGATGTTCGGAGCCACGATGGATGATAATATGTAAGGTGATGTTTTCAAATTCTTATTACCAACGGAAATCACGTTCGCAAAAACGGAGAAGTATTCTTCAACGACGCCATAACGGCATCTGCCAACTTTCGTCGAACATGGACTCGGTCTCATCCGTTCATTGTCGGGGACGGCGACCGTCGAAACAATTGATCGTGCAGTCGGCGCAGAGTTTTTGGCTCATTGTTATAAGGATGCCTTTGCATGATTCAATGCCACAGGCATGAATTGGTGATATAAATGTTTAAATACATACAGTCACTTTACGGCAGACCAATTCGGTGCAAACAAAGTAAAAAAATTAATTTCAGAAAAATTCATTACTTTAAACAATATCTTCCAAACTGCACCGTCATTGAATAATTATTTCGTCTGTGTCACATTCATTAATTGTTTCAAATGCTTTTCTTTACTTGAGACGACTAATATTGCTCACTTCTTCTTCCGAAGTCTCTTCGACAACATTCACCAATGACGCTCCCGATCAACCCATTCTCTCAAAACATTCGCTCTCCCCTTAAATAACCATTTAGGGAGTCTCGTCTATTTTCTGAACAAAATCATATCATCATAGTACACATCTTTCAGTCTGAACCGTGATTTTTAACCTACCCTACATGGCTACGACTGGATAAGTTACCTTTCGATTCCATCAAAAGCATGTTTTTTTTGCGAGAGAGAATTAAAAAGGTTATATTTTTCGAACATCGCGGAGTATGGGTGCCTTTAAAAAATTCAAATTGCCTCCGAAAATGCAATTCCAATCTTCCTTACCTTCAACTGATAATTTTATTCACCACGAATCAACTTAATTTCATGGCACACCCTTATTTCCATTCAAGCAATCTCGAAGTACACACGGCCGTGCGACAAGTGGCTCCAGCCACATCATTAGGGGGGCTCGAACCATACAGAGCCTTGCTCTTAAAGTCTGATCCCGTAGATTCGCGACGCCTCGGACAATTCAAGACGCCTTGGCACGGTCCGGGGGGTAGGGGGCGAGAGGGAGAGTGATGGAGACAGGGGGTTGGGCAGAGGCCGTCGTGGGGGGGGGGGGAAAGGGCGGCAAGCTTGGCTCGATTCCCAGTCGGTGGCCGACAGAGCGGGGAAGGGGGACGGTGGGGAGGAATATATCGCTCGGGCGCTACTCGGCGGGCGCCGAAGATATGCACTCCCAGAGGCACCGGGGGAGGAAAAGGGAGGAGAACGATGGAAAGGGGACGGGGGCGTGGCCCAATTGGAGTGCTGGGCGGGAGGGGGACCAGGGTTGGGAAGGGCGAATTAATGGTAACGCTGGAAACGGGAAAAGGGGGCGGGCGCAAGGGGTTCCGCTGAGACGAAGGGGGAGGGGGAAAGCGCGCGATCGATGGGCCCTGGTGCTGCAGTCCTTCCTCAAGAAAAGCGTCCTGCAAAACCGACGGGTGGTGGTGCTCTCTATCTGTTCCCCCGGTCAGAGGGAACGGAAGGGGGAGCGGGGAATCTTGATAAAAACCACAATTTCGGTGAGGCGACTCTATTCGGAACGAGGGTGTTTGTTCCCCAACGAAACCAGGGCCAGCTGCCCTCCGACACTCTCGGAAAGACCATAGAATCTCCCAACGCCACTCTCCTCTTATCTGCAACATACGACCCTTCGTAATTCAGCGATGAATTCAGACAAAGGGATGTTTGAATCAACCTTTAATGTTGGGGTCCGTCACCATGGCTCACTATGTCCCACAACAGGCTTTGAATCCTGGCACCATGTGGTACTCGTGCTATTTTCCTTTGTCGTCACTCATCACCAGGTGTCAACAATCCAGAGAGTCGTCCTTCATTACTTGTTCCACATAACTCATCCAGAATTTTCCCGAGTAATTCCTCCATGAACTTTACCCTTGACAGCTACCCTAATCCGAACATGGAATTAAAATGCGCATTAGGAGACCTTGTTTATTGGTTAATAATCTCGGTCTCTCAACGTTCCCTATTCCATCGACTCCCCGCTACATTTAATCCCGTAAGCATCCAGTATCCTTCCTTGGACCTCTCTTCCTCACTCAATGCTTTCACCTCCTCCTTTAAACGCCAGATAGTAACTTACTACCATACTACCTACCTACATAGTTGCATATAGTATGTGCTTTCCTGCCATCTTATAGCTGTTCTTGAAATTTATTTGTTAACTTTTCATTATTGTTATTGATTTTACCAGTTTTTTTTCTTAATGTATATTATATGTAGTGTCTATCAGCCAAAGTAAAAGCCTTCGTGCCGTTTTTGGCTGCTTTGTTAAATAAATCAATGAATTACAAAACTTGAAGTAGCAGTGAGTGGTGTGGTA